>CM016722.1:8681438-8777386 GCA_005771605.1 Scutellaria baicalensis | reverse complement strand
CAAATGCATCCTCATTCATCAACAAGTATGCTTCCTGGTTTACCTTTAATCTCACCAGCTCTGTTTATTATACTTTGTTGCATTCACCTTTCTTTCTCTCTTTGCAGGTCTCCACCTAGGATCCCAAAAGTTGTTCTTCCTGAGGATATTGTACTGGGTGTAGCATCTTCCCTTAGGATTGAATTCAATAGGGCGCTTGCTATCCTCCGTAATATTGCAACAGGAAGAGATGTAAAGAAATTCCTTGCAGTATGTTAATCTTCTCAAGACTCTCTTGTTGCATATTGTAATCTTTTGGTTTTATAGTCGAAATTTAGCAAATACTTGAGGCCCAAATCTGGGACTGCTCTGTGGTAGATTAGTTTCGTGATGATTAGGTGACTTTATCATCGATTCACTGGAAATGTTTGAAGAGATTTTCCCGTTGGTTGTTATTGTGGGCTTTTAGGTGATTGCTGGACTTTGGGTTGTCTCTGTTATGGGAAGCTGCTACAACTTCCTCACCTTGTTCTACATCGGTAAGTAGCTTACTGGTCTCTGCATGTTTGAATGGTGCTTGTTTCAGGGTTATGCCCGATCTAAGTTTTCCTGGTTTCCTCTACTTCAGGTTTCATTTTGTTACTCACTGTGCCTATGCTTTACGAAAAATATGAGGACCAGGTTGATGCTTTCGCTGAGAAAGCCGAGGCAGAGATAAAGAAACAGTGTGCTGTGTTCAATTCTCAGGTTTTAAGTAAAATTCCAAGGGGCCCATTGAAGGACAAGAAGTTGCTCTAGACTCTCATGGTGATATGTTGTGTAGCTTTTACTTTTACCGTTGCGTTGCGACCTGGTTGTCTAGAACCCATATTATCATTTGTTTGTTTCTGGCTGTGGGTTCACATAATCAATCTTAAAACGAATATATATTGTATTAGGCATTCTTGATTTCAAGTTGCTGCCACATTTCTTAAATTATTGTCAGTGAGTTGATTATAAGTTGGAATGATTATTGGCAGATTTTTGTTTGACCTTTTTAATTGTACTAGTATGGATTACGTGCGTCGCACGTGGATGATAATTTTTTTTGATGTTATTGTTTTATAAAACTTTTTGTTGTTATTGTTTAAAAAATAAAAATAAAAATTGATACATTAGACTAAAATTTCGGGTTCATCAATTCCTAACAAATCAAGTTAATTATATCTTTTCTTTTTTGATCTTCTTTTGTGTAATTTATACTCATCTATACTTTTTCGAGGATTGTATAATAAAGTTTTAAATGTATTATACTCCTCTTTTATAGAGATGTGAATATATTCTTCATTTTCCTTATTAATTAAAATGTGGAAATGAATATTATTACATTAGATTAAAAACATTGGGCTCTTTTATTCCAAAAAATCAAAATGTATAGACAAAATCAAATAATCATAAGAGTAACATTAAGTTTCAAAATTTTGAAACAAAAGATAAAAAATTTAGTTGATTGTGTTCTTTGTATATTGGCTTCCACTTATATATTTTGTTTTGATGTGCGTCTTACTCTTACTCTTCTTTTTTTAACTTGAGATTAAATGTATTTTTTTTCTCATTATTTTTATAGAATATAAGATTTACTCGTTATATGATCATGATTTTCCTTTCAAATATTTACTCCTCCTTTTGATGTTTGAGTAATGATAATACCCTAGCTTATCAACACCACATATATTTGTCCAACCCAACTATGATGAAACTATTCTATTTCCTTCATTTATGTGATATATGATCATTGAACAAACTATATATTGTTTGATCTTCAGATCTATATAACTTCTTGATCTTATATTTGGTATCTCAATTCACATTTCAAAATCTATTTTTTAGGGTAAATCATTATCTACGGCCTCAGTAATAATTAGGGATATCCAGAAGATCACATGAACTCATGTCTTTTCTCATGTTGTTTTAGAAATACACAAAAACTCATGTGCGACTGTATCACGTGCAACGGTTTTGCAAAATACATAGTTATAGTAGAAAAATACATACTTATAGTTGTAAGACATACTCATTTTATACTTATAAAAACATATTTATAAAATACATACTCATAGCTGAAAAACACATACTTATAAAATGCATATTTGAATCCTGTCGCACATGAGATGGTCTCACAAGAGACCAACTCTTAGAAAAAATCTTGATTTTCAAAGTTTTCGAAACTTTTAAGGTGTGACGTTCTCTTTTGAAATTTTCAAAAAATACTTTAAAGAATGTATTCCTTAAAACATTGACATTATATGTTGGTGCACAATACATCAAAATTATTGCAAACAATTATTCAATGTATGACCTCATTTGAAAAACGACAACTTCACTCAAATATTTTGTAATACTTTGATCAATTTCCAACAAAACGTCTTTTCTGAAAAGTTTCTTTGAAACTATAGTACCTTATCCACCATTCATCATCAAGAAATATTCAAAAAATGTTGGTCATTTAATGATTCATGAGTAATTGAGATAATATGTTTCTCATTCTATTAAATTTACAATACTTGTACGTCCAAGTGGTACATTATCAATCATTCATCATCAACAAATATTCAAAAGATGTTGGTCATATTTAACATGATTCATGAGTAACTGTGATAATGTGTTTCTCATTAATCTAGTGGATTTACTATACTTATATGTCCAATCACAAATATTTCTTTCTTTTCTTACAACATATTCTTTGTTTATCCTATATGTAATGCTTAGGAAATTCTGTGTAAAGATATTTGTGCGCCTCTTCACTTATATGACACATTGTGAAATACGAAGTGAATATTGTTTTGGTAACATAGTCCTATGTCAAAATATTTTTCAAATTTTGATTTGCCCTATAAGTTTGGCTTTATTGGTTGGGTATCTATAGTTGCAAGTTGATAAACGGAAGAGATATTTCATATAAATTGAACTCAAAAGTTCACCACAATAATTGCTTCTTAAATAGAGATCTGTCAAGCATCTTCGAATTTTTAGTTTCATTAATTAGATCCTTATCATCTTTTTGGATCATATTAACGTTCACTTGATCATGATCCTTGTAAATATATGTATACTAATACTTCACAACACACAGTCTAAAATATGTTGAAATAAAGATAACTATATGCATTGTGAGTCATCGTGATAAAGAGATTCGATTTTTCAAATCTATGTGCTAATACTAATGTATTAAGGTATCTTTATCTCATTTTTCATAAATAAATGTTGATGGAAGAATAATGTTTATTCAAATTTCACCACTTCTGCTGATATCCTAATCCCTTCTTGAAAGACATTCTCCATGATTCTTTGATATAACTCAGCTCCCATATTGGTTTGGTGGCATCGAAAATAATCTAATTTATTATCTCCAATTTTATATAACTATCTACTGTATATTACTGCAATAATTCAACACGTAAAAGTGTTGATTGTTTTGTGTTAGTCCCAAGTGGTAGAAGGTTTAGAAGGGGGGTGAATAAACCTTCTCAAAATTTCAAACTTTTTACTCCAAAGAATATAAGTTCATGTAGAGAGCAGTAAGCTACAGAGCTTGCTGCTTCTGATAAGAGGTTACTGCTTGAGCAGTAGGCATAAGAACTTCAAAGAGTTTTATGTGCAGCGGAAAATACTTAGAATATGATTTTTTTGAAAACACATGTGTGCAGTATGCCAGATATATGATATAAAGAAAGCTGTAAATAAACAAATAAACAGGCAACACAATATATAGTGGTTCGAATGTGGAGTAATCCCTCTACGTCCACTCTACTCCTTTCAAACACGAGGAACTTTGTTAAAGGTCGATTGATTTACAAAGACTCAACTAATACAATCACACCCTAACAATATTAGCAGTCTCCCACACAGGTTACTGCTAGACCAATACAACAGCCCACACAGGACTTCTACTCTTCGTGAACACACTTAGTAGGAACTATCCTCTGCTAAGAGACTCCTAAAAAAATCTATAAAGAATAAAAGATAAGTTTTCTTCAACTCAGGGTGCAGCAAGCTTCTGGTATGATAGCTTAGGTAGCTGGATTGTTTGTTGCTGATAGATTGAGTGACTGAAACTTTAAGGATTTGAATGCTTGAGAACTTAGGAAATTTGCTAGAGAGCTCGTGAGTTTCAATTGTTGTTTCAGGTGCACTCTTCATCTATTTATAGGCTTCAGGAAATTCCACCAATTGAAGGAGGTAGCTTCCTGACCAGTGAGGTGTCCAGCAGTGATTGACTCATAAAGATCCTCTACGCATTCCGGTACACCGTTACACGCTGCCCTTCATTCTGCTGAATAGTCCTTTTTGTCTCCTGAATCCTTCCAGGGGTTATTCTCTGATTGACTCCTTTTTGAATACTCCTTTGGGTGAATTGGGGGTGCTGATTCAGAAATAACGGTCCTTTAAGACGATCAAGTCTTGTTTGTCTTTTACTAGAACTTAGCTTGTTGTATGCAGTGTGCTTGATTAGCCTCCTGCAGTGTCCAGTAAGGTCAGCTAGCTTCCTGTACTGATCAGCATGCTTAGGAGGCTAGCTTCCTATATAGATTAGTAAGCATGCTTCAGCTAGCTTCGTGTAAGTTCTTCCTTAGTCCACTGCGTTTTGATTAGTGAGCTTTAGCTTCATTCAGTGAGCTTCTGATTTTCAGGCAACATCCTTGACTTAACAAAAACTTTTACATTGAAAATCCTAAGTACAAGATTACTACTTCCTATCTATTACATGTTTTGTATTCATCAAAATCTATACAGAGGTTCCTAACACTTTGGATTTCTAATTTAAGTTAGCGACAATAATATTCTCTAAGTAAGACTTTTTCTTTCACTTTCTTTCTCACAACTGACAAATTTAAACAGCTCAATTATTTCTTAAAATTCTTAGCAGTTGTATTTAAACAAATATATTCATTTAACAATATTCATACATTGTCGTTCTTGAAAATGATGTCTCCTGTTGAAGATAATGTGGTATTGAGGTATAGTTAATACTTGGAATTTTAATTGAAATCAAATAAAATATTTTAAAAAAAATAAAAATGTTTGAAACCTTATATGTTTGTAAGAGAGAATAAGAATAAAATGACAATAATCAAATATGAAAACTTGTAATAATAGGAAGATGTACCTTATTCTTATTCTTGTTGAATTACTGGATTATAAAGAAAGAAAAAAATAAATAACATGTAAGAAATAAGAGAAAAAAGTAACTAAATTATTATATAATATATATATATATATAATTAGTTCCTCATTTATTACAATTATATAAACAAAATCATGACATACATTAATATAAATTATTAAATAATAAAATTATTAAATTATAAAGTAAAAATAAAATAATAAATATATATTAGAAATTCTAATATATATTATTCAAATCAAACATATTAAATTACTATTAAAACCTTAAATAATAATGTTTGATAAGGATGTATAATCTATATTAAATTAGAGTCCTACTCATAATAGAATTCTATATGATTCTAGATTAGAATTCTAAAATAAAATAGATGAAATCATAAATTACTATTATAACCTTAAATAATAATATTTAATAAGGATATATTAGGCAATCCATATTTTGTAAGAAACATTTATACTTTTATATAGATAATAGATAAATCTGTTGATGTAACACTTATGATATTTATTAGTTTCCCATTTGAAATTTTGCTTCAATGTTGAGATATAGTATTCTCATTTATTTTTAAAACGTCTCTTAGTGGACATATCGTAGTATATGTCTTAAGCCTTTTTACCATCTTCATTTCAAGATCTGAATTCAAATTTCTTCATACACAAAACTTCATAACCTATAGACAGTACTTACATCTGTTATCATTTATTTTTACAACTTTCAATAAAATCTAATTTATCCAACACCACGAAAAGGAAACTAAAACCATTTAATATATATTCTTATTACAGGCAAAATGAACAATAACAATGATTAAACAGATGGACAAGAAATTGCATTAAAAACTACACATGAATTTACACGATTCGGAATGATGAAAGCTACTGTAGGTTGGCAAACTCACTAAAATTTCAATAACTATTGGCTTCGAAGCTGTTCTTGATGCCGAAAGCTATAACATTTGTAGCATCTATACTTATACGCTCTTCAGTAATACGCAATTAAAATAGTGGTTCGTAATTTTCAAACGTTTCCACTCTCGAGTGATTCCAAAAAATCAGAGAGAATGAAAATTGGTGACTGTTTTGAATGCAAACTTGTGATGGTCTAGAGAAAATACGATAGCTGCTCTTTCTTTCTTGAACCTCCTTCTCCATATAGATCATTCCATTGTTTTAGCTCGGCCATTATGGATCCTTCAGAAGCAAAACTTGCAGCAACCTGCATAGTCAGTCACACATGATCCTTCAAGAACTTGGCAATTTAATTTCTAATTCGTATTTTGCCTTGAAAAGAGAGACCCTTTGAAGAATCAAACAAGTCACTCTGAAATTTAGTTATATAAGTAGAGATTGAAAGGTGGAGTCTTATTACCTGGTTCCGTGCCTGCCTCATATCTTCCATGTTTAAGGGCCTCAAAGAAATTATTTTTTCCTCTTTGGTTTCTTCACTGGGAGCAGAGGCATCTTCGGAGCGTTGTCCTTCATCTAACCTTTTCTTTTCCTAATTAGGTGAAGTGATTAACAGATGATGTTGGTATAGATTATCAAAGTTGGGTAAATAAGTTCAGTAGAACCATTTTGAAAGGTTAAATATACCTTATCCTTCTCTCTTTCTTGCTGTAACAGTTCTCTCACAGGCCGATAAGCTGCCGTGACACATATATTCTGTTTGCAATAGTTGAAGTCACAATTCAGTGCCAGATGAAAGGAAATAAATTTGATCACTCTATAAGTAGTTAAGTTAAACAAACCTTGAGATCACTTCCACTGTAACCTTCTGTCATGGCTGCAAGCTCTTTAAAATCTAGGTCTTCCACTTTTTCTTTGGACAGCAGAGTTCTCAATATCATCTCTCTGCTCTCCACCGAAGGTAGGCCGACCATTATTCTATTCATAAGACTTAAGCTCAGTAATGATTGTATAGTTCTTTAACTTATGAGCATGCTCGATTGCTTCCTGAATCTTTAGATATGCTACAGATGATTTCTTACATAAAATACTAAAAGTTCTAATCTTGATCCATAGAATTTATTTTTTTAGGAAGAGTAGAAAGCTATATAATGAGATGAACAGAGTATGGTTGCAGTCAGTCCCAGATTATAATTTCAAAATTTTGATGAAAAATCACAGGATAAATTTATGTAAAATTATGTCCATATCATTGAAGCATGGCTCTTTTATAGAGAAAGACCTTCAAAAAGCCTGTCAATCCACATAACAAGCGAGATAATGGCCTTAATAAGATATAAGGATATCAACAAGGAAATGTTTGTGCTTAAATGAAACCAATCAAGATTTCAAAATGAATGCTTTATTAATAAATAGAAAGACATCCAAGCTTCAATGAACACCATTTTTGAAATGAGTACCAGAGAAAGAAAGCAATATTATGGAAATTGGTAAAAGTACCTGCGCTCGAATCGCCTTATAATTGCTTCATCAAGGTCAAACGGTCTATTTGTTGCAGCCAGGACAAGAATCCGTACTCCAGGTTTCGTCATCAACCCATCCCAATGCGTCATGAATTCATTTTTTATTTTCCGCATTGCCTCGTGCTCCCCAACTCTTGTTCTCTGCCCAAGCATACTATCTACCTCATCTATAAAAATTATGGTAGGAGAAACCTTAGCTGCAAGTGAGAAAAGAGCTCGAACATTCTTCTCATCTTCCCCAAACCATTTTGAAGTGATTGTTGACATTGAAACATTTATGAAGCTTGCCCCAGCTTCATTGGCAATGGCCTTGGCAAGCATTGTCTTTCCTGTACCAGGAGGACCAAATAGCAGTATGCCTCTGCAAGGCTTAAGAAGGCCACCATTGAACAGGTCTGGCCTTCGAAGAGGAAGCATTACCAGCTCCTGTAGTGATTCCTTGATCTCATCCAAAGCACCAATATCAGCAAATGTGACTCCAATCTCATTAGCAGGAATAACTTCTGACCTTAAGCGCTTCTCAAAGTCATTATCCGGAGGGACTTCCTGGGACGATCAAGACAAGTGTCAATTGCACAGAATGGGAGAAAAGAAAATTCAGTTATTTATTTGAATGAAAGCCGGAAGTTTTAAGATAAATTCTGGAAAAAAAAAATTAAAAAAAGTACAGCCTCAAACTAGAATTTGGTCATTCTGGCAGATGTGTTAATAGATTCTATGGTTAGTGAACTCCAACAGAAAAGGGCAAATAGATTTGACTAAGCATGTACTCTGTCTCTGGCAGGAATCAGTGGATTGATTTGTGTTTTTACATAAAGAAATTATTCCACTCCACCAATAACCAATAATACAGCATTCTAGGACATACCGGGGGTTTAGGCAATGATGCATTATCACCATCCGTCTTTGATTCAGACTTTGATTCAGGATCCTAAGGTCATTAGAACACGGAAGTGAAATAAGCAAAATCTGATAAGAATTCTCAAACATTTGGAAGAGCAGAACTGAGGAAAGACAAACCTTGAATAAGTCGGCATAACTCTCCATTTTATGGGTATTTTTGCCACCACTCTTCTCATCTTGAAAAACACTCAATCCATGGGACAAACTGCATCGAATGCAATGAAATTATGATATCAAGTAATTAATATTACAATAAAAGGACATCATTTAAAAGCCATTAAAAGCTAAAACAAAAGAAATTCTATACATTTAATGAAAAAATTATTTCCTTGAACCTGATAGATGATATGACAAGCTTTCCATTACGATACTCCGAATCCTTGTTACTCATCAATTGGTATGATATAGCAGAAACCAAAATTTCCTCTATGTAATTACTGAGGACCATGGTGTCAGCATGGCAGATGGATCCCAGATCGTCACACTGAAGATCATTTGCAGCAAGCACCTCAGCGATATGATTCTTGTTATCCTGAAGCAGGATCTTCTTCATATCCCCTTCCAGTTGAGCTTTCCAGCTCACAAGATTAGTTTCGTCTTCTGGAGGCCTGATCTCAATATCATAAGGAAATAATACACTAATTCGGTCATCTACTTCCCTAGAATCGTCCATAAGGTCCAACATCCGGGAACCGAGAACCAAGACTGATCCTGATAATTTCTTTAACATTTTGGTAAACAACTTGTATAGTCTAGATGATTTTAGGAAAAGTTTGTCCACGTCCCGGATATACAATATTATAGAGCTCGTTTGAGAAACTGAAACCAGCACCTGCAAATGATATACTTTATATTGATATCATGGAAAATTACAAGCCAACATTTCCTTATGTAGAATGAGAAAGAAAAACTAGTTAAGATCACCAATATTATCACAGATAACATCAGACCATCAGCATAATCAAATATATCCATGGAAGGGATAATGAAGAGAACCTCATAAAAAGATGGGAGCCATTTAATTGGTATGGCTATCAAGTGATCATTCAATTACCTTATAAAGTGACTGTAGAAAATCATCCTCATCAAAACACCAGCCGCTGACGCGCTTGGAAGGAGCTTACAAAGTCAAAAGTAACAAACTTTAAGATGCTACACTTTCAGTTTAAAAATCACATCAAATTTGTTAAAGAGCAGCTGGAAGCACTAGGTATAATTCATTAGCAAACTAACCTAAGTACGAAGAATAAGAAGTAGTCATATGAACAAATGGTAACTTGATTTACAAAATCATACCGCATTAGTTTTAAGCTCGTAAATAAGTATAAGGCTGCCCGAAAAACCTAGATAAGACATTGAGCACAAAGAAACTGAGGCCTGATGAAGAAGAAACTGTATTTCCATATTAATCTTATAATACACAGAACTTTGTGGACCAGAAAGTAATAAACAAATATCATACACTCATTGGATCATATTCCTTGGCTTTGTAACAGTACAAACATAAAGAATTAATTTATTTGTACCTCTGTTATCCATCAGCACCAAAAGTTTTTAAAACGTTGTGGGCATAAATAAAATACTGGGGAATAGCATCATTAACTTAATTGTACCTCTGTTATCCTCTTTTGATGGAAGTGCTGAGAAGGAATCAAGAAAATTGGACACCCGTTCTAACGTCACTTCTGAGATAGACCTCTGGAGAGTCTACAATAGAAAACTGAAATTTAACATAATCTTCACTCTGAAAACATTGGTTCATCTTATTTCAGAAAAGACATATATCATGTTGTTGATGTTTGATAAAACTAAGAAACTATCATCTAGTTTGCATGCTTATCCATTGGTCACTCTCTTTTGGTCAATGACACCACTACCATTTACCATAACAAAACACAACTCACAAACAATTTAGTGGACCAAACTACGCATATAATAAAAAAGGACTCACCGAGCCTTTCTTAGTGCAGTCATACTTTCTCTGCATCTGCAGATCAGTAACAATAACAAGTTAGTATTCAAAACTATTACACAAAAAATGAACCAGTACTGGGAGTGACGCATTAAAGACAACCAACCACCTTTAATGAAAAGTCGGCCAAATCCAAGAGTAGTAACTTTGCTTGAAAATGATGTGCTAAAGCCTTAGCAAGCATTTGCTGGAATAGTTCTACATGAAAGGTAGGTGATAATACGATTAAAGCAACAAGAAAATATACTGAATGTATCAAACATGAATGCTTTGTATGCAGAGAGAACTACCTGAAGGCCCTGAGAGCAATATAGCCCGACTTGCTGGAGAGAGATTTCGAGTGTGCTTAGAGACATCCAAGTGCTTTAGATGAACATATGCTACATTTGTTAATAACGTACGTGTCCGCTCACTGTCCAAGTCATCAAAAGAGGGAGAAATCAAATTTATTAATACATTATTTGGTGATATCATACTGCTTAAGCTTTACAAAACTCGTGAACATGGAGGTGAAAACAGTCATTTATCCCTACATACAAACGATTGAAAAACTTATGTACAACTATTGTTTTAAGTATTGCTGCCTAAAGTTCATATCTCACATGCGAGTAGATACTGATTGAGATAATTACTGAGAAAACATTGTCTTTCTCCGAGAGGACATGATGTAACACTACAACATTACCCATAATTTATTCAGTGCAAACTAAGAAAACATGTTTTAAAGATATACTACTGGTTTCCAGAGGACCATATTAACAAACTATTCTAGGGACACCAGAATTTTATTATAGTCCCTAACCAAAACTAACAAACATAGACAATGAAAACATAAAAAGGTGCAAAACGAATTCATATTCTAATAAAAATCTATCATCTTTCCCGTATGTAAGAAGCGAAAAGAAAATTCTTCTAAAAGAAAATCTAAAGTGGCACTACACTTAAACTTTTTCTAACCATGGAAACTTCAATTTTTACAAACGCATTTTATAAGCATAAAAACGTACTGAATCTTCACATGAGTTCACTTACGACCAAATTTCCCAACACCTTTTTTTTTTCTTTCTGAAAAATATGAACTCTTTAAGAATTCCAGTCAAACAGGAAATGTTTCGAACACAATTTTTCATCGATAATATAGAAATATCCGGCAAAACATTCTCAGAAATCTTAAATTCACCTGAGATAATAGGGAAACTCGTCAAAGGTAACTAGGCTATTCTTTCCATCAACGACCAATCTAACAAGCTCGAGCTGTATTACATCGGCGGAGGCGGCGGAAGCCGAAGCGCCTGTCCATCGGCCGAGCGTCGAACCGGAAACCAAACCTAGGCCCACCCCCACCCCTACGCTCACTGCCGACAACAATACGTGCTTCTGATCCATCACAACATCATTTTCGCACACAAAACCCCGTTCTGCATATACCTATACGTATATTTGTATATACGTATAGGTATGTATTGTATGTATTGACAATTTAAGCAAAATCTGCAGAATGATGGTGGCGAATGCAGGTGATTTGGGCGTAGAAAAATCGGTCTCTCTCAATGAGACGTTGGTCGATTCTTTCCTTCAGTTTATCTATGACAGATAGGAGGGAGAGAGAGAGTGACGAGGCAATGGTGGTTGGCTATATATATATATAGGCGAGCTGGCTGCCAGAGATGAGAGAGAAAGCTCTAAAGGAATTTTGTTTCTGTTGACTTTTGACCCTATTTTTTTCCCCATGAAGTCCAAACAAAAGAGGAAAATTTTTGGCTCCCAAAATAAGCAAAAACTTGGCAATGACGGTTTTATGAATAGTTTTTATGATACGAATCATTTTTACTCATTAAGTCAATTCATTTCCATAATTTTATATATAAATTTTGAAGTGTAAATTATGGATTGATTCATCTTACAAGAAATGATCCGTGAGACGGTCTCACATGAGACTCACTCCCCAAAATATTGATATAACTGAGTCATATTAGGTGATTGAATTTTAAGAAAATGGTAAAATGCGGACAATCGATAGCTTTTAATATGTTCATCGCTAGCGTGTAATGATCTTCAACTCTCATTATAGAAAAATCGAGATTGATTGATATGTTAGTTTTTAATACGTCAATCGTGAGCATAAATTAATGTGTTCATGATGGATAAGTTAGCAGTGTCGAATCTTGTTAGAACTTTCAATTAGTTTGTACACAGTGTATGGATATTATATAATCTTAATTTGAATCTTATCATATAATGATTTTTAAATATACATGGATAGATGTTATGATAATAAGTCATCAAAATATCAAGTCGTTGTCTTTGATTTTTGGCAAAAACTTATATATCCGTGGGGCACATAGGGGCACAGATCTAGGTGTTATATACATTATCTTCAGGTGTTATATATACACTCTATAAGTGTTATGTTTCTTGGTGTTATAAATATATTCTACAGGTATCATATATATATAAGAGTATACATGTGATACCTAAAGAGTATATACATGATACCTGTAGAGTATATATTTAACATTATATAATGATTAATTTAGGGGTACCATGTACTTGGGGTACACAAGTGTCACTCTTGATTTTTTGGAAAAAAAAATTAGTGGAATAGAAACAATATAGATAATTTATCATATTGTTTAATATATGTCTGAGACTCTGATGTCGAAATCAATATTGTGATATATATTATTTTATATATTGATAGTTTAGAAAATAGTATCGATATAATGTTTTGCCATATTGTTTAATACTTTATCAATAGGCCATGTACATGGTTAATTTCAATAATTAAATTTTGCATAATTTTTTTGTTATTTTTTAATTAACACAACAACTTTTATATCTTCAAATTCCACCAGAAAATCGCAGCATTTCTATAGTAATATGTATTTACATAACCCTCAAAAATACACAACATGATCTCTCGGATGTTATTATCGGAACCACTATCATGTATTAAAAAAACTAAAGTAATAGATACCTGTAGTTCATTTGGAATATTGAATTAAATAATTATTTCTAGTTATTAAGGTGAATATTCTTATTCATGGAACAATTTTTGGAATGTTGTTTTCAAATCAAAACTTACATTCAACTAATTTATAAATAATAATCCGAAATTGGGTTAATTGTCAGAAAAACCACAACTTCTATCCAAATTGTCGTTGGAACCGAATTTTTTACTATTGGTCAAAATAACATAACTTTGTATATTTAGTATGTTTTTCGACTAAAATAGTGAAAAAGATATTCATTATCAATCGATATACAACTTTGCACCCAACTTTTTTATTTTTTTTTTTGTCTCTTTCTCCTCCCCTGCACAACCCCCAAACTTACTAATAAAAAATACAATTTTTCGAAAACTAATTTTGATCGAAAAACATACTAAATATATAAGGTTGCATTATTTTGACAAATAGTGAAAATTTTGGTTAACTAACAATTTAAGTAACCCTTCAAAATTTTATAGTTATTATTTTACATGAAATATACTTGAATAACCAAGTTTTGGATTTGAATACTTATCCACTGCTCCAATGATAATCCAATAACAATAACAAAATATGAATCCATCAATTATTGCAACTTGAATGTGGACAAACAGTGTTTTAATGCATGTATTGTTTTTATTATTTGAACTCAAATAATATATCAACTTGTTTAATGATTATGTGGTCGTCATTAGTTACTTTATTTGGACGGTTATAAAAGGGTCCATATTCATCTCACGGGCTACCTGCTCTTTTTCTTGCATTTTATGTTTTATAAATAATTTACCTGGACCGATGTGGTTCAAGTAATATCTCATCTTAAAAAATGTGTAGATTGTATGATGATTTGACTGTCAGAAAAATTTTATATTATTTATTATCTCATGCCTTCCACCCTCCAAACTTATTTTAAAAAATGAACGGACGTAATTGTATTTTATAAGTAGATTTTTGAAATTAATAAATAATGCAGTTCTTGTAGAATAAGAACAAATGATCATTATCTAAATATTATAATGGCATATTTTCAAGGCAATTTTTTTTATTTATTTTAAAGGTCAATGCTAGGAGAAATCAATTTTGGATATCAATGAGTAAAATGTCAAATTCACAAAATTCATTTTCTTAACCACAATATTCAATTAGTAAGTCACAAAATTTAAAATTAATAAAGTGACAAGTTGCAAAATGACTTTTAATTAATTGTGGGTATAGTGCATTTAACCCCAAAAAACTCCTGTGAGATGGTTTCACGGATAGTTTCTGTGAGACTGATCTTTATTACCCATGAATTGAACTCATATCCATAAATTTTCATATGAATTGCTAAGTGTGAGTTATGGGTTGACCCGTCTTACGAAAAAAGTTTCGTGAGACAGTCTCACACAAATCCTACTCATTTAATCTACATTTGAATATTGAAGTCTCGCGATCAATTCCCTTTATGCGTTTTCTTGAATATTAAGTCCTTTTCTTCGTAAAATTTTAACCCTTAGATTATGTTGTTACTTTTAAGATGTTGGTTAACCCCATTTTCACACTACTTTTCATTTTAGTCTATGCTTCTAAGTTGAAGCTTTTTATGGCCTATTTTATTATAAAGTTGTGCAATTCCAAAGAAAGTCGCCAAAAAGTGACTTTCCAAGGTTATTTATTTATTTATTTAACTTTGGATCAATTATTGGTTCACGTCTTTATATTTAAGTTGTAATTTAAATATTTAATTACCCACATGCAATTTCTCAATTGCTGTCAAATTAATAAAAAACTTCAAGTGCTTTTGTTTTATATTAGAGAAAAAAATATTCACACACATTAAAGTGGAATATCTATACTGGGGGAAGGTGATATAAGGAATTGTTTGTGAATTCTAACATATTCACCAAGTATACATGTTATGTTATATGTTGTGCTAATAAGTTAGTTAATCTCAAATTATGTTATGTTGATTTCTTGATTACTGCTGTTTTTGGGCAGCTCTTTCGTTTTTTTTTGAGTGGGACTAAATGCACCACACTAATTTCTAAGGGCACCACACTCATGGGTAAAATTTATTATGAATTAGTGAAATGAGAGTAATGCTATTAGAAATTAATGTGGTGTCCCTAGTTCTACTTTTTTTTTTTCACCACTCAAATCAAATGCTAAAATTTGCTTCTAAGAATTCCCAATTTGTCAAATTTTCTTTTCAATTTTGTCTGTTTTGCTTCTAAAAATGGAAAATCCAGATCAAACACTGGAATGTTAAGTCTCATGTAAGACCGTCTCACAAATTATTTCATGTGAAATGGGTCAATCCATAACTCATACCTTACAATTCACATATAAATTTATAGATATTGATTTGATTAATGAGTAGAAAGGACTCGTCGCACGAGAATCATCCATGAGACCGTGATCACGCATGTTTTTGTGAGAATGCAAATGTTTAACCACCCAAAACATTCAAAATAAGTTTTTCTTTTTACTATATATATATATATATATGTGTGTGTGTGACTTAAAAAAATGCTAAATAACACAAAAGTAGAAATAAACAAAAAATATAGGAAACTGTATATTAAAATGTAAGAAAGCTATATCTTTCCTTTTTTAAGAATGGGTCAGTTGCAAAATAATGCATGACTTTTACTATTTTTTTAAGAGTAAGTCTTGTGTGAGACCGTCTCACGGATCTTTTTTGGTGAGACGGTCAACCCATAACCCACACTTAGAAATTCATATGAAAGTTTGTGAATATGGATTCAATTCATGGGTAATAAGGATCCGTCTCACGGAAACTATCCGTGAGACCGTCTCATATGAGTTTTTGTGTTTTTTTAATTCAATGATATCATTTTTACTACTTTTAGTTTATCAAATAAAAATTATTTGTGTCATTTTTTGTTTAACTGAGTTGGTAGAAATTTTGTTATATTTATAATTTATTCAGTTTACTACATCTTAAAATAGTGATAATTGTTGTATATGTTGTGTTACTATAAGTTAATTGACAATCCAATTAATAATATGTTAATCTCAAAAAATTAAATTATTAGAGTAAGTCTCTTGTGAATCAGGTGCATGAATCTTAGATCCATGCATTCGGGTCGGATCCGGGTCAAGGGGGACCGCACTATTTTTTTTTTTTTGCTCATGATTTTTGAAAAAAATCACATACCAATAGTATATTTAGACATACCTTTATTAGACATATCTTTACGTTATGTTAGACATACCTTTAAGCTACGTTAAACATACCAGTTCTGCCCAGATTCCATGTCTTGTCTTTTTTTGGCTTGATTTTTTAATTTTGGCACATACCACTACGTTATGTTAGACATACCTTTACGTTGTGTTAGACATACCTTTATGTATATTTAAACATACATTTGTATATGTTAGACATACCTTTATATATAGTTAAGCATATCTTTATATATGTTAGACACACATGGTTGGTCTAACTATATACAAAGGTTGGTTTAACTATACACAAAGGTTGGTCTATTGGAGCGAATTTTGGATGAGCTTCAACACAAGTGTTCAGCGCGTGGGAGCGCGTGCATGCGCGTGGAGGTGTGTTTTGGGCACGTGAACGGGTCGGGTTAGGTGCATGGATTAGATCCATGCACCTGACTCATAAAAGTTTTTGCCATTCTATTATAATTGCTAAAACGTGCCAATAATAAAACAGAACGTAAAATTACACATTTGGAATAAACATCTGAAAATCATTTATCTTTATAAGTTGTTATTATTATTAGAAAATATCATTTTTCGTCCGCTAAGTAAGACCCTTTCCACTTTTCGTTCTCTAGGTATCGTGTTTCCAATTTTAGTATCGTAACTTCACTTTTTTTCCAAATTCAATCCGATTTTCACAGGAGGCTGACGTGGCAGCAGAAATTTGCCTACGTGGAATGGAACCCTAATCACCAATTTTTTGGAGTGACGTGGACGAGCCACGTGGCCACCACATCATTAATAAAAGTAATTAAAAGTTCAAAAAAATAATCAAAATTAAAGGGGAAAAAAAAACGTGGGCTTCTTCCCCCTCCCACAACCCCAAGCTGTGTCCTCTGGTTTGACCGCCGACTACCACCTCCCTGGTGACCTGGCGGTGCTCCCCCTCCACCAAGACGCCATATAGAAGAAGCATACCCCCTTTCTCTCTCTCTCTCTCATCCTGACTCTTCCTCTCTTTCTCTCTCCACTCCACTTTCTCTCTCGCTCTATATATGTATCCACACACCAGCTTCCACTTGTGAAATTCTCTCGGATCTGCTGACTCTGCCGCTGCCAATGGTTACGCCTTCGAAGACTTTATCGTCAGCTCCTCCAGCCGTGAGAGGAAGAAAGGTTTCTTTCTTCAATTTTTGTTTTGAATTTTTTTATTTTTTTTGATGAGGTGGTCTTGGAGGGCGGTGGTGGTGGTGGAGGTTGGTCTGGCTGTGGAGGATGGTGGTGGCGGCTGATTCGGGCTGGGGGTTGCGGGGAGGGTCCGTTTCTTTTTTTTTTTCTTTAATTTTGATTTTTTTAATTTTTCAATTAATTTTATTAATGATGTGGCGGCCACGTGGCTCATCCATGTCACTTCAAAAAATTGGGGATTAGGGTTCTATTCCACGTAGGCAGATTCCGACTACCACGTCAGCCTCCGGTGAAAATCGGATTAAAATTGAAAAAAAAAAAAGTAAAGTTATGATACTAAAATTAGAAACACGATACTTAGAGGATGAAAAGTGGAAATGACCTTACCTAACAGACGAAAAATGATATTTTCAGTTATTATTATTGAGGGTGAATCTTGGAGGATGTGACATGAACCGAATCCTGAACCCAACACCTAATTCTTCAAGTTTATTTGCTGCTTTATGGCACATCAGATCTATAAACCCCACCAATCAGCTTGTGCCATGTCAGACCCATTTACTTCCACACCAATAAGTAAAGAAATCAATTAATTAAAACCAGAAGCTTACAAAAAAGAATTATGAAATGGAACACTATTTGTCCCACCTTTTAATTCAACTTTGTGGTTTCAATTCATTTAATCACATGGCTCTTTCTCGAAACCAATATATTATTGGAATTCATTGTCTCTGGATTTAGCATATCCATTTTTAACATGGAATCTAGAGATTAAGATAACTCATTCCAAATCAATATAATTTTTGGAGTTATAAAAATATAAAAAGACGTTTTGCCATGACTTATAGAATATAAAATAATCACACTTAAAATCACATAGTGAGGCAGTTAAAAAACACAAAAAACAGGAAAAAAAATGAAATTAAAATGGAGAAAGAAAGAAAAAACATGGAATGAAGGGATGATGAAGATGAATCCAAACCCATGCATGTGGTGTTGACCCAATGCAGGCCAATTTCAAGTTGGATGGTTTTGGCCCATCTCTCATCTGTCAACTCATTATTCTCTCTACTAATCTCATTTTTATACTTTATACAGCACTGAATTTATTTTGGAGAGAGAGAGAGAGAGATTAAAAGCCAATCTAGCAACTATTATTTGCAACTATTATTGCTTTCGGGAAACACATCACTTGTCTAAAAGCAAAGTAGGAAGATTACTTTCATATATAAATGGCCACATGAAAGTTAATGATTTGCTTCCTCACTTCTCTCTTTTGTCTGCTTCTGTTTGCACCACCATCTTTCTTTTATTCTTACTCCTAGATTCAATTACTAATTTTGGTGTGAGACCGTTTCACGAATCATTTTATGTGAAATTAATCTATCCACAATTCATACATGAATTTTTTGATATGTGTTTCATCAGTAGGTTAAAATGATGATCTTATAGAAACTATCCATGAAAAGTCTTATACAAGATTTTGCGAAATTCAATTATGATAGTTTTCTTTTCCCGGCTTGCTTTCTCCAAATCAATCTTTTTTTTTTTTAAATTAAAATTATTACAAGGATGAAAAGTTGAGAAGTGTGTCAAGATCCCATTTTGATTGATTGCTTAGTAAATTAGATTTCAGTGATTTTAATTTTAATTATAACATGTACACTACTTATAATCTTACAACGCACATATCAAATCAGGGTGCAATTTATTTGTAAGTTAGTCATATACATGTCCCGTGATATTGAAAAAAACTTGTAAATTTGTCATGCTTACAGCTTAAATTATAGCGAGGTCCATTCCATGCTATACAGTTCATACTAAGTTTACTTACATAAATGAATGGGTATTAAAAGCCTCACATAAATCTATATCTATATATATATATATATTATATATATAAAAGCAGGATATCCTACCAAAAATAACTGCAATAAATTATCTACCTATTAAATAATTACTATTATAAGAGACCTATTAATTGTTTTCATATTGTATTTATTGTAAGAAACTCAATACAAATAAATAAATACAAATAAACATATTTATTGTATTTTAAGAAACTCAATACAAATAAAAATAAATAAACCTAAGAAATTCAATACAAATAAATAAATATTTAATTTAAGAAATCAGTTATGATACTCAATTTAGTATTTATTGTATAGAAATTTCAAATAAAATAAATAAATAGATAAATAAGATGAAATAAGAGATTATATATTTATTATCTTTCATCTTATTTCTAAGTACTTATTTTAAAGGGTAAATTACAAAAAATAACTCCACCTATCGACTTTTTTTCAAATTGCAACCTAATCTTTTTTTTTTTAAAGATTGTCACCCAGTCTCTCTGTGGTTTTGTCGATTGCAAATTTTCCGGCGAAATGGAGATTAATTTGTTCACTTTGCAACCTAAACTTTTTTTTTTTTTATCTAATTGCAACCTGAACTTTGTGTTTTTATCAGATTGCAACCAAGAATGAAAATTTCGATTCCGATGGAAATATAGGTAACTCAAATTCACGGAAATATCATGAAAATATCGATATCGATGGAAATATGGGTACATTTATTTATTTATTTTTCCTATATTTACCAATATATTCCTATATTTTCTCGAAATTTATTGATATTTCATCGATTTTTTACCGATGTTACATATATTTCACCAATTTTGACCAATATTTCCTTGATATTTATTTTATGAATATCAATCACACTTATATAACATAAATGTCACACTCATATATATAACGTAAAGGTATCAGTGTGAAGTGAAAAAAAATCGTGATTTGCTATTGGACAAAAAAATTAATGTTTGGGTTGCAAAGTGAAAAAAAGTAATTCATTTGCCAGAAAAAATGACCGGAAATTGCAATCGGCAAAACCACAGAAAGACTAGGTGGCAATCTTAAAAAAAAAAAAAAATTAGGTTGCAATTTTAAAAAAGTCGATAGATTGGGTTGTTTTTTGTAATTTACCCTATTTTAAATCAATTTTAAATATATAATATATAAAATCAATCATTATTTAATGATCTTAAATTTAATATTCGTATAAAATTTATTAAACTGAAATATGGAAATGTATGTGTGTGGGCTTCAATAATTTTTCATTTTTAAACGTTTTTTATGATATATAGTATTAATTTATTGTAAATTGATATTAAAATGTAGAAATAAAAAAATATTATAGGTGTACCTAATAGATTACACATATAAAACATATCAAATAGAAAAAATTAGATTAAAATTATTATTGCAAGTTAACCAACTTATTCATTTGAAATATACAAATATTTTATTTTATCTTTCTTATTTTATATTTATTTGTTGTCAAATTTTATTTATATTTATATTCTGATTAATTGAGGTGGCATAATGATTGGACAGAGGTAATTTTTCTGGTTTTTCACAAATTAAATTTCATCATTCTTAGTCCTGATATATTGACTCATCAATCTTATAAATATTATTCATAATGTTTTTATTCCAAATGTGTAGATTAAGTCCAATTTTGAATTGTTTCATTTAAATAGATAGCAAGAGAGATTTTCATGTATTTGATAAGTTGATATAATTTTTTATTTGATTTAAAATAAATGAGTTATACGTGGCGTTGAACCAATTTTTTTTATTAAAATACGTGTGTATTTATAGTTACAAATGCCAATAATATATAAATTTATTTATCTCAATACTTAAATAATAACATTTCTAATACATATAACTTATTTTTAGATATTAAATTTATTTTTTAAAATTTTACTACCCATGTAATGTTCTCATACAATTTTTTTTATTTGTTTGTTTAATCCATAGATTAATATATTACTTTATATATTTCAAATTTCTAATATTTTCGAATATAATTATTTATAATGACATAAATTTAAAATTAAAATATGTATTTTTATACTAATACAAATTAAAAAAATATCAATATATTTTTGTTAAAATAATAATCATTACATTTTATATGTCATTATATTTTTTTTAATAATTATATATATAACATACTGTGCAACGCACGAATACACTACTAGTTCTTATGTAAAATGAAATAGATACGAATCAATAAAAGTGAGTCTATCTATCTTACACAGTCAAGTTGGTTTATGAATATTCGTCTCACGAAGTTTATTATAGACTTTTAAAGTGATTTTTAAGGTGATAAACAACTTCAATTGAAATTTTTATCATTACTATAAAGTTTATATGTTGAAAACATTATATTTTATCCAAAAATAATTAAACTAACTCATCTCGTGCAGAAGTTTTCACTCTTTTAACCAAAAATTATGTACCTTTATTTATGAAAATGAATATGGACTTCATGACTTGTGGTTTGTTAACCCATGTGAAAAGGCCTGTTTTAAATATGGGCTTCGTAATTCAAGGCCCATTTACTAAATGCATAATTTTTAACTCTTTTCTCGGCCCATAGTTCTGATACCTAAAGAAGTGAACTAGATATATACTACAAGCCCATCCATTGAATACTTATTATTATTATTATTATTATTATTATTATTATTATTATTATTATTATTATTATTATTATTATTATGATTATTATTACTACTACTACTACTACTACTATTACTATTTATTTTGAATTTCTAGAGGGGGCAAAAATAATAAAAAAAGATTATGAAATATTTTTAATGCAAAAATATAGTACAATATAATTATGGATATTTTTCTGGAGATATTGTTTGTATTAAAATCCTGCTAAAACTATATTCTTTTCTGAAAAGATATCTAAAAAAAAAAAGAAAGAAAATATAGTTTTTCATCTTAATTCTCTCTTTTGCTTATTGTACAATGTTGCAATGCATCACCAAAAAACATCAGGTTTTTTTCTTTCTTTTCTTAGATCGATCATACTCATCATTAAATGACGAATTAAACATGCCAATTACATTTTGGGTTATATGGAAATACCTGTTGTGTTTTATTTATTTATCCAAAATTCATACAAAGAATGGGGATGACTAAACAATGCATTCCTTAACATTTGAACTTGATTTCCTAATTTCAAGCCTACATTTGAACTTGATTTCCTAATTTCAAGCCTACATTTGAACTTAACATTTGAACTTGATCATCACGAAGCGCCTCTTTTTTTTCTTACATTAGGTTTGAACCCGTTGCACGGGTTTTATTTAATACTTATCTCATTTTTTATTTTATAATTAGTGTTTATTGTTATATGATAGTAAAATTTTACATAAGTGTGATATTTTTTCTTTATTCTTAAAATAATATTTCTTATGGTCCATTTGAATATGTGGATTTGAGGAGGGGTTTGAAATCCTTGGTAACAAATCCACTGATAGTGTTTGGTTGGATGTGAATTTAAAATCCATAGTTTTCATTTTGAGCTAATTTTAGAGTCATTTTGGTGGATTTCAAATCTACTCAAACTTGAAAGGATTTGAAATACATTCATTTCAAATTCTGGATTTGAAATCACTCTATCCAAACGGAGCCTTATTGCTTTCTTTAATAAATTTTTTCATTTATTCTTTAACACAAAATTGTTAATATATAGTTCTTAATAGGCGTTTTAATTATTGCATTAAGTATTTTCATATATTTCTGTAAAAAGTATATAATATATCTCATTTTTATCGCTCGAAAACATCTGTTTTGTTCAATGTTTATCCTAAGTGCACTCATTATTAGCTTTATGTATTGGTTTATTTTGTAATTGTGTTCTTTTTGTGATCTTTTTATTAGCCTTAACAAATTGTTACATATTGTAATATTTTAATACAATTTCTCAATTGTTTAAGGGGGTGGTTGGACTGAATGTGCACATTTGGATTACCAATATCCGAATCATGTTATTTGTTTGCAGAATCTTATAACTAATCTTTTTTTTTTTTTTTGTCTACTTCATCCACTTTTTTACAATTTGAACAGAAAATATTAGCTCTTTTTTTTAAGATAAAATAACAGTACATCATCTATTTTTCTTATAATTCTCTATATGATGACATATTAATTGTAATCCTACTTTTTAAAATCTCTAAACAAACACAAAATTATCAAATTTCATCCTTTTTATAACTCACTTTCATACTTGTCAAATTTACATATGTTTTAACCTAAACATATCCTAAAAAAAAAATTAAGCACCTATTTTTTGCTAATGTCATTAATAATATTGTTTCAGAGTTTAAACACAATTTCAAGTACATTATTTTTATTTAATACATGATATTACCGAACTAATGTTTGCACATTGTTGCTTACTTTTTTTTTTTTTTAATGTTGGACAAAAACAATAATTCAAGCTTGAAACCAAAGATTTTAACGTAAAAAAGATAATACAACATTAGCAAGCACTTGTAACTTACATATTTATTTTTTTCCAAGCAATTATTTTTTTATAATACCCTTTAAAATTTCCAAACAAATACAAAATTATCAAATTGTATGCCTTTTCATTATCTAATGCCAAATATGTTTCAATCTCACATATTTTAAGGTTTTTTTCACACCTATGTTTAGTAATGTCATTAGCAATATGTTTCATAGTTTAAATTACAACTTTAAAGTACATTATTTTATTTCATGTCTGACATTAATGAATTCTAATATTTATATGTTATTTTTTTCTTGAATCCTCTAAATAATTTTTTTCTTTAAGGTTTTTATTTTTTTGAGTTTGAACTACTTGAATGTTCTTTTGTAAAATATTATTAGCACATTCAAATATCTTTTATTTATTTATTTTAATTTCTTAAAAAGTAGTTGCAGAATTAATACTCTTCAAATTTTGTTTTATTTTTTTGAAATTGAAATGTTGGACAAAAACAATTATTCAAGTTTGACACCAAAGATTTCATGTAAAAAAAAAAAGAAAAAAAACAGTACAATATTAACAAACATTTGTAACTTACATATTTAATTTTTCAAAGCACTTTATTATTATAGGGTAGTGGGGTGTGTATTTAATTTATATTAATATTTTGAAATTTTTTAAATAAAATAATTTTGAAGGAAGGACATTTGATAATATTGTAAAGTGTCACTTGTCAAACACTAGAGGGTGCAAATCACACTTTTATATGTTGGACAAAAACAATTATTCAAGTTTGACACCAAAGATTTCATGTAAAACAAAAAAGAAAAAAAATAATACAACATTAACAAACATTTGTAATTTACATATTTAATTTTTCCAAGCATTTTATTATTGTAGGGTAGTGGGGTGTGTATTTAATTTATATTAATATTTTGAAATTTTTTACATAAAATAATTTTGAAGGAAGGACACTTGGCAATATTGTAAAGTGTGACTTGTCAAACACTTGAAGGTGACACCTGACAACATTGTAAAGTGTCACTTATCAAACACTTGAGGCTGCAAACTACACTTTTATATATATAATTTCGTATGGTTGTTGTACTATAATGACAAGAAAACCAGAACCCTCCTCAATTTATGGTTTAAATCAATGATTAAGTTGTTGAGATCTTAATTTCACGTATTTTCTTGACTAGCTAGTGTTGGCCATGAAGGAGGTGGGCTTAAACAATTCAAAACAAGGATGATTTTGGGACCTCTGTAGTTTATTTTCAA
This sequence comes from Scutellaria baicalensis, assembly GCA_005771605.1. Taxonomy (NCBI): domain Eukaryota; kingdom Viridiplantae; phylum Streptophyta; class Magnoliopsida; order Lamiales; family Lamiaceae; genus Scutellaria; species Scutellaria baicalensis. The sequence goes on along the minus strand of CM016722.1, from coordinate 8,751,995 downwards.
GAAAACCCCAGTGCCCTGGTGGACCATCTCACCATCTCTCTCTCTCTCTCTCTCTCTCTCTAATATACATGTGTTGTGTAATGTTTCGAGCTTTGCTGTGTGGGGGACTCTCTTGTTTGTCTTTCTATACTTACAAGATTATAGTATCTGATGTGGTCGAACTGACCACATTCAAACTACCTCGAAAACCCGACCCGGATTTGAAGGACGATCGACGCGAACAAGTTAGGAAATAATGAGTTCGTTCAAGCGAACAAGTATATGTGGCATGTCAATCGAACTTATCCAGCTCGTAACCCGTAATGTCGAACTGAAACATGAAATGCCGAGCTAATACGAGCGAACTAATTCAAATTTGAGATAACTCCCACGATTGCGAGAATCTCGCCACTTCCCAGGTTTTTAGGAGAAAATCTTAACTGCCACATCCCACTCCTAGGAAATCACGTTTCTCTCAGGGAGTATATATATCCTTTGTTTTTCTAATTTGCACACACAATCACAATCCTAATTTTTAGACTAAGCATTCAAAATTGAGAGCAACACTTTTGTGAGATTACTGACTTGAGCGTCGGAGTCCCTTCACCGGGAAAAACCCCCGGTGTTCTTTGTTTTGCAGGTTTTCTTAGTCGGAGAATTCCAGTTTGGCGTCGGAGAATTTCGAACGGCATCGGAAAAGTGAAGGATCGGAATCGAGACAAATCAATTGGCGCCGTCTGTGGGAAAGATTTCTTGAACTTTGAGCATTTAAGACGTAGAAGACTACAAAAATGGTGAATACCAGAGGATCAAGAAGGAGGTTGGATGAAGGAGCACCGTCCGTGCAACAAAATGAGGATCGGAATTCTGCGCCGGCCAATCCTCCCGGCACTGTCACATTGACGCCGGAGGAACTCTCGGCTTTAATAGAGACTGCTGTTCAAAAAGCCTTGGGCAAGCAGAAGGTGGATTCACAACAGGATAACACTGACATACCTGTTGGAAGGGAACAAGAGGGCGACAGATCTCGGATGGATGAACAGGAAAGCCAATCTGGTCACCCTCGTGGCCAAAAAAGAGGACATGACGAACTATCTGAGAGAGTAGATGGTTTACGAAGGGAGCTACGGGAAGTTCAGCGAACTGTTCGACGTATTCCTCGGAGTTCCAGAGGTAACCCTTTCTCTGAGGAGGTGATGGAAGACGAGTTGCCCGCCTCTTTTCGGCCGGTGAATTTCGAATATGATGGTGCTTCGGATCCATGGGATCATATATGTCGATTTGATAATACTGCTCTACTGCATCGGTACTCCGATGGTATTAAGTGTAGGGTGTTCGCCACTACCCTTACCAAGGCTGCTCAGACATGGTTCAGTCAGCTGAATGATGGGACGATTCATAATTTCGAACAACTATCAGAGTTGTTTTTACATCAGTTCGCCAGTTCTAGAAAGCAGAGACGATCTACCCAGACGCTGTTCGGTGTGAGGCAGAAAGCGGATGAAACCCTACGGAACTATGTTAAAAGGTTTACTGCTGCTACTTTAGAAGCTCCTGAGGCTTCAGACGATTTAGTTGTAAGTGCTTTCATCCAAGGGTTGAAAGAAGGGGATCTCCATACTTCACTGGTTAAGAAGACCCCCAACAATTTTGACGAACTGTTACAGAGGTCTACCAAGTACATCAACTTGGAGGAGGCAGTTCGAATGAAGAAAGGAGAAACTTCCAGTCGTCTGAGCCGAACGCAACATGATAATGAAACAGCCAGGAGGAGAGATGGGGGCGAGCAACGAGCAAGATTTGCTCCACCCCCTTTAAGGGAAAATAAGACAGGGCGAAGGTACGAACACTATACGCCCATGACTATGCCCCCTGGACAGGTATTAATGGAGATATGGAACTTGCCCCAGTTGAAATGGCCGTCGACCTGGAGTCCTAATCCGAAGAAACCAGCCACCTTCGGCAACGGTAAATTGTGTCGATTTCATAATGAATATGGGCATGGAACTGATGAATGTTTACATTTGCGAGATGAACTGGAGAGGCTAATCAGGGAGAACAAGTTAGCCCGTTTTGTTCGTCAGAACCGATCAAACCGCGAGCATCGGAATGATCGAAGAGAGCCCAGGCAAGATAGAAGGCAGGAACAACAGGAATTACCTCCACCACCACCACCACCGGCGCGAGCTAGACCCGAACAAGAAGAAAGGCCTACTATTCACATGATCATGGGTGGGCCGACAGATGGAGATTCTAATAGAGCTCGTAAGGCGAGACTCAACTCTGTTAAGCACGAACAGAATACAGTTCATTCTATTTTCGAAGAGGTTGCAATTGAGTTCGGAGTTCGCGATCGAGTTGCTATTCAGAGCCCTCAGTTTGATGCTATGGTGATCGTTGCGGAGATAGGGGGTTTTAACGTTGAACGGGTTTTTGTGGATACTGGCAGTTCGGTGGACATCATGTTCATGGACTGTTTCAGAAAGATGAGATCTACGGTAGAGGTAAAGCCTGTAGAAACTTCACTTTATGGTTTTGCAGGGGAATCTGTAACGGTGTATGGCAAAATTCAATTGCCTATGGTCTTAGGAGACGAAGAGTGGAGGCAGAACAAAACGACGACCTTCCTTATAGTGGATGCGCCTTCTCAATATAACGTGATTTTGGGTCGACCTTCCTTGAGTTCGTATGCTGCCGTTATCTCACCTGCCCATTTGATGATGAAGTTTCCAGTTGAGAATGAGGAAGGGAGAATAGTTGGAGTGGGAGTTGTTCATGGCGATCAACAAACTGCTCGGCGCTGTTATGTCGCTGCAGTTCGACAATCCGAATCTCGCAAGCGCCATAGCGAACAGAGAGACGATAGCGATCGCGGAAGGGATAAAAGTTTGAAAAAAGATGGTAATACAAGCACAGTAGAGTTCGCAGAAGGCGAACTAATGAGTGTGGAGTTGATCCCGGAGCTACCTGGACATTCAGTTCGTCTCGGAAGTCAATTGTCAGAACGAACCAAGGGGAAATTGTGGCTGCTCTTAAAGACAATGTGGATTTGTTCGCCTGGAAACCAGAAGATTTGAAGGGTATAAACCCGGAAGTAGTTATTCATAAGCTGAATATCAAGCCTGATGTTCGACCAGTTAAGCAGAAGCTAAGGCATTTCGGGGAACAACAGAATAAAATCATCAAGGAAGAGATTGAGAAGTTGCTCGAAATTGGACACATTGAGGAGATCCAGTATCCTCGATGGTTGGCAAATGTTGTGTTAGTCCCGAAGCCAGGAAATAAGTGGCGGATGTGTATCGACTTCCGAGATTTGAATAAAGCATGCCCCAAAGACCATTATCCTCTTCCGCGGATCGACAAACTGGTGGATTCTACAGCCGGATGCGAACTATTGAGCATGATGGATGCAGCCCAAGGATACCATCAAATCATGTTACACCCAGAAGATAAACCCAATGTGGCCTTTATCACATCATCAGGTACATATTGCTATACTGTTATGCCATTCGGACTGAAAAATGCAGGAGCTACCTACCAACGAATGGTGAACGAAGTGTTTAAACACCAACTAGGCCGCAATATGGAAGCATATGTTGATGATATGCTAGTAAAAAGCATACAGGCGAACACCCATGCAGATGACTTGAGGGAAACGATGGCCACAATCCGAAAACATGGGATGCGATTGAATCCAGCCAAGTGTTCGTTCGGTGTGCGAGCAGGGAAATTCTTGGGGTATATGGTGACGAACAGAGGGATCGAAGTAAACCCCAGCAAAGTTCGAGCTATACAAGAAATGACGCCTCCTCGAACCATTAAAGAAGTGCAGACACTAACAGGCCGCATTGTTGCCTTAAGTAGGTTTATATCCAGGTTGGCGGACAGAGGTTTGCCTTTTTTCAAAATTCTAAGGAAGAGTGGTCGGTTTAGTTGGGATGACGAATGCCAGAAAGCGTTCGAAGAATTGAAGGCATTTCTCCTCACACTCCCTTTATTAAAACAGCCTGTGAAGGGAAGTATGATGGTTGTTTACTTGGCAGTTGGAGAAGAGTCAGTCAGTTCGGTTCTTGTTCGAGAGGAAAGAAGGGATCAATTCCCCGTGTACTTTGTTAGTAAAGTTCTGCATGGGGCAGAAGTTCGCTATACTGAAGTAGAAAAGGTTGCTTATGCCTTAGTCACCACGGCCAGGAGATTGAGGCCATATTTTTTGGGTTATGAGATCACGGTGCGAACGAACCATCCGCTGAGTATAGTGTTGGGCAAACCGGAGGCATCTGGGAGATTAGTCAAGTGGGCGATCGAGCTGGGACAGTTCGATTTGAAGTATGAACCACGAACTGCCATAAAAGGTCAAGCCTTGGCTGATTTCATTCAGGAAACAACCAGGTTACAGGAAAAGAAAGGATGGGAAATTTTTGTCGATGGGTCCTCGTCCCGCCAGGGCGCAGGAGCAGGGATATTGCTGATTAGCCCCGAGAAAGATGAGTTAGAGTTCGCCATAAAATTTCAATTTAAGGCATCTAACAATGAAGCAGAATATGAAGCTTTTTTGCAGGGTCTGAAAATAGCCGAGCAGGCTGGAGCTCGCGATCTGACAGTTAAGTCGGACTCACAATTGGTTACACAACAACTCAGAAACCAATGTGAAGTGAAAGAAGATCGTATGATTTCTTATGTACAACAAATACGAGAAATGGAGAAACGATTTGAAAAACTACAGATCGAGCAAATACCTCGGAGTGAAAATCAGAGGGCAGATTATCTTGCTAAAATAGGGAGTTCGCTGCAGGACTGTTCGAAGAGAAGTATTACAGTCATGGGGGTAGGAAAGGAAAATGAAGTGCTGAATATTGACTTGGCCGAACAAGACTGGAGAACTCCTTTCTTAGAATTTCTAGGCGGAATCAGAGATGGATTAGCAAAAGATCTCGAGAAATTGGAAAAACAAGCTCGGTTCTACTACATGTTAGATGGGGCGTTGTATCGAAAAACTTTCCTGCCAACAGATGCCAGATGTTTATCCAAAGAGGAGGGGCTTAAGGTTTTAAAGGAAGCGCACGAAGGAGGATGTGCCGAACATGCGGGGGCTCGAGCATTGGCTCGCAAGGTCGCACGAGCTGGTTTCTACTGGCCAACGATGAAGATTGACGCCGAAGAACTAGTTCGGAAATGCAATGCCTGTCAGAAACATGGTTGGCGAATTCACACGCCAGCAACAGATATGCTTACGGTATGTTCGCCTTGCCCTTTTGCCAGATGGGGAATTGATATAGTTGGTCCACTTGTTAAAACCAGAGGAAATAAGCAATTCTTGGTAGTGGCTGTGGATTACTTCACTAAGTGGGTGGAAGCCGAACCTTTGGTTAAGATCGCCGAACCAGATATGATCCACTTTATATGGAAGAGTATTTGTTGCAGATTCGGTTTACCCAGAATTTTAGTGTCAGATAACGGAGCCCAATTCAGAGGCAAAAAGATTACAGGATGGTGTAAAGAGATGAAAATTTTACAAGTGTTTACCCCAGTAGCTCATCCTCAAGCGAATGGACAAGTCGAAGTGGTTAATCGAATAATTCTAGATGGAATCAAAAAACGGCTGGAATTTGAGAAGTCGAACTGGGTGGACGAACTGCCATCCGTTTTATGGGCATATCGAACTTCACCTAGATCGACTACGGGAGAAACTCCTTTCAGTTTGGCATTTGGCATGGAAGCGGTAGTCCCAGCTGAAATTCAGGGAGAAGCTCTACGAATCACTAATTTTGATCCGCAGCAGAATGAAGAATTAATTCGAACAGATTTGTTATTTCTGGAGGAAATTCGAGATGAAGCCAGAGTTCGCCATGAGTTATACAAAAGGCGTATTCAAGCAGCTTTCAACAGAAAAGTCCGAAAAAGAGAATTTCAAGTAGGGGATTTGGTTCTAAGGCAATCGGATGCCTTGTTGGAGATCGGAAAGCTTGATGCCATTTGGGAAGGACCATACACTGTTACAAAAGTCTTACCAGGTGGATCATACGAGCTCGCCGATGAACATGGAAAGGAACTGCCGAGACCTTGGCACATCAACCACTTGAAGAAATTTTACACTTGAAATCTCAAACCCCAGTATGTTGCTTTTTATTTTTTCAAGTTGTTGTTTTGATGAATAATAGATATTTTTCTGCTCCGTGGACGTAGGTCGATTTGACCGAACCACGTTACATCTTCGAGTCTTTTTATGTTGATTTTGCTTAACTTACAACAACACGATCATATTGTGGAACGAACTCACAGTTCCCTCGGAACTCAAGGATTACGAACTCACAGTTCCCTCGGAACTCAACGATTACGAACTTACAGTTCCCTCGGAACTCAACGATTAAGCACAAAGCAGTTCCATCGGAACTCAACGATCAAGAACAAAACAGTTCCCTCGGAACTCAGCGATGAAGCACGAAGTAGTTCCCTCGGAACTCACTGATTAAGTACGAGAAGTTCCTTCGGAACTTAATGATTAAGCATGATTAAAGTTCCCTCGGAACTCATGAATCGAGCATACTGAAAGAAGTTCCCTCGGAACTTACTGATTAAGCGAACTCAATGTTTATCGCAAATGGAAGAAGTTCCATTGAACTTGATGACTAAACAAAGTAAAGCGAGGAAGTTCTACCGAACTCAATGATGAACGCAAATTAAAGAGTTCTATCGAACTTAAGGATTGAGCGAAGTAAAGGGAAATCTTTCAAGATTCACTAAGTAAGTATTTGATTAAGTATTTGATTCATTACTTAGTAGATATTCATTCGAATGTTCGTAATGATATAAACAAAGAAAACATGAAGATAGGCGAACTATATTCGATAAGAAAAAAGTTGATTCATTACAAAACGATTACAAAGTTTTTTTTAAGAAAAAAGTACAAGTATGGAAAAATCTAAGTACGATCCGGAGAAGGAGTCAGTTGGGCATCAATTGGTTCGAGGAGCTCGAACGTTTCTTCAGGGAGAGGAGGAGTTGGACTGCGAGGATTTTCGACTGCCGCAGGAAGCGACGAACTCGAGCCAGGGAGGTCGAGCTGATTGTCCGGGAGGACTTCCTTGAGCGCCTCCTCAAGACAACCCGACCACCATTGTTCGGTGTTTATGTCGCCGTTCGGGTCGCCACGCCAACCAGGTGGAACGGAGTGAGTCCGCATCACCTCCTGGGCTAGCTCGTTCACATCGAACTGAACAGCCTCCCCGGCTCGCTCCTGGCAGAGTCGAACCGCCTCTTCGAAGTAAGTCACAGCCATCGGAGCCGCCTTGGACAGGAATAAGAGAGAGTCCCAAAGGCGGAAGACAAGCCTGTCTCGGAACTCTTCCGCCACCAGCTTCATCTCGGGGCTTCGAGCGAACTGGTAGAAGCCATTTTTATACATGACTTCTCCAAATTCAGCTCGGGACCTTTCGGCCTCTTCCAGCTTCTCCCGCAGATTTTCGTTTTCAGCTCGCATATTTGAGATGGCGGTTTGCTGTTCCACGGCGAACTGCTCCTTAGCCAGTAGGAGCTCTTCCTTCTTTGCCACTTCGGAGCGAGCGACAGCTAATTCCAGCTCTCTCCCTTCCAGCTGAGCAGTTAGGTTTTCAACCTTGCTAGAGTGCTCGCTCAGATCGCTCTCCAAGGTGTGCTTCTCCTGAAGAGTGCCCCTCAACCTATCCCGTCGCTTCAACGCTCTCTCACCCCTGGCCTCAAAGCGCTTGGCCAGAGTGACAAGTAGAGAAACGTCCTCCTCGAGTTCCTTCCTCTCAACGTCTTCCTCCCCTTTCTCCTTCCCCTTGGCCACTGCCTTGCCCGATTTGACCAAGGCTCGAGCCTGCTCGGACTCCTCTGCAGTTCGCACCACCTCTTTCGAGGCGCCCTCTTCAGTTCGCGGTTTTTTGGCGGGTGCCTTCTTTTGCGAGCTCGAAGGCGCCTTTTTCTTCCGTCGAAGAGGAGCATCTTCGGCCGGGTCAGAGGTGGGGATGGCAGCCTCGGTCACAGGACGAACAGGAGAGGCCTCGGCCGGGTTCAGGCTAGCTTTTGGCGCCAGTTCGCCTAATCTTCTCTCTTCTTTCTCACGGAAGGCCGCTGCTTGGCGGCTGTTCACCGCATCATCTGCTGGAGAGAAGGTAGCCTTGCCTCCGGACTTGAGAACGAAGAAGTTATTCATCTCTCGATCTGTGACATAGAGCGCGAACTGTTAGTATAATAAAAAAGAAATATATATGTACATATATAATTACATTAGCAACCTAAGTCGAACTGGCGTGAAATTGGAGTGTTCGGATAAAATCCCCAGAACGCCAACAATTGTTCGCATGAACTCATGCGAACTATGTCGAACATTCCCTCCCGAAATAGCCTTGCTAAGGCCCCAAGTTGGAAGTCCCTCGCAGGAGCAGGCTCATTAAGGCTCGAACTCTCAACCCAGGGGTGAGATCGGAAGGTGTTATTGTTAGGAACACGAACAAAAAAATAGTATTTTTCCCAGGAGCTGATTTTTTCATCTCCTGGGGACAAAAAGAGAGCTCGTTTTTGTCCGCTTCTAGGGCTCAAATAGAAGCGGAAAGGATTAGTGTGCTTGAGCACGAAACAAGAACGAAACTGTTCGGAAGTCGGTTCGACCCCCATCCATTTGCACACCATATAAAACGCTACAATGTAGCTTATGGAGTTCGGGTGCAACTGGTTAGGGCATACCCCAAAGGCCGAACCGACCTCGAGAATAAAAGGATGGATGGGAGGGATCAAACCTACGGACACGTGTCTTAAAAACCACGTGTAGCATCCAGCGGGAGCCCGATGAGGTCGATCATCGGGGCTGGGAATTTCTATAGAGTAGCCCGCTGCCGTTATGAGCGAACTAAGAAGAATAGTGTGTGTTGGAGTGGTTTTGGTGGCGGAGAAAACATCTTGGATAGATTTTTTGCGAGATCGCTTAGGAGGGGAAGAGGAAGAAAGGATTTGACGACCAGAAGAGGAGGCCGTCGGGATGGGCGAATCTGAGGCAGTTCGCAAAGGAAATGTCTCGAGACCCTCCTCAGATTCACTCTCATCCCTCAGATGGATCAAGAAAGGAGAAGAAGTCATGTTGAAGAAGAAGAAGAATACGAAAGAAGAAGAGAAGGAAGAGTACCTGGGTTTTTTGAATTTGAACTTGGAAAATCAGGAGTGTTCTTGCTTAAGGAAAGAGAAGTGAGTTTGCAGAAGAGGTTTTGCAAAAATGAAAGGGGTATATATAGGCGAAAAGCCTTGATTTTGGGGGGAAAACTGAAAAGTCACAAGATCTCAGCCGTCTGGAGCAGTTTGATCCAACGGTGAAGGTGAAGCGTCGCATATCCGACCGTTGGATGCAGTTCGATCCAACGGTGGATACGAAAAGGCGTTTGAAAGGACGGAGATAATCTCGCCCGTTAGATGCAGTTCGATCCAACGGAGATGACAGCTTTGATCTTATCCGTAGGATTCAGTTCGATCGGACGGTTAAAATCAATCGGCGCCTAGGGATTCACATACTGACAAATGCGATCTTAGCCGTCAGATATAGTTCGATCGAACGGCAACGACGAAAGGGCGCCTCGGGATGGAGGAAACGTCGCAGACGAATGATGGATGGGACGTGATGCTTCTTGAAGAAGCTTCATAGATTGATAATGATTCGAACTGTGCGATTACAGTTCGCACTCCGAAAGGGGGGAGTACTGATGTGGTCGAACTGACCACATTCAAACTACCTCGAAAACCCGACCCGGACTTGAAGGACGATCGACGCGAACAAGTTAGGAAATAATGAGTTCGTTCAAGCGAACAAGTATATGTGGCATGTCAATCGAACTTATCCAGCTCGTAACCCGTAATGTCGAACTGAAACATGAAATGCCGAGCTAATACGAGCGAACTAATTCAAATTTGAGATAACTCCCACGATTGCGAGAATCTCGCCACTTCCCAGGTTTTTAGGAGAAAATCTTAACTGCCACATCCCACTCCTAGGAAATCACGTTTCTCTCAGGGAGTATATATATCCTTTGTTTTTCTAATTTGCACACACAATCACAATCCTAATTTTTAGACTAAGCATTCAAAATTGAGAGCAACACTTTTGTGAGATTACTGACTTGAGCGTCGGAGTCCCTTCACCGGGAAAAACCCCCGGTGTTCTTTGTTTTGCAGGTTTTCTTAGTCGGAGAATTCCAGTTTGGCGTCGGAGAATTTCGAACGGCATCGGAAAAGTGAAGGATCGGAATCGAGACAAATCAGTATCTATATGTGTGTGTGAATTATTAGTGTGTGTTTTTGGTGCACAACATGTTTGACTGAAATATGATGTTGATGATTGTGATGCTGATATAATTCTATTTTAAAAAAGGGTCCCCAGAATGACGGTGGGAAGATGCTACGATCCTTTACAAATGCCTTTTTTTTTTTTTTTCTTTTGGGCATTTTTTGACATAATTATCTTAACTATTTGATTTTAGAGTAGCTAGACAAGTGTTGAAATGATAACGTTTCGTGTTGTTTATCCTAGTTGTACTACTCTACCTAACATTTAAATATCGTAATTATTATTATTTAACACAGAGAGAGAGAACGAATGAAGGAATATAATTCAGTCTTCTCCATGTGTTGATTAGCATTAATATTTGGTAATTCGTTTGACCCTGAAAATTGGCCAACAAAAATAAAATGTGGAGACTTATTTGCTGTCGCTAACCTGCGCCGTCCCTTCTTTTGTCCGCCAGAACAAATATGGGTCTGGATTTGCCCTGTCATTTTAAAATGTCCGTAAGGAAATCATTCATGATTTGATTGGTAAGAAAAAGTAATTTTCTTCTGGGCAAGTCTCTTATGTTCTTGATTGCCCTTCTATCCACTTTGTTTCATTGAAAGATTACAATCTCCAATCATGGGATAATGATATTAATTGCTCTTTCTTTGGACATAATCAAGATAATAAAGAGTAGTTTTCATGGTAGAGTAATTTAGATGTTGTCCTTATCCTGCTCATTAGTTGTCATGTACTAATTGTCAAACCCATGAAAAACAAGTCTCCAACTCCAATAGCTGCTTTGCCTACCTAATTATTAGTTTAGTCTCAGAATTATCGTTTGTTGTTCCATGGTTGAATCTGTCGTTTTCATTGAGAGCAGCTGTTTGTTTACATATATACTGCTTCCAAGCATATAGCATTATATATAAATAAATACAGGTTCTTATGGCTGAAATGCACTGAAAGAAAAGCTCCCATTCCTGAAAGTCTTGAGTGAGATCGGCTTGCTATGGCGAATAGAGAAGAAAACGACAATTCGATTCCATCGTTGATCAAAGCCATCAGTGCACATGAGGTGGCCGGTTTCGATAGCCCAACTGTCTCTCATCCTTTGAGCACTTCAGCTTTTGTAAGTAGGGTCCAAAAGAAAACTTGTGTTTTGAATGCCATTTTCAGTGTTGTTGATTATTGTTTGTATCATATCTCAGGGGATTGAGGAAGCAGCCATTGAAGATGAGAGTGATCTTTCGAGGCCACAAAGGGTGCATTCTGTTTCCATTAGTATGCCACCTTCTCCTATTGAAGCTCATATCCACAACACAAAGAGGGTTCTGTTTAGAGACAATGATGCATTTGTGGGTGACAATAATCCCATTTCTTCTGCTCAGAACAAACACATCAAGTTCTATTCTCAACCAATCCCTAAAGGCTCTGCAGTGAATGAGGCTATTACTAATGGAAAATCGGCCCAGTTCAAGCCGAGTAATCCCAGAATCAACAAGCTGAGAGATAATAGGTATGACTCTTTCAAGACATGGTCAGGAAGACTTGAGAGGCAGATATCAAATTTGCGTGGAAGAAATCGAGAAACTGAGCAAGAATCTCGGCCCCAGCAACGAACAGAAATGGGAACTGTACCTGTGGCCCGATATTTTGATGCATTGGAGGGGCCAGAACTGGATGTCTTAAGGGTATATATATATGTGAGTTCAATTTCCTGAAATTCAATTTGGGAGATGTTAACTAACCAAAGAATTGTTTTGTATAGGCCTCGGAAGAAATACTTCTTCCAGACGACAAGCAATGGCCGTTCCTTCTACGCTTTCCCATCTCTTCATTCGGTATCTGTCTTGGTGTTAGCAGCCAAGCCATCATGTGGAAAACACTGGCTTCAGCTGAATCCATGAAGTTCCTCCATTTGAGCCCCCATGTAAACCTATCCATTTGGTTCATATCCATTGCTCTCATGGTGATTGTAGCTTTCACTTATGCTCTCAAATTGATGTTCTACTTTGAAGCTGTTCGTCGTGAGTACTACCACCCAATACGCGTAAACTTCTTCTTCGCTCCATGGATCGCCCTTCTCTTCTTGGTTCTGGGAATCCCACCATCAATCACACGAACCCTTCATGCATCCCTATGGTACATCCTCATGACACCAATCTTTTGTCTAGAGCTAAAGATCTATGGACAGTGGATGTCTGGAGGCCAAAGGAGGCTGTCTAAGGTGGCAAACCCCTCCAATCATCTTTCAGTAGTCGGGAACTTCGTCGGTGCCTTGCTCGGTGCATCCATGGGACTAAAAGAAGGGCCTATCTTCTTCTTCGCCGTTGGATTGGCTCATTACACCGTCTTGTTCGTAACTCTATACCAGAGACTTCCCACCAATGAGACTCTCCCTAAAGAGCTCCATCCAGTTTTCTTCCTCTTTGTAGCAGCACCTAGTGTCGCCTCCATGGCTTGGGCTAACATTCAAGGCTCTTTCGATTATGGATCAAAGATCGCCTACTTCATTGCCATCTTCCTTTACTTCTCACTGGTAATTTATCAAACACTTAGACCCTACTTCTCACTGGCAATTTATCAAACACTTAGACCCTACTTCTCACTGGCAATTTAACAAACACTTAGACAGCAATAACATCAACTCATAATCTCATCGCAATACCTTTCTTACAGGCCATTCGTCTTAATTTCTTCCGAGGCTTCAGGTATATTTCCGATTCTACATACATCATCGTCTAATACAAGAGTGTTCAGCGTCAATAAAAGCGAAATACTATCTGCAGGTTCTCATTGGCATGGTGGGCCTACACATTTCCGATGACCGGAGCAGCTATTGCGACGATCAGGTATTCAAGCGTGGTGAACAATACATTTACGAAAACATTCACAGTCATCCTGTGCATCGTGGCAACACTGACAGTGGGGGGATTGCTAGTGTCGACCATTGTCCACGCCTTTGTGCTGCGAGACTTGTTTCCAAATGATATCGCCATTGCCATAAGTGATCGGAAGGTAAAAACGACGCGAAGATGGTATCATCGGAGAAATGGGAGCTCAGAAACCAACATTGAGCAGTACCTCAAGTTCGCAAGTTCAGATGGCAAAGATATGGAGGCTTCAGCTGCTAGTACCGCAGCCTTCTAGAAGAAACGTTCCAACCAAACAGTGTCTTGAGGAAATGTATCTACGGTTTTTTGAATCCGATGAGGCTGGTTGATGCACTATAATATATGAGGAAGATGATCTCTGTAAAATATTTTGAAACACTATTGCAGATGAAGCTAAGGTTGTGTTTGGATCCACATTTTTTAATTGAGATAACATCATTTTTAGTCCTTTAAGTTAGACATTTTTCATTTCCGATCCATCAAGTATCGTGAATCCAATTATAGTACTATAACTTCATTTTTTTTCCAATTTGAATCTTTTTTTCGTCGGAATCCAACGTGGCAGTCGGAGATTGCCTATGTGGCACCAAACTCTAATTCCCAATTTTTTCTGGGAAAAAACCTAGCCACATCATCTGCCAGGTTAGAAAAAATATAATTAAAAAAATTCAAAAACAAAATTCAAAAAAAATTAAAAATCAAACAATAAAATTAAATCAAAATAATAAATTAAAAAAATTAAAAAAAGAAGCAGCAGGGTTGAACTTTGAAGAAGCAGCCGCCCCCTCCCCCGCCTCCCGAAGCCTGCAGGGGACGAGCCCGTCGTCGGCACGTCCCGGCAACCACCACAACTGCACAAAGAAAGTTTGGTTGAGGAGAGGAAAATTTCTTTCTTCTTTTTCCGAATGATTTGGAGTAAATTGAGTTTTAATTTGAACAAGAAACATGAAATTGATATGATATTATGTTTGGGCTTGAGGAGAGGAGCATTTTGATATATTGTTTTGTCATTTTGGCTGAGAAATAAAGAAAATCTCAATTTTGAGCTTGGCTATGACCGATTTTCGGTGAAAGGGCGGCGATTGAAGGCTGAAATTGCAGAATATTTGTGCAATTTTGATGAAATTCTTGGGGAAAGAATATGGGGAAAATATTGTGATGAAGAATGAAAGCATTGGAAGCAATTTGAGTGAGGTTCAACATTTTCCGGCGACATTTTCCGGAGATCGGCGGCGGCTCTGGCGACCGGAGGTGAGGGGAGGAAGAAATTGGGGTGGCCGATGACGTGGGATTCAAATCCTTTTTTTTGTTTGATTTTTAATTTTTTTTGAATTTTTTATTATATTTTTTCTGATGTGGCAGCAGAGGTGGCTAGGTCTTTGGCCAGAAAAAATTGGGGAATAGGGTTTGGTGCCACATAGGCAATCTCCGACTGCCACGTCGGATTCCGGTGAAAAAAGGACTCAAATCGGAAAAAAAAAATGAAGTTATGGCACTGCGATTGGATTCGCGATACTTGATAGATCGAAAATGGAAAATGTCTAATTTAGCGGACTAAAATTGATATTAACTCTTTTTTATAATTTCAAATTTTAAAATAAGAGAATTTTAAATTAGGGTTGATTCAAAATCCATCAAAATTGTTAAAAGAATTGATGGATTCCATATACAAATCCAGCCAAACACCAACAATGTCATCGTTTCTAAATTATTTTATGTTTATATATATGTGCAATTTGTCGAATCCGGTACTTAATGAACATATTTACACAAATAATACCCTAAAGTTGTGTTTAAATCAGTTGGTTTGATATATGTAATTTAATATTGAACATATTCAAAATGTGTGTAAATTATTATAAAATTTCAACATGAACTATTAGATTTTAAATCCATATCAACTCAAACATATATTTGCTAATTTTCAAATCATTCCTAAATACTTCATTTCAATCCTAAAATAATTGTACATAGTAAATATCATACTAATGCTAGGAAAATTGAATAATTGCAATATTATATTATGGTAAGATATGTATAGAGTGAGTGGTAAGTAGCTTTTATTTCAAACAATAAACATAAGTCTTAATATGTATAAATATTTCTAATAAGTATGATTTTATTGGATTGAGAAAATTGATTTACTTTAAAAAAAAAATGAAAATCAAGTATGTCTTGACATTGAAATTCCATGAGAAATTATTCTATGACAACAACTTATATATCCCTGGAACACATAGAGACACAGATTTAGGTGTTATATATATGCTCTTCAGGTGTTATATATATGCTCTTTAGGTGTTATATATATACCTAGGTGTTATAAATATACTCTACATGTATCATATGGATATAAGAATATACATGTGATACTATATATATGATACATATAGAGTATATATTTAACAGTATATTATGATTAATTTGGGGGCACCATGCCCCGGGGGCACACAAGTGTCACTCTATTCCCATACCCACCCCGATAGTAGGAAAAAGAATAGTAAGTTTCACGTGAAAGCATCTCACAGATCATTTCATGTAAGATGAGTTAACCCATAATCTACACTTTCACAAATCACATATAATTTTGTGGATATGAGCTATGAGTAAAAAGGATGCGTCTCACGAAAATTATCCATGAGAACTTATGGAAAAAGAATGTCCTTTTACTCCATCCCAATCCCCATCTGTGTTAATTTTAGGGATTCTCAATAGCATAAGTTCATTTATAACTAACGTATAAATTTGTAAAAGTGAATTTTGTTTATTATATTTCAAAATAGCCACCCTTGAGAGGTTTAATATAAAATTTTTGGGTTGATTTCAATTTTGATCCTGTAAGACTTTTTCCATTTTTTGACAATTAAGTATGCATGTTTCAATTTTTCTCCAATATGTTTTTACTTTTTTTGCAATTTTAGACAAGTTGATCAATTTTGATCCTATATGTTTCAATTTTTTCTCAAATTTTAGTCCAATTTCGGTTAGAATTACAAAAATTATCAATGCCACGTGAGGTTTTCATGTTGGAAATCCGACCAAACTTGGATTAGAATTGGGAAAATTTGAATGATACAGTATGAAATGTGAAAAATTTGACTAAAATTGAAAAAAAATTGAAATATTTAATCAAAATTGAAAAAAATTAAATCATATGAGACCATGATTAGCCCAAATCTATATCTATATCTATATCCTTACTAAAGGAATAACCAAGAGTGACACATATCACTCTCTGGTTAATCCTGTTCTTAATTTAATTATAATTTCATTTTTAATTAATTAATTTAATACTTATAATTTATTATAGTAGAGTCTTTAATGAGATAATAATAAATGAATAACAAAATGTCAATAATTATGATGATAATAAAATTGTAACTTATGAATATTTTAACTTAAGTTAATGTTTGCAATACATGAAGTGATTATTAAAACTTTTGCACGATTAAATTTTAAATATATATGTATTTATGCTGAAGGAATAATCAAAAGGGACATATGTCGTTATCTGGTTAATCATATTTCTCACTCAAAATTTTAATTTCAATTAATTCACTTTACATTTCTAACTAGCAGTATACCCGCGCGATGCGCAGTTTAATATTTATTATGACAAATACGATTATTAATAATATAATAAATTTATTATATTAAAATATTACTCATGAGATCTTATTATTTTGAGATTTGTAAAAAATCCGTATTTTTTAATGATGACGATGATGACAATGACAACAATAACAAAAACAATAATAATAATAATAATAATAATAATAATAATAATAATAATAATAATAATAATAATAATAATAATAATAATAATAATAATAATAATAATAGTTTTGTATTTGTGTGCTTTAATTATAAGTGATTAATTATATTTGTTAATTTATATGTTCTATTCATATTTTTGTTCTTTTATATCTTAGAATTATATTTAATAATTTGTAAATAATTTTCTACATTTTTTTAGATGTATTTATTTTACAAACACTGTATTTATTCAAAAACTTAGTTTATATTTAAAAAAATTAGGTTTCAAATTCATTTTACAATTAAAACAATATTTTTTTTAGAATTTTGAAACCATTTAAAAATATTTTTTCTTATAGTTATATCTATTGCATATGTTTGAATTTATTTTTAAATGTTATTTGTGGATTTTTTTAGATTAACCTCACAACATTATTATATTATTATTAGTGTCACTTTCAAATTTAATTATTATTTTTAATAATTTTATAATAGTTTTTAAACTTTTAAACATTTTACAACCCTTCGTAAAATGAAATTTAGCTTTTAGACCTATTTTTCACATTTATATATAAAATTACAGAATTTTCAAATTTTTAAATTTTTGACAATGTTTAAATTTCATTATTTTTAGATTTTTTTAAATTATATCATTAAGACATAATCATATAATAATAACATCCAAAATAATTTCCTCTATTTTATTTTACCCCAATATTAAATTAAAAGACTACTTATTATATTTAATATATATGAAGCTTGTTCTATAAGATTCTCAAAGTTTTTTAGTTTTTTTTTTCCAAAATTTTTCTATTGGTCAATGACAAATCAGTAATTATCTCCAATTTTGCAATTGGATGGCAAATCAGTAAATATCACCAACTTCTCCTGTTTTATATATAGTATAGATTTATTATAATTAAAATATTTAAAAAGAGTTGATAAATGAAAACCAAAATGTTGATGATAATGGTTGCCATTGAAATTTTAGGCAAATATTTTAATTGAAGTTAATTGATTGTTATATTTGCATAAAATGATAATTAATTTTTTTTACATATACCTAAGTTTAATTTACATACTAATTGAATTAAGAATTAATGATAAATAAATAAAAAAATTCAATTTTTTTAATTAGTACTATTAAAATATTCGTGTGACACATGAATTTTATACTAATTTAATATCAACTCAATGATAAATATCATATAAAATGATATATATAATTTTCAATATAAAAATATTTAAAAAATTGATTTAAATAAATTTAATTTATGTAAACAGTGTAATACACGAGATTTATACTAGTTTTTATATACTCCAAGACTAGGTCTAAAGTGGTGTGGAGGCTAAAAAATAAGTGGAAACGACGTCGCAGAAGCCGTGAGCAAAGAAGCAAAATCCCAAATTTATCCTCTAAACCCCAAACAGTTGTGACCAGGGAGTTGAGAGCTAGACAGTAGTCGCCATTATTTCTTCGCACTTCGATATAAACAAGACACTACCTCCAAATATTTGGGCGATTTCTTCGATCTTTCTTCATATATATGCTCACTGCTCTTCTCATTGGCTCAATCACACACACCAACACACACACACACACTCTCTCTCTCTCTCTCTCTCTCTTCCATTTTTCTCTCTCCCGGTGATGGCGCAAGTGGTGGCGATGCGGCTGATTCACAGCTCACTTGGGGCGAATCCTGGCTCTGAATCCCAGCAGAGCTTGTCTGAGAAGCTGAAGCCGAGTTATGGCTTCGCCGCCAAGGTTTTGGCTCAAACGGAGAAGAGGATCAGCCCCGCTGCTGTGCATGTCAGAGCACCGATCACGGCCAGGAGATCTATGCCTGTTGAATCCAATGTTGTTCCGGTGTCTCCTGAAGACGTGCCCAAGGTTTGTAATGGTTTTGTGTGTTTTCGTGTTTGTGTGGGTGCTCATCTAATTTTGAAGATGAATTCTTGAGTGTTGCTTCATTGATTTCGTTTTCCTGGTCGAGAGTGGCTTCTTTTGCGCGCCTGATAGCAATCTATTGAAGCATGCTGGGATTAACTCGTTTTCTAATTTTAATGTCGTCGTCTGGCATCACATCTCTGAATATAGCTTAATTTAGCTTCTGCAGTGTGCGCAGCTACTCGTTTTCCTATTTTCTTGAGTGATGAATCGTCTATTTTGATTCTTAGGTTGTAGTTTAGTTTTGAATCTTTGATTTGGACACATAACTTCCTGTCTAGAAATAAGAAATCTGTTTTGCTAGTTGCTTGGACCTTACCACGTTAGTATAATGAATCTGCTTATGCTGTTTTGAGCACCGTGAACGTCTCATCATTGGAGCTCTTCAAAATTTTATGTGGTTGTCATTGCAATTCTATGTGACCTAGCAAAGTGCTTACCTTTACTACTATCTACTTGATGTTGGAAATCACATATTGTTACACTGTTGGGATGTGAACTCGTAGTTGCTGAACAAACTTGCATTTAATGGATGGAATATAATATCTCTAAGAATTATCATCATGGTTGTTTTTCTTTGATCAGGCTGAAGAGCAAAATCAGTATTTACAGGGGATTCCACAACTCAGCGATGCATCTGTGGGTATGTGGCCTAAGCCGACAGTCAGGCGCAAGACAAAGATTGTTTGCACAATCGGCCCCTCAACCAACACTAAGGAGATGATATGGAAGCTGGCAGAGGCTGGAATGAATGTTGCTCGTCTTAATATGTCCCATGGAGACCATGCATCACACCAGAAAGTCATTGATTTGGTTAAAGAATATAACTCCCAAGCAAAAGACAATGTTATCGCCATCATGCTTGACACCAAGGCAAGTCTTTTTCCTTTTTCCTCTGGACTTCAGATCTTTCTTCAGCGTGGTAGACATAAAGTTGGATTTTTTAAAATTACAATCCCAGTCAAGTTAGCGACCACTTGTGGCATTTTATCAATAGGAAATAGTAGATTTGTTGATAGGAAAATGTTATTGTCACAATGAATTCATTTAATATTATATATTGGGGAGTTTTTGGCATTTTCACCCTTTTATTGGAAATAAGAAATCATGGAAAAGAAGGATTTTTAATTAAAACCTTCTGAAGCACTCATTATATTCTATTTTTTTCCTTAATTTCATCTAATTTTTTTTAATACTGTGTGAATGATCTGCTGGCAGGGACCTGAGGTTAGGAGTGGTGATTTACCTCAACCAATTACATTGGCACCTGGTCAGGAGTTTACTTTTACAATTAAAAGAGGAGTTGGCACAGCAGATTGTGTCAGTGTTAACTATGATGATTTTGTTAATGACGTTGAAGTTGGGGACATGCTTCTTGTTGATGGTATATTACTATGATTTTTGTTTGATTGTTGTTATCACTGTCAAATTAAGCTATCAATAGATGGTAATATCTTCACAGTTAGTCAGACTGAAGTTGGTTATAATACTTTTTTCACTCAGATTATCCAGTACCTATATGCTAGTGACCACGACCTAGCATGGGAAATTTTTGCATTTGGAAATCAAACATCTGAACCTGGTCATATGTCAAGTTTTATGGTTGTGCATCTGGAAATAAAACATTTGAACTTGGTCATATGCTATTGTGGACATCATTTTTCAGAAACACATCATGGGGGGATTTTTTTATGTTTTTATTGGTTTTTTGCTGTTGCAATGCAGGTGGTATGATGTCATTTATGGTAAAATCAAAGACTGAAGAATCAGTGAAATGTGAAGTTGTGGATGGGGGAGAGCTTAAATCTCGAAGACATCTTAATGTTCGGGGAAAAAGCGCAACCCTTCCATCCATTACTGGTGAGATAAACAATCACATCTGCAAACATTCTTCTTCTTATTCTCAATAACAATGTTATATATGCATTCCTATCAAATTTTTCTAACTTCCGGCACTAACATTCAACAGAAAAAGACTGGGATGATATCAAATTTGGAGTGGACAACAAAATTGACTTTTATGCAGTTTCCTTTGTCAAGGATGCAGCTGTGGTCCATGAACTAAAGAACTATCTGAAAGGTAAATCTTAAAGTTAGGCCTGATTATATTCCAGATAATTATATATGTCATAATGCAGCTTGAAAGAGTTAATAACACTTCTGACCTAGCACTCTCATCTCTTTGCTGCAGATGCTGGTGCAGACATTCATGTCATTGTTAAAATTGAAAGTGCAGATTCCATTCCAAATTTGCATTCAATCATAACTGCATCTGATGGGGTAACAACATAAACGCTCAATCACTTTTGAGAGAAAACTGTCATTGCAGTTAATTTGTTTGGATTTTGTGGGGATCATACTTCAATATGAAGAATTTGATTGTAATACTAATATGGGATTCACCCATTGTTAAGTATCTTGTAAATTGGCAGTCTATGGTATAAATTTAGCTTGTCTTTCTGTCATCTAACTGTCATTTACAACTCTTTGAGGATAAGTATGGCAAAAACTTACACTGGTAGAGTAAGATATGATGCTTTGCTACTCAGTATGGTGAATATGTTGAACAGCAGGAAATTAGGGCTACACTATATGAATCCTTCATTTCTACCGTTGTCCTTTGAATTTGGTGAAGATCTGATTTGACTCTGCAAGATAATAATACCTTTATTTTCTTTTCTTATGCCAGGCAATGGTTGCCAGAGGGGATCTTGGTGCTGAGTTGCCAGTTGAAGAGGTTCCTTTATTGCAGGTAATCTCATAATGTCTTCTATATGACTACTTTGTGGATTTATAGCAGAGGGGAAAGGGATGTCTGGTATTATGTGTAAATAATATTTTCAAGACATTTTCACAATTAATTGGTCTCAATGTAGGAAGAAATAATCAATATCTGCCGAAGCATGGGAAAAGCAGTCATAGTGGCGACTAATATGCTTGAAAGCATGATTGTACATCCCACTCCTACACGAGCAGAGGTATCGGATATTGCCATAGCTGTTAAAGAGGGTGCTGATGCCGTTATGCTTTCTGGAGAAACAGCCCATGGGAAGTGAGTAGTTTCTTTTTGTGGTTGTTATATTAGACCTGTATTCTTTCACCCATTGATTTCATGCATAATTGTTAACCTTCACTTGCATGATCAAATTAGTTTCATTTCCATGGTAGGTTTCCTCTGAAAGCTGTCAAGGTCATGCACACAGTCTCTTTGAGGACTGAAGCTACCATTGTTGGTGCGGAAACACGTGCAAATCTGGGACAAGCCTTCAAGGTTAGGGTGGTTTGCTCAACATATTGTAATCTAATTCTCTGCACGATGTTGAGTGATGCTCATACAAATAGACCCCATTGATGTTCTTTACTGATTATTTTTGTTCCACGCAGAATCATATGAGTGAAATATTTGCATTCCATGCAACAATGATGTCAAACACACTTGGAACTTCACTCGTTGTCTTCACTAGGACGGGGTTTATGGCCATTCTTCTGAGCCATTACCGGCCATCTGGCACAATTTTTGCTTTTACAAATGAGTGAGACTCGTGATTTACACTTTATTGAACTTAATGCATCTGTCTTTTTTGCCCCAATAAAACAGTTAATGCAACTTAATGAGACTAAAACTCATACTACTGTATGGATCCTTACTATTTTGTGATTCTGTAACAGCAAGAGAATACAACAAAGATTGGCTTTGTACCAGGGGATTTGCCCCGTACACCTGGAGTTTGCAGCAGATTCCGAGGAGACTTTTGCAAGTGCATTGAATTTGTTAAAGGTAAAAAAATTCTTCAATGATTTAGCGTAATATGTCATCAAGTACTTTATAGTTTATACTAGCCATTCAATAAGAGCAATTATAAAGTTGGAAACAAAAAGATGGTAACAGATGAATGGACCGGACCATGTAATCTTAATAATAAACATGATTCTGGCAAATTAAAGTTCAGCTTTAAAAGCATATGAAGAAGAATACAGCCTGCCTATCTTCTGAATTCTGTTACATGGTTTTGAATTTATAGAAGCAAGGACTGGTGAAAGAGGGTGAGAAGCTTGCTCTTGTCCAGAGTGGCAGACAGCCGATCTGGCGGTTCGAGTCCACACATAATATTCAGGTGAGACAAGTATAGAAGGGAAACCATATATACCCTCGCATTACTTGCTGTTCACTTCATTCTTCTTTCTTGGATGAATTAAGTCTTGTAATAACTTTTATTATTCGATTTACCATTCAGTTACACCATTTCTTCTGGAATTTTTTTTTTTGTTTTGTTTTCATGTGATTCTGAGCTTGTAATCACTTGTTATTTGAACTAGATTGGAATTTATTATTGAAGGAATTTAATGTTTTTATAAAGATGTCAATTTAATTTCTTTTTCCAGTTAAAGGTAAAAATGATAGCATTATACAAGAATGGTTGAGGGACAGGCCTTGTGGTTCTCCATTAACCCCAGATTTTGTTAGCAGCAAAATAACAATAGCAATCCATAACATTAAGCAGAAAATGAAAAGCAAATCATGAAGAAGCAGATCACACTTCACATCATCAAATCTTCTCCCACTCTAATCTCTCTTACTGAGAACTGCAGTTAGACCCATTATTGGTTTCCTCCTATTTCACTGTACTAAGTTCATCACATGAACAAATACCATTTCAAAATGGTGAAATCGATTTCTTTCCCTTACTATTATTCGTAATCGTGGAGACAAACTTGATAGCTATGCGGTCACAGATGCGCAGATTTTTAGTAACCCTACCCTGATTTGTATTGATGATAGCAAATGCAATGCCTAATTATGAATGATTTTCATTTTCTTTCTCCTCCACATCATACAGTGCAGCATCCCTCCATCTCCCAACCTTTGCATAAATAGCAGGCCATAACAATAACAATATTCATGTGGAGCCAATGGAAAAGATAATCTGCTGCTAAATGATATGGTTAATTTTAAATTACATATAAATGAATAAATTACATTTACTCTCTTCTTCTCAGTACATTATTATTTCTCAATAGTTCCTTGTTGGAATCCAAGAATCAATACAAAATTTATACAAGACCATCTTATCAATAAAATTTCCTGAAACATGACCTCACCCCTATTCAGTTCATTTTAAGTTTTATTGGTTAACTTGTCTCACTATTTGAAGATTTTCTGAAACAATCATACAAGAGTCTTGATCTTCTGTCTCTTGGTTTCATTGTTACTCATGATTGTTTTGAGTAGAAGTATTTGTTAGTCACAATAAAGCAAGCATATGTTGTTGATTCACACCAATTACATGATAACTATGAAGCAAAAGAAGACCCTAAATAGGGATCTTGTTTGTATTTAATATCAGATTCAACTAGTAATTCGATTAAAGTTCACCAATAGTCACCACATGAGCACATACCGTTTTCAAAATGGTGATATCGATTTGTATCCCTTACTATTATTTGGCGCTTGCTAATCTTGGAGATGAACTTGATAGCGACGTGACAATCTTCACAGACACGCAGATTTTTAGTGACACGGATTTGTATCCCTGGCTTGGTATTGATGAGAGCAAATACAATGGCCAATTTCTCACTGTGGACTACTAAATGATTTTCTTTCTCTTCCTCCTCCACATCATGCAGTGCAGTATCCGTTATTGGAATATAACCAGCCTCTTTCATTTTCCCTACTAAGATACCCAACTCTTCATACATCTTCTCTGTTTGTGGATGCGATCTATCACCAGCAAGAAACGTATGGACTTGACCGTGAAGCTCGACATTACTCACACCTGGTATTTTCTTGATCCCTCTCTCTTTCATGATTGATCGAACTAAGGTCACATCTCTCCATCTCCGAGCCTTTGCATAGATATTCGATAACAGAACATAGTAGCCAGATTGCTGTGGAGCCAATTGGAAAAGATGATCTGCTGCTATAACCCCAATACCCATGTTGTTATAGACATGACAAGCACTCAACAGAGCTCCCCAAACCCTCTCATTAGGATCCACTGGCATCTGCTTGATAAGAGTATAGGCCTCACCCACTCTACCACCACGACCGAGTAGATCAACCATGCAAGTAAAGTGTTCTAATCTAGGAACTATCTTATATTCTTCTATCATCAATCTGTAATATTCTTGCCCTTCTGCTAATAGTCCTGCATGGCTGCAAGCAGAGAGCATTGAAACAAAAGCTATTGAATCTGGGACAAAACCTAACTCCTGCATGTTGGAGAATAGTTCAATGGCTTCATGACCTTTTCCGCTCCTGCCATAGGCAGACATCATTGAGGTCCACGAGATAACATCCTTGATTCGCATATCATCAAACACTTGCCTCGCTTCATTCAAACACCCACACTTAGCATACATATCGATTAAGGCATTCTCTACGGACAAGTTAGGCCGCAGCCTCTTCCTTTCAATGTATTCATGGATTTTCTTTCCAATCGATAGAGCAGAAAGATCACCACAAGCTGGAAGAACACTAGCTATGGTGATTGCATCTGGTTCTATACCGTGAGCTTCCATTTGAGAATAAAGGCCAACTGCCTCACCAGACATAGAATTACTTGTATACATGGCTATCATCACATTCCATCCCACTAACTCCTTTTTAGCCATACTCGAGAACATTTTCGTCACAAACACGACATGTTCTGCACTCGTATTAGTCACAGCAGGAGAGAGACTAGCCATAGTACCGGAATCAGGTCTCACACCTAACAGCTCCATTTCCTTACATACCTCCAAAGCTTCATCAAACAGTCCATTCTGTGCATAACCTGCAACCAAAGAATTCCAGGACACGATATCCCTATTTGGCATCTCATGAAGGACCCGTCGTCCCTCCACCAATTTCCCACATTTCCCATACATCGCAATGAGACCATTCCCAGTAAACAGCGTCAAATCAAGACCCTTCTTCACAGCAGGAGAATGCATTTGAACACCAAACTTGATATTTTCCGAGGCCGAGCAGGCTTTCAGAACACAAGGAAACGTGTAGTGGTCGGGCACAACACCAGAAGCTAGAGTACTTTTATACATCAAGATTGCATCCTGATAAAAATGGTTGTTCACATAACTCCGAATCATGACATTACAAATCACATTATTTCTGTGGGGAATTTCATCGAACAGTTTGCGCGTGAGATCAGGTCTGCCGCAAGCAGCATAAGCCCTCATCAATTTGATAGCCAGGGATGTGTCTGAGCAGAACTGAGGGTCAGAAAGGATCCGTGCATGGAGTTTATGAAGAGTTTTAATATCCTTGCTCTTATCTAGAATCTGGATGATAGAAGCCTCGGTGTTTGCAGTGGCTCTTTTCAACATGCCGGGAAACCTTCATCTACTTGTCTTTTCTCATTCACCCATTTTCAATCACATTATTATCTCAACCATACGCTCCTCTACTGTTGAATACTTGGCTTGTTTTAGTCTGGTGGTCAATTTGAAGCTACCTGAAATCATCGTGCTGTGTTCATGGAAGAAGAAGATGAAGGTGCTAAGTTAACGCCGCTTTTTCTTTTGGATTGAGCTATCCATACCCCCATCATCTACAAAACACACCACATCCCTTTTAAAATAAAACAAAATAATTAGATAAAGATTAAAATACCTTACTAATTAATAATTCAAGAAAATTAAAAAAAGTTGGAAAAGTCCACCCTTCTATCTACATCCCTTTTTTTTTTTTTTTTAATTTTTCACATTTATTCCAAGTTCAATTGATTTCCAAATTTCTTTCTAAATAAATCCAATTTACTCTAATTTATCATTTTCCAATCTATATCCTTTTAATTCCAAAATCATAAATAAATCAGGCCCAACATGCTTCCGTAAAATTAATCAATCCTTTAGAATTCATACATTTCTTTGACCAGAACAACACCAGGTGAGATGGTTTGCAACACCACCAGCTGGAAAATTACTGCACTCAAACCGTTTTACGAACAACTCCTCACTGTTCAACTTCAACCCTCAGGGAAGATTGTCTGCAAGTTATCCAGCTCCTTCAGCAACTGCCTAGCACAACCTTGGTTCGTTTCCTACACCAGGTGTACAAGGTGATCCTTCCAAGGGATAAATCGATCGAACGGAAAACAATTGAAGCAAATGCCTCTTTTTTATTAATAAGTAAAATTATTTATTACATATCTGTAATCTCCTTCTGGGAGGAGAATACTAAATCAGTCTCTCATGGAGATGGATGTAACTCGTATGCACATATACTAAAACTAAGAAAACTCAGAATTATACAAAAGATGTTTTATTCTGAAGAAAACTATGGAGAATGGTTGATGTTCTTAGCTTCATTCTGTCTTGCCTCTTTATAGATGGAAATCCGGACTTGAAGTGCGGATTCCAAACTTGTTTTAAGCCAGCTGTCCACCTTTTCTGAGTGGATCAACCACTGAGTTAGTGCTTGCCAGCTTTTCTTCTTGTGACTCATCCCATGTGAAGTTGTCGGGGAATCTTTCTTTTTCTTCCCGTGACTTTTCGCATGTGATGCTTGTGGGGCGTGACTCAGCCCATGTTGCATTTGTCGGGAAATTTTAGAAATTTGGTCTTCGTGGTCCCCGTGGGTAACTTTTCTTTTGGGCAGACCCTTTGTCCTTATTTGCCCCTCGCTCCCGTCGGTCGGGTTTGGGTCGGAACCCTTTCCCAAACTCGGGCTCTTTCTGATCTGGGCATGCTTGGCAGACGTGATCTGTCCATCGGCCAATATGCGCCATGTTACAGAATTTCTGGTAGGTCTCTTTGCTTACCGGAAGCTTGTTTTCCCAAAAGATCTTTCTCTTTGTTTCAAAGAGATCCTCTGCAAAGTCTGTAGTTATTCCTGTCATGGAATTCAGCATGAAAGATCCATTTTCCGAATTCTGAAAGAATTTGAAGGGATACTTGACTTTGTCCGTTTCATTCAGACAAACTCAAAGTTCCTATGCTCGTCGGGTAGAAGCCTCGTCTTCTGAGAACGATCCTACCATATTTGGAGTATCCTCCGGAGCAGTCGTCTTGATGGTTTTCAAGGCGTTTCCGTCTAGTCTCCTTAGCTTGATGAAATGAAAAGCTTCATGGAAACCCTTCTTTGCTGGTTCTGGAGCTGCACTGAAAAAATACAATTCCAAAATATCTCCTTTGGCCAAATGTGGATTATTGGCCCAAGTCTCGTGCACCGCTACCCCAATCCATTTCGGTAGTTTCGAAATTTCAGGGAATCCTAGTGAGACAATATAGATTGAAGTAAGAGCTCCAAAGTTATACCATTCATGTACCTCGTTTGGATGACTTCCTGATTTCATCCAAACTCTTGGGTATTTTCCAGAGACATCTACAATTGTTCTCTCTGGATTGATACCCATCCTTGTGATTAGATTCTCTCATTGCTTTTGGTAAACCTGCATAAGGGAAACTAAATTCTCGTCAGTTTGAACCTTAGTTTTGCCAGTTTGTGGCCTAAGGTTCAACTCTCCCTCTTTAACCCTAGAGGTGCTGGGTTGACTTGAAGACTCGAGTTTTGACACCGGAGCTTCAACATTTGTCTCAGTTGGTGCATCCTCAAGGAATGCATCATCTGCAGGACTCTCGGTTATGATATTTGAATCCATAACAATTGGGTTAGAGACCCGTTCTCTTGTTTCTCTCTTTTGCATCGTTGGAGATGCAGCCTGGAGAATAGGCCCCTGTAGTACTGTGAACAATTATCCATGTGCGTACTGACATGCTCGTATTAGATCAGAGACGGATCTCTGATCAGCCTGTTGAAGTCGTCCAGTGACTTCTGCCTTGATACATAAAGCATCAAAGCCTCGTTGTAGGCTCTCCAGGTTTTCTCTGAGATGTCTGACTCATTTGAGGACTTCGTCAGCGACGTGTCTTTCCATCTCGTGTAAGGAAATCTGCAAGAACATTTTCATGAGATTTCACAATGACAATATCATAATCACAATATTGACATTCAGTCTGCTATCTAAGTTGTCTAGCATTTTCTGTTTTAGATTCAATTTTATTTTTTAGAAAAGCTTTGACGCTTGAATTATCAATCTTCAAGGTGAACTTCTTAGCCAGTAAGAATAAAGGCCATTTTTTGAAAGCCTTTCTAACTACGAAGAACTCCTTATCGTTGATATGCCATCAGTCTATTTCACTTTCTGCGAATAAACCGCTGCAGTATCTACATGACACTTCTCCATTTGGTGTAGCCTTCATAAGGACTGCTGCCCACCAATGATCACTAGCGTCTGTGTAGAGAACAGTTCATCCTCGTCTTGGGGTATAACAAGTTTTGGAAGTTGTTGACAAACCTCATTGAGTTGCTTAATCCCCTCTTGGTGTTCATCTTCCCTTTTGAATATTGCATCTTTTTTTCAATAATGGGCTAAACATCTTCCTGTAGTGCGCCAGATTGTTAATGAACATACCGGCGAAGTTAACAACTCCGAGAAAACTCTGAAGTTGTTTCTGGTCCTTGAGGGTGTCTGAAAATCCTTTAATCATTTCCACAATATGGTTTTGTAGGATGATTCCAGATTTGTCGATCTCAATTCCAAGGAATTCGATCTGTCTCGTAGCAATTATTGTCTTCTTTTCCGAAAGCACTAATCCTTCTTTGTGACAAACATCTGAAAATGTTTCCAAATGCTTGAGATGTTCTTTCATATTCTTGGATGCGATGAGTATATCATTGATGTAGACGAACATGAAGCTGAAATAATCTTTAAAACGATTATCCATCTTTCTCTGATATATCTGGGGAGCATTTGCCAATCCTATGGACATCACGTTCCAGATATAATATCCTTGTGGTGTGGAGAAAACTGTAAACTTCTTGCTTTCTTCCTCCATCTTAATTTGGTAAAATCCAGATTTACAATCGAATTTAGAGAATACCTTGACACCTTTGATGCTGTTGACCAGGTGTTCTATACTCGGGATGTAGTATCCATCGAACTCCAAGATGTTATTAATTTATTTGTAATTACAACCAGTCTTGGCTTTTCTCGCTTGATTTCTCCATGATTCCTTAAGGAATCTCGGACTGCTGTATGGAGAAACTCCTGGTGAGATCAACTTAAGGTCCAGATGTTCCTTAAGTATCTTTTGCATATCCTCACGATCCGCTTGGTTCATAAGGATTTGCTTGAATCTTACGAACTCGTGTTCCTTTTCGATTTTAACCTTCAGGGATGCTTTGAGCTCGTTCCTGTTCCACCATGCCAAAGGATTTTTATTGTAATTCCTTTGGATCTTCTTCTTGATATCCTCGAGTGAAATTTGTTCATCAATGGAAATCTTACTCGATGAATTCTCCAATAGGCATTTCCTTAATTCTGAAATTACCTCTGGAGGTACGTTTTCTTCTTCTTGTACTCTGAATGAATACAAGTGATTATCTCATCTCTTGGTATCTTTATGACCATATTGTCGATAGGATAATAATGCATCGCCAAATCTCCTTCTATCCGCCATCTTTGGATGTCGAAGTTTGGCTTCATCACCATGCTTGCTGCGAAAAGTGATAGACATTTTTCTGTAGAATGCCTCTCGTAGTCTTTGGACAATAATCATATGATCACATAAAGTTGTGAAAATAAGTCTTCTTGTCTCATTTTTCTGTGTAAAACGCTTGAATGTTTGTAGAAAATTGTTACCTAACAACACATCTGCTCCTGTATCATGGAAATAGATTGGTGGCGTCTTGACTTTATACCATGGGGTACCGTCTGCACCTCCGATCATGATTTCCGCTTGCTTGATTCCTCGATTAAGGATAAGAATCCTTTTAGAGAAATCTCTTCCTACGATAGCTGGTAGATCTTCTCCAATTTCTTTAGGGAAAACCTCCTGCTTTGCAGTACATATTCTAGCGCCTGAGTCGATATAGGCGGCGAAATATTCGACCTTGTATTCATCATATATCATTCCGATATAAATGTATATGGAGAATGGACTAGTGGTCATCTGATTCTGTATCTTTTTTCTGTCATTGTGAACTCTATTCTATCTTGTAATCTTTCCCAAGGTTTGTGATCCTCGAGAAACTCAATCCTAAGTATCAACTGATCTAGGATCATTCCTGCTACTCCTTTGATAGTCAATCCAATTTCACCCATTTTTAGGGTTCCTTGAAATTTTCTGACTATCGGTTGTTGGAGGTAATATAGGACATTACAAGGGAATATGTTGTTCCATTGAGTAATGTCGAAAATCACTTCAACTCCTCTCAATCCTTCCGGGCACTTCAGCTCTCCTTATGTTTTGAAAACTTCCAGGATTTGCTCGGTTTTATCTCTTCCCAACGGCTACTGCTCATTAGTCTATCTTGTTGGAAAGACATCCTCATTGGCTCAATTTTGAGACTTTGGCTCTTGTTGAAGACGGGTTGATCTTGGATCCTCATATCGATCTCCCTTATGGTTGGAGATTTTATAGGTTCTGGTAGAACTACCCTGGCGAAATCCTCAAAGATTCTTGGGATTTCGATGAATTCCTTTCTTAAGAATACATCTGAGTGATGTGTATTCTAGAGAGTGTAGGAAATCTTGTAGGTGATCGAGTAGGGTCTATTCCCTTCTTTCATCAAATTATTTCATTTGAAATCTTGATTAAGGGTTAAGACTCTGTTGAAGTCTCGATCTCCCAGATTGTATGCAATTCGATGATAGATATTAAATGCCAACTTTCCTGCATACAAATTTCATGCAACTACCCCAAGGTATGAATCCTTGAGATTTGAGATTCGCTTGTCTAGAATTGCAAGGTTGAGCGGCGAATCTTCTCCTTCTTTGAATGTTGCTTTAATAACAACTCTTATGGCTCCGATATGAATCCATGAGAGTGTATTTGCAACTTCTCTCTTAACTCTGCTTTTGATCTCCTATATTTCTCTGTAAGGAACCAATTGCATTTCAATCAAGTTACTAGTAAATTCCATTGGGATGGCAAATTCTCCGGTAGTTACTCTGTGGATAATTTGGTGTTTTCTGTGAAATCTCATCTTATCCAATGTCTTTTCCATAGCTCCAATGGTAAAACCATCGTACATCTAGAACTTTGGATCTTCTTTCATAATCCTCATTAGAGTCTTATGAGACACCGTAGTGTGGGAGAGGTATCCTGACATATCCTCTCTCACCATTGATTGAAGAATTTCTTCTTCACTCTGATTCTGAGCTGGATTCACTTCCATCTTTAGAATAGATTTTTTCTTCATAGATGCTTTCATCTGAGGGTAGATCTTCAAATTGATACACATGTATGAGATCTTGATAGTAGACAGCTTCCTCGAGTTCGGGTGTAGCCTTGAACTATCTAATTCCTCGTTTCTGATTTTCTGGGTAATCCGTTGAGATATGCCCTCTTGCTCCACTCGTCCATCAATTGCAATCTTTAAAACTTTCATTAGCTCTAGTGTGAGCTCGTCTGAAAGTTCTCCTTCCTGTGGTTCTGCTGGAGCTTCCTTGATTTGAGCTTGATGAAAAGGCTCTACTCCTATTTGGTGTTGGTCTTTGCCCAGATTTATAACTTCGGGCCTTTTGTTTAGACCATACTCTTCTTGGTCTCCATGAAGACCAACGACTACCTCTCTTGTTGTTGCTTCCACGGTGGTATGGATGGCTTCGTTGTTTCTGTCTTTTATGCCTCCGTGGTTGACCTCCAACGACTGTTGGAATGTCATTTTCTTCACAACATAAGGGAACCATTTTATTGATTCCTCGCAGTCTCTTGTAGTTCTTGTAGAGTGTTGTTTGATGACACCATTCTGATAACTTGGCCTTTAGGAAAGACATCATTTTAGCCACTGTATCCAGGTCATCTGCACTCTTGTATTCCCTGATCAGCATTTCTCTCCAGGGACTTGGTATCTTCACAAAAAATAATTGTGAAACCTCTCTGTCTTCCACCTTAGACTTCCATCGGTACTCGGTGAATAACTTGATGTATCCGTCAATATGACAAATATCATGCAACTCGAGGTTGTAGAGGGCTTGTTTATATCGTTTTCTTTTTCTTCTTCTATCCCCTCAAAATAGCCTATGCCGATAAAATGGATTTTGAATAATTTGGCCATATTATCCACAATTCCTTTCAATGACTCACCAGCTGTAACATTGTTCTTCATTTCTGGTGCTGTCATATCCCATGCGATCTTTACAGATCCTTCTAGACTCATCTCGAGTAGTAAGATGAATCCTTCTTTAGTAAGAACGAGGGTTCCTGCTGCAATCCTCATAGTCGATGCCCAATCATCGATAAGAATTTCACGATTCTTGAAATCTGGGATATCCAGATTTAGCATCAACCCATACGGATGTATTGGGTCAAGCTGTGACTTTCCATAAGGCGTGTTGAAAAGATTCGGCCTTTTGGATCGTGATCGAGTTCCTATAACAACAATAGGATCTCTTCCTGTGGTGAAATCTCCTACGTGTGGCATTTGTTCGTCCACATGATGTGATCCGAAACTTTCTGCTACGTTGGGATCGACTGGTGGTCTCTACTGTTGATCACGAGTAACCAAGGCAGATCCATCTCCTGCGTTCATCTTTAGATCCACAATACATAATCTTGCGAAGGATTCAGCTAGGTCATGTAGATCCTTCAGATTTATCCTCTCGAAATCCATTACTTGTTTGTAATGAATTTTCCTTTGATTATGGCAATAAGTTTTTCATCATCGGTCATGGGTCGTACAACTTCGGTGGGTTTCCCATCTAGGTGTAAATAGAGAACTGTTCCGAAATTTATACGTCTTCTTCCTCCGGATGAACTTGGTCGGTTCTCCAGATTTTTGACTCTTTCTTGAATATCATGAATGATTTCAAGAGTCTCATTTTGATTTTTTACCATCGTCTCCATTTGGCTTTGGATCTGATGAACTTATGTCGGTAGGTTATTATGGTGGTTGCCATAACTCTGCACCGTCTTCTGGATTTCTCTAAGATCTTCGGAAATCTTAGAGGTATCTGGAAGTATATCCTTCTACTCGGGCACTCCATCAGACATTATGGTACTTATGGTTGGCTTCTTGATGGTTCGTCAGATCAGCCTATAACATCTGGTTTACCGCCAGGAATTCCAGATGATAGGCTGCTTGTTTGTCGCACTGCCTCAATGCTTCCGCTTCAGCACCTGCGATTTGTCTTTGGACATATTGGCGGTACCAATATGTCACAATGTCTCGATGCTCTTGAGCATCTATCGTCAAAATTTGATGATATTTCCTGTAAGATATACATCTTGGACATTCATCTAGATCCATTCTTTCATCGAATGTTTCTCCTCACCAATGTTAATTACAGATTATATATAAAAATATAAATTTAGTTCTTAATAAACCTAGACTCTGATATCATTTTCAAGGATCGATCCCGAACGATATGTGGCGTTGTAATACAGTCAGTTTACCTTGGTATCTCAAGAAGATAATAAAGGAGTAGGTCGACAGTTTCCAGCCTATATACCGTTTTCTCGATGTTTGGATCTTCAAAATTATATAGATTAAATGAATAATGGTATAAATTGAATTTATTTATGATTTAGTTTGGAAATAGCAAAAGGGATTTGGAAATAGTAAAAAGTGGTGGTTCAAAAGCAAAAGTGGAGGTGTAAATAGTCTTTTCAAATTTTTTTAATTATTTTATTAATAAGGGTAATTTTATCTTTTTCCTTTTCTTTTATCTTTAATTTTAAATTATGAGGTGCGTTTAGTAATATATGGGGTGTGGATAGTTCAACCCTTTTCTTTTTCTCTTCTCAGTTTCCCCTTGTCCACGTGGGGGCTTTTTATTGGTTCTCTCTGTTTTGCCCCGAGTTAGTTGACATTCACAAGTACTAAATATATCTCATATGCTTTTCTTTCATTTTCATCTCAACCTATTATTATTGAGTTACTCTCCTAGGCACCAGTTGCACGTATCTGAGATCCATGCAACTGGGCGCGCGCCCGCCCAGCCCACGCCTCTTTACATTTTTTGCGTATTTTGGTCGTTACCTTCACGTTATGTTAGTGTTACCTTCGTGTTATGTTAGAGTTACCTTCGAGTTATGTTAATGTGACCCCATCTCTAGATTTCATACCCTTAGTTTAAAATCACTGAACTAAAATAACACGAAGGTAACACTAATATAACATGGAGGTAACGCTAACATAACATGAAAGTAACATTAACATAACATGAAGATAAAAAACAATGTTAATTATACCTTCATGTTATGTTAGAGTGACCCTCACGTTATGTTAAGGTTATCTTCATGTTTTGTTAGTGTTACCCTCATGAGAGTAACACTAACATAACATGAAGGTAACCCTAACATAACATAAGGGTATGACTGTCTGAAGCGAATCTTGGTGGGTTTGAGCGCATCCACCAGGCGTGTGGGGCGCGTAAGAGTGAGTTTGGGCGCTTAAAAAAAGCGTGTCAGAGGCACGTGGGGCGGGTCGACCCGGGTGCATGGATCCATGCACCAGTTGTACAAAATATTTTGCCATTATTATTTACATATAATTCTTTGTTAGCATCCAAGAATTAATACTAAATTTATATAATCTTAATTTTATAGAATATAATTGAAAACATCTTTATAAGTTTATTTAAATTTTAACGGATTACTCCTCCCACTAAATAACTAAACGAGTTTTACTCTCATGTCTCTTAGAGCATCTGCATTAACATGTTCGTTGAATATTAATGAATATTGAATTAATAAAATAGTTATTGTAGATTTTAAATTTTTTTAAGCGAAATTTTATTTTTACGAGAGAGTAATGTAATCTTTGTCTCCCTTTTCTTGACCTTTTTGATACTATTTAATGTATAAAAATAATTTTTAAACTATACAAATGACATGATAACTATACACAACAAGAGAAGGCCTTAAATTTTGCTCGTATTAATATCAAGTTAAACTAGTTTGATTAAGTGATATAAACTTTCCTATATATTCATTGCGATTTTTTGTTTTATCAACATAATAAAGGAACATATATATATCAACATAATAAAGGAACATATATATTTCTCTGTTTCATTTAACTACAACATTAATTAAATAAGAAAGACTATAGAATGATGGTATGATTATTTTACAAAGCTTCAAACTTACAATTTGATAATATGTTGAATACACGATTTGCCTTTTCTTCTCCGAAACTAATGTAACTTGATATAGTGACACTTGTGTGCCCCCAGGGGTATGGTGTCCCCAAATTAATCATCATATGATGTTAAATATATACTCTGTAGGTATCATGTGTATACTCTTCAGGTATCACATGTATACTCTTATATACATATGATACCTATAGAGTATATTTATAACACCAAAAAACATAACACCTATAGAGTATATATATAACACCTGAAGAGCATGTATATAACACCTAAATTTGTGCCCCTATGTGCCCAGGGGTGGATCTTCCACAGGGCAGCACTGGGCTTTAGCCCAGGGCAAGCCCAATTTTCTTTTATATATATATTATAAGCCCAGCCCAATTCCTATTCAAGCCCACCCAAACTCAAAATGTAAAACCTAAATTTACATATCTTCCTTACAAATTTGCAGATTTCATGGTGGAAGGCATACACACGGTCCACTGACACACTCCACTTCTATATTTTAACATTCTTATTTTGTTCTTTTATGAGATTAAAATATAAACATTGAAGACAAAGAAACATAGATCATCAACAAATGAGTTTCTTGAAATTTTCCACCACATTATTAAAGGTAATGTCTTTTTTAATCCATTTAGTATTTTTATGAAAAATATGTGGTGGTATCACTTCATTTAGTTTAAGGTGTATAGGGAATTAAATTCAACTAATTCTTTTAAATTAGTAATTTGTGATTAAATTCATATTTGTCATATGGTTATAGTCTTGCAAAAATATGGAGTCATACTTTAGCGTATTTCTTCAATTTTATTTGTTCAACTCAGTATTTGTTTATTAATTGAGAAGTAATTTATTTTATTGTCATGTGTGTTATTTAAGAATTTGAAATGGAGCACCAACCTATTGCAAAGAAATGAAAAGGACTTATATCGTCTTTCTTTAAGAAACGCGATCGTCAAGATGTTGAAGGCTCTGAATCTACATTTAGTGCCACACAAACTTAAACAAATCAATCTCTTTCAACACCAATGGAGCAAAGTCCCTTGATTTCAGATTTACAATCAGATATATGTATTGAGCGTGATCCGGGAAAAAAAAGTAATTGGGGGAATATTTTGTTAATGCACGAGATGAGATAAGACGAGCGTATTTATAAGTTGGGCCTTATCAACCAAAAATTGAAGTGTATCCTGTTACAAAGTTTGGTAGTCAAAATCGTAGTTTTCAAAAAAGATGGTTCGATAAGTTTCATTGGTTGGAGTACTCACCTTTCACAGATAAAACATATTGCTTTTATTGCTTCATTTTCATGAATGATGTTGATATGCCAAATTCTTTTGCATTAGTTAATGAAGGATTTAACAACTGGAAAAGAATAAGCCAAGGAAATAAATGTGATTTTCTTACTCATGTTGGTTATACGGCTACATCACCACATACTATGTGCATAAGACGTGCAGAGGATTTGATGAGACCATCTAGACATATAGATAAAGTTATGCATACTCAGAAAAATGTTGAGAATAAGAGAAACTGTTTGCGCTTAAAGACCTCAATCATAAGTCTTCGATGGCTTGCACTTCAAGGTTGTGCTTTTCAAGGTCATGACGAGTCTTCATCTTCATCCAATCGCGGGAATTTTATTGAATTGGTGAAGGCTTTTGCAAATATGAATAAGGAAGTTAATGAAGTTGTTTTGGATAATGCTCCAAAAAATGCTCAATACATTGCTCCAGAAATTCAAAAAGAGATTTTGAATATTATGGCCAATAGAGTACGTCAAATGATTTATAAAGAAGTTAGAGACAAATGTTTTTGTATCATTCTTGATGAAGCACAAGATGTCTCCAAGCAAGAACAAATGGCCATTATTTTGGGGTTTGTGAATGATCATGGGATTTTGACTGAGCGTTTTTTTTGCTATTAAAAGTGTTAGCGACACAACTTCATTAAATCTGAAAAAAGAGATATGCAGTGTTCTTTCTCATCATGATCTTCAGGTTACGAAAATGAGAGGTCAAGGGTATGATGGTGCTAGTAATATACGTGGTTCTTGGAATGGACTTCAAGCATTATTTTTTCGAGATTGCCCATATCCATATTATGTTCATTGTTTTGCACATCGTCTTCAATTGGCATCAGTTTCTGCAGCTAAGGATATCAGTGTTGTTTGGGAATTCATTTCTCACTTAGATAATGTTATTAATATTATAACTTCTTCACCGAAACGTGTCTCTCAACTTAAGGCTGCTCAAAGACATGAAATTCAAAGTTTATTGGTTGCAGGGGAACTTGATTCGGGACGTTGTGCCAATCAAATTGGTAATTCGCAGCAAGTTGGAGCTACTCGTTGGAGTTCACACTATAACTCCGTGAAGAGTTTAATAGATATGTATGCTCCAACTTGCAAAGTTTTTGAATGTCTCATTGAACATTCTCAAAATGGAAGATCTAAGGCTGAAGTTCAAGGGGTTTACAAAAATATGGCAAGTTTTGAGTTCGTATTCACTTTACACCTGATGCATAGAATCATGCGAGTTACAGATTCTCTTTGTCAAATTCTTCAAAGAAAAGTTCAAGATATTTTGGCTGCTATTGCTTTTGTCTCAACTACTAAAACCACTTGAATTGAGAGAATGTGGTTGGGAAGGATTTCTTGAGGAAGTTAGAGTTTTTTGCTTGAAGAACGGTATTAATGTTCCCAATTTGGATTGTCCATATAAGGTTGGTCGTTCTCATGGGAAAATTACAGTTGAGCATCATTATCATTTTGATGTTTTCAATGGAGCAATAGATTACATTTTGATGGAGTTGAATACACGATTTAATGATGTATCTATTGAACTGCTTTCTCTCAGTGTGGCCTTAGATCCAAAAAATTCTTTTGAATCATTCAACTGTGATGATATTTGCAAGCTTGCAAGGAAATTCTATCCAGAAAATTTCAAAGATCAAGATGTTATATCATTAGAGTATGAGTTGACACATTACAAGCATGATGTGATAATGAAGCAAGAGTTTCAAGTTTCTACACTTGTTGAGTTGAGTCAACTACTTACTAAGAGTGGAAGGTCAAATATTTACGTTATGTTAACTAGATTGATTCGTCTAGTTTTGACATTACCTGTTTCTACTGCTACAACTGAACGAGCATTTTCAGCAATAAAACATGTGAAGACGGCACTTCATAGCAAGATGGGGGAAGATTTACTTGGAGATAGTCTGATGTTTTATATCAAGAGAGATTTTGTTAAAGATATAGACATAGACTCAATTATTGAAGAATTTTATGTTTTGAAGTCTCGTAGAGCACAACTTAAGTGAACGTCAAAATATTTTATTATTGTATAAATTTTAATGTGTTAAAACATTTACTTTTCAGCTCACCCTAATGTTAAATCCTAGATCCGCCCCTGTATGTGCCCCATGGGTATATAAGTTTTTGTCAACTTGATATTATGCGTCGAACTACAAAATATCGAGTAATCATATCTAGTAGATTGACTTTTTTTTTTCTCTAATGAAAACTTAACATTTATTTTAATATAGATATATTATATTTAATAAAGAAATTACCTCGTAGACGGGGTGTTAATTTTTTTTCTTTTTGGATAGATAAATTAAGACTAAACGAATCACCACAAAATTAAGTACTCATTGAAAAAATTATTTCTAGCTGCAAATCTTTTTGTTAAGCTTGAATCTCAGACAAGCAACAATCAAAGCTTGTTAAATTCTCCAACAATCAGCTCAAGAACACCCTTGCATGCACACATGCTTGTGGAAGTGGTGTTGTTTGCTGTTTACTTTTGCAGGTACAATTTCTGATTAAAGGTGGAGATTTTTGAAACCGGTTCTATACTTCTTACTTATTTCTGAATTAAACCCCTCACAAAATCTCCACCTTTAATCAGAAATTGTACCTGCAAAAGTAAACAGCAAACAACAACACTTCCACAAACGTTGTCTATCAGTTAGTATAAAAATAAAAGACAATTACCACTGCAGAACCCTTACTAAGGTCAGGCAATGACTGAACTTGGACCAAGGTACAACTTTAGTGAGCATATCAGCAACATTCTCCTCAGTGTCAACCTTTTTAGCCTCAATTACACATTTATCTACCATGTCTCTTACAAAATGAAATCTTACATCTATATGTTTAGACCTCTCATGAAAGACTTAATGTTTGATAAGATGCATAGCATTTTGATTGTCACATAAGATAGCTACTTTAGCTTGATTTACTCCCATTTCACCTAGAATACCTCTAATCCACAGTGATTCTTTTACAGCTTCTGTCATGACTATATACTCTGCCTCAGTGGTAGATAATGCCACAACCGGTTGTTGGATTGTCTTCCATGTTATTGGTGTACCATACATAGTGAAGATGTAGCCTGTGAGGCTTTTCCTTGTGTCCTTATTCCCTGCAAAGTATGAATCAACATACCCTTTCACAGGTTCTGTAAACTTGTTAAGCTGTTTCTTAAAAGATAGACC
Source organism: Scutellaria baicalensis (assembly GCA_005771605.1). Lineage (NCBI taxonomy): Eukaryota > Viridiplantae > Streptophyta > Magnoliopsida > Lamiales > Lamiaceae > Scutellaria > Scutellaria baicalensis. Next base: position 8,711,534 of record CM016722.1, on the reverse strand, counting down.
ATACTCTCTTGTGCCAACAACATATCTGACAGTCCATTTTACAGTTTCACAGTGTATCTTACCAGGATCAGCCATGTATTTGCTCACAACACTCATTGCAAAGGCCAAGTCTGGTCTGCTGCAGACCATGGAATACATTAGACTTCCTACTGCACTTGCATAAAGGATTCCCTTCATGTATTAGCCTCTTCCCTTGTGTTAGGTTTCTGTGCTGCAAACAACTGAAATTGAGTGCTGAGAGGTGTTCTAACTTCCTTTGTCATGTGCATGTTGAACCTTCTCAAGACTTTGCTCATGTAGTCTGCCTATGTCAGGAACAACTTTCCAGCCCCTTTATCTCTCTTTATATCCATTCCCAGAATCCTCCTGGCTTCACCTAGATCTTTCATCTCATAGTTGGCCTTCAGTTTGTTTTTTAGAGCTTCAATCCTGGGCATATCTTTGCTTGCAATAAGCATGTCATCCACATAAAGAATGAGATATGTGTGTACCAAATTCCCTTTCTTTTCCAGGTAGACACAATCATCATACCTACATCTACTCAAGCCTATACTCAACATGTATTTATTAAAGTGCTTGTACCACTGTCTTGGACTTTGTTTAAGTCCATATAGAGATCTTTGCAACAAACATACCTTCCCTTCTGCTCCTTGTTTGATGAAGCCCTCTGGTTGATTCATGTAGAGAGTTTCATCTAAGTTTCCATGTAAGAAGGTTGTCTTAACATCCATCTGTTGAAGTTCCATATCAAATTGAGTCACCAAAGCCAGCAGAATCCTTATGGATGAGTGCTTCACAATAGGTGAGAACACTTCATTGAAATCAATCCCCTCTCTTTGTGTGTACCCTTTTGCCACCAACCTGGCTTTATATCTGATCCTTTCTGTGTTATGAACCTCTAACTCTCATATAAAGATCCACTTACACCCTATGATCTTCTGCCCCTTTGGTTTTGGTACAAGAGTCCATGTCTTATTATTTTCTAGAGAGTTTATCTCTTCTTGCATGGCTTCTTGCCATTTCTTTCTTTCTTCTGATCTCATAGCACTTTTATAACTATCAGGTTCATCTGATTCTAAATCCTCTGCTACTGTCAAGGCATATGAGATAATATCAGCTTGACCAAATCTATTAGGAGGGTGAATTTGTCTCATTTGTCTGTCCCTGGCTAAGTTGTACTTTTTTAAGCTCTCATCTTGAGTTCCTTCATGATCTGATGTTTGTTCCAATTCATCTGCGTGTGGTACATCCTCTTCTTGATCAAACTCCACCTCAGCTTGAGTGATATCAGTTCCAACTTGCTCCACCTCAGCTTCTAGTGTCTCCCTGTCTTAATCATCTGAGTTATCCTGACCAACCTTAGATTTATACCCCATTACAGATTCCCCGAAGACCACATCCCTGCTTATGAAACACTTTTGATGTCCCTCTTTAAGACACCAGAGTTTATAACCTTTAACCCCTGGAGGGATACCCAATGAAAATACATCTTAAGACTCTTGGTTCTAACTTATCGTGCTTGATATGTGCAAAATCCAGACATCCAAATACTCTTAGATGAGAATAACTTAGTGTTTTCCCATACCAAACTTCATCAGGTACTCTGAATTCAATGGCTGAAGAAGGAGACTTGTTAATCACATGTGCTGCTGTAGTAACTGCTTCACTCCAGAAACCTTTTGGTAAATTTACACTGATAAGCATGCATCTTACCCTTTCTAGGAGAGTCCTATTCATCCTCTCTACCACTTCATTTTTCTGTGGGTTAGCAGCAACAGTCATATGCCTAGTAATCCTCTTTTCTCTGCAGAAAGCTTGAAACTCCTCACTCACATACTCCAAGCCATTATCAGTTCTGAGATGCTTTACCTTTTTGCCTGTCTTATTCTCTTGTAAAGTTAACCAATCCTTAAACTTAGTGAATGCTTCACTTTTGTGTTTCATGGTGAAAACTCAAACCTTCCTTGAGAAATCATCAATTATAGACATGAAGTATCTAGCTCCACCATGAGTTGGTGCTCTATAAGGACCCCAAACATCAGAGTGAATATAGTCCACACATGCAAGTGTAGGTGTGTGCCTTTACTGAAACTATTCTTCTTAGATTTACCAAGAATACATTGATCACAAGGCTGTAGGTTTGAGATAGTTTTGTTACCTAGAAGTCTTCTCTTTGATAGTTCCTTAAGACCCTTTTCTCCAATGTGTGCAAACCTCTTATGCTAGGTGAAAGTGTCTTCATTGCTCATGGTTAGATTCAGTTCTGGTGTAGTCGTTTCCCCTTCCAGAGTATAGAGCCCATTCACCTTCCTTCCTTTCATGATCATTTTTTCATCCTTTGTGATTAGGATTTCTCCTCTCTGAGTCTTGAACTCACATCCTGCAGTGGTTAGACAGCGAAGAGAAATCAAATTTCTTTTGAGATCAGGAATGTACCTTACATTTGACAGGTGCTTGATGGTTCCATCATGTAGCTTTAAGGAGATGATCCCCATGTCTTGAACCGTACAAGAATGGTCATTCCCTAACAACACCATTCCTCCATCTTAAAGCTTCAGATTCTGAAACCAAGCCTTGGTTGGACACATGTGAAATGTCCAGCCTGAGTCAAGGATCCACTCTTTTGATTTCTTTTCAGTGCTTACACACAGCATACTGGCACTTTCATATCCCTGATCAGCCACTGCCGCTTCTTGCTTGGTGTTATTAACCTTTGCATTCTTTCTTTCTGGGCAGTCTTTCTTGAAGTGCCCAAGCTTATGGCAGTGATAGCATCTTTTCTTTTCTTTGTCTTCTTCGGCTATTGCATCTAGAGATTCAGATTTTTCTCCATTATTTTTCTTTTGGCCTTGAAATTTCTTTTGATTCTTGCCCTTCACAGCTAGACCCTCTCCCAGATTTTGTCCTTTTAACTCATTAGAAGTTGCTGAACTTAAGATCTTGGATCTTATTGCAATCATCACCTCATCCAGAGTTAGAGGAATTGTTCTTCCATATACCAGAATGTCTTTGAAACTTTCAAAAGATTTAGGTAAGGAATTAAGGAGCATTAAGGCCTTATCTTCATCAGGGATTTTCTCTCCAATGCATTCAAGATCATCTATGATCTTTAAGAAATCCTATCAGCCAGCTTTCTATCTTCAGTAATTCGAAATGCGAAGAGCTTGTTCTTCAAGAAGAGGCGGTTTGCTAAGCTCCTCGTCAGGTAGATAGATTCTAACTTCCTTCAAACCTGCAATGTCGTCTTCTCCTTGATCACATCGCGCAAGACTTTGTCACTTAAGCACAGCCAAGGATGAAAATATCGGTTTCGATTGATATATCAGTATCTTGATTTTATGGAAATATCGATGGTTATATCGATTTTGGTGGAAATATCGGTACATATATTTTTTCGATATTTATCGATATATTGCCGATATTTCCGGATATTCATCGATATTTACCGATATTTTCCCAATATTTACCGATATTTTCTTGATATTTATCGATATTTCAACAATATTTACTAATATTTCCTTGATATTCATGAATTTTCTTATAATTTTTACCTGAAGCCACTGATATTGAAATCGATACCAATTTTTACCGACATTTAGCTAATAATTATTAATTTTTCATTTATTTTTTTATCAAAAATGAAAATATCGGAGATATATCGTGACAACCCGTTTTTGTTTCGGTCACTTGAAAAAATGGAAATATCGGGGATATATCGGAGATATATCGGGATATTTTCATCCTTGAGCACAGCAGAATCGCGCTATGGGCTTTCATGTCTATTTCCTTCCATTTCTCCGCAACTTCTGAAGAGGATGGCTGATCATCCTGTATAATCAAAGCGCCATGCATGCAGACCATTCTGAATCAAGAGAGCTCGCATCTTCACCCGCCACATGTTGAAATCGGTTTTGCCGGAAAACTTCTCGATATCCACTTTCATTGAGCCCACGATCGCCGGAGTTGGTTCCCACAGACGGTGCCAATTTGTTAAGCTTGAATCTCAGACGAGCAACAATCAAAGCTTGTTAAATTCTCCAACAATCAGCTGAAGAACACCCTTGCATGCACACATGCAATATGGAATCGAAAACAAGAAAAACGAATGCAAAACACTCTGGATTTTACGTGGTTCGGATGATCAAATCGATCCTACATCCACGGCAAAGAGATCACAAACTATATAACTCAGAAAAAATTTGTAGTTACAACAAATTGAACTCAAACTAGAAACTAGGGTTTTCTCCCACTAGATTAGAACCCTAATCGAATTTGATCTCACTAAATCTTACGAATTACAAAGTGAAACTACAACTGAACATAGCTACCACTATATATAGCAGAAGCCCTCAACCAATTTCTGCAACCGATCTTTGGATAAGCGTGAATTTCTGTTTCTATTCACGATTTTGCGCAGGAACCCTAACAGAACCCTAACCACCTTGGACCACCTAACTGCCAGATTCTTGTTGAGGCCGGTTCAACCGGTTTTCGCCCGGTTCTTCAAGAATTGAAACCGATTCTGTACTTCTTACTTATTTCTGAATTAAACCCCTCACACTTTTTTCAGAGAATTACACTTCAAAGATGAATTGGTTAGGCATTGGACTTTGTATTAGGTGATTAAATATCAATGCGTATTATATTATATGCTTACATTATTTGATTAGGGAAGAAAAAAAAAAGAGGGGCAATAAAACACGATGTTTGTCCGATCCGACAAAAAGGACTCGTGCAATGAAGTGGCATTTACGTGAGCCGAGCCTCTCCCTCACCTTCTCCATTCAACTCTCACATATTTCAACCTTCATTATAATCTCTCTCTCTCTCTCTCTCTCTCTCTCTCTCTCTCTCTCTCTCTCCATTGCATTAGCAGCTGTACTCCTTCCTCTTTACGCTGCCACCATGTGCACTTCCCTCTCCGCCTCTCTCTATCTATCTCTCTCTCTCTCTATCTCTCTCTCCTCTCTCTCTCTCTCTCTATCTCTCTCCCTCTCTCCCCTCACATTGCTTTCTTCCAACACTTTCATCCATTTATTGCTCTCTCCCACCAATTCAATCATTTCTTCTTCCTCAACAATCTCTTCACCTCTTTCTTGTCCTAATTCCATCTTAAGTATCACTACTTTCCTTCCAATTCTCTGTCAGACACTTATACTTTTCCCTTCTCTGCAATACAGGTGAGTGCGTTTCATACATGATTTCTAATTTATCACTGTCAAGAAGACAAAGAGAGACAATTTATTACTACATGTTTTTTCCTTTTTGAACCTAACTTTTTGGATTGGTTTGTTGACCTAACGTTGTTTAGAATATTCAAATAACGGCCAAATATTGATGTGGCAATTGACTGTCTGAATTCCGTTTCTTTACAGATATGGAGAGTAGTATTTGAGGGCTCTCATATTTCGACTGCAAAGTAAAGAAATGGGGATAAAGTTCACATTTTTATCAATCTTATCGTACGCTTTTCTCTGCTTGCTAGCAACAGCTGAACCCATTGAAGATAAACAAGCTCTTCTTGATTTCATTCATGATATTTACCACCCAAGAAAGCTCAATTGGGACAACACAACTTCTGCTTGCAATAACTGGACTGGGATCACCTGCAATCGTGATCATTCACGAGTCATAGCAGTTCGATTGCCTGCCGTTGGATTCAAAGGCACCATTCCTTGGACCTCTCTCAGCCGTCTATCTGAGCTTCAGATTCTGAGTCTGAGATCCAATGGTCTCACTGGCTCTTTTCCTTCTGATCTCATCAACCTCAAGAATTTGGTTGCTCTTTATCTTCAGTACAACAATTTTCTGGGTCCATTGCCTTTGGATTTCTCCGGTTGGGAAAATCTTTCTGTTTTGAATTTGTCGAATAATGATTTTAATGGGAGTATTTCATCTTCAGTTTCCAATCTGACACATTTGACAGTTTTGAATCTTGCTAACAACTCATTTTCTGGTGATATTCCTGATATCAATATCCCTAGCTTGCAGTTCTTGGATTTGTCTAACAACAATCTTACTGGCCTTGTCCCTCCATCTCTTTCTAGATTTCCTACTTCTGCTTTTTCCGGTAATAATATTCCACCGGAATATTCCTCGCCAACGGCGGCTCCGCCCATGCCTGTACGGACAAGGCATTCATCCAAATTTAGTGAATCCACAATTCTTGGAATTGTTATTGGTAGCTGTGTAGTGGCATTCGTGTCAATTGCCCTGCTTTTGATTGTTACGAACCGAAAGGGTAAGGATGAGGATAAGTCGACCCGTGTCACGTCTCAGAAGAAAGAAACTTCTGCAAAGAAGGTAGTTTCTGGGAATCAAGATGGGAAAAACAGGCTAACATTTTTCGATGATAGTAGTGATCTTGCATTTGATCTTGAAGATCTATTGAGGGCTTCTGCTGAGGTGCTTGGGAAGGGTACGTTTGGCACGACGTATAAGGCAGCATTGGAGGATGCAACGATTGTTGCAGTGAAGAGATTGAAGGAGGTTGTTGTTGGGAGAAAGGAGTTTGAACAGCAAATGGAGATTGTTGGAAGAATCAGACATGAGAATGTGGCTCCATTGAGAGCTTACTTCTATTCCAAAGATGAAAAGCTTATGGTCTACGATTATTACAATCAAGGAAGTGTTTCCACATTGTTGCATGGTATGTTGTATCATGTAATAACTTCTAACACTGTTATGATTCTATTTTGAGTATAAGCTAACATATTTGTAACTACTGCAGCGAGAAGGGGTGATAATCGTGTTCCTTTAGATTGGGAAACACGGTTAAGGATAGCGATTGGTGCTGCGAGGGGCATTGCTTACATTCACTCACAAAGTGGGGGAAAGCTTGTTCTTGGAAACATAAAGACCTCGAACATCTTCCTCAACTCAGAGCATTATGGTTGTGTATCTGATCTAGGTTTAGCAAAGGTGATGAGCCCAGTTGCAGCCCAATTAACACGGGCTGTAGGGTACCGGGCCCCAGAAGCGATGGACATGAGGAAGGTGTCACAAGCATCTGATGTGTACAGCTTTGGAGTTGTTCTATTAGAACTTCTAACTGGGAAGTCCCCTATTCATAGTACAGGTGGGGAGGATGCGGTCCACCTGGTCCGATGGGTTCATTCAGTGGTTCGTGAGGAGTGGACGGGTGAGGTGTTTGATGTGGAGCTGTTGAGGTACCCTAATATAGAGGAAGAAATGGTGACAATGCTGCAAATAGGCATGAGCTGCGTGGCAAGAATGCCGGCCCAGAGGCCAAAAATCGAAGATGTGGTGAGGATGGTGGAGGAGATAGGGAACTACAATGCAGGAAATAATTCCCAATCCGGTGGAACACGATCACTTGCTTCAACTCCAACTCCAACTCCACGCGTGACTCAAGTCGGGTCGCCTTCTGTTCGTCATTAGATCTTGCTCTACACTTCTATCGCCTTTTCTTCCCTACTATGATAGAAAAAGAAATTTTAACTTAAGATTTGTCCAATTGTTTTACAAAGTTACAAGTAATAATAAGGTTTGTTATTCCTGCTGTATCGTTTCTTCGACAAATTGGTGCCTAGTGAATTGTTAATAAACTTTTGATTCAGTGCAAAGTTTGTAGTCAGATTTGTTGAAGTGTTGAAAATTCATTAAACCTGATTCATCTTGATTTCGTGTATTTAAACAGTTACGTAACATTCAAATTTTAATGCGTACACATACAAGAAACATGTTCTGAAAGAAAATCAAATAAATATTGCTCTACTCACTAAAGGGGTGAAAAATGAATCATATTAGGTACAAAAAAAATAATAAATTGATATGTTTCTTCCTAGTTTGCTTTTATATGTACTACACGAGTCTTTAGCAATTATTACTGGTAACTAAAGAGAGGAAACATTTAGTTCCAAAACATACAAGAAACAGAAAACACTTTTATAACAACAACGATGCGCAGTTGGGTCATGGGTGATCTCGGTTTCACAATGCACAATTTTGAAGCAACAAACACACTTCACACAAGTATATGATAGCCGAACCAGATAGGCAACTTATTTCTGAACAATTTTTGTTCTAACACCACCTGAAATATCATAAACAAAATATTGGTTGAATCGAAAAACATAATGCATTCAAATTCTACAATATGAAATGAAATACCAAGTGAAATTAAAAACGAACCTTCTACTTCCTCAAATTGGACTTCCTTCACAAGGTCAGCAGCTGCATTGTACTCAAAGCTGCAGGTAGTGGAATCAACTACAGTTAGACATGGTGCTAACTCAAAAGCAGCTTGAAGTTCTATCATTTATTCACACATGATTCTGTTCGCATGGGAATTCAACTCTTAATAATTATATGTTTAAAACTATAAAGAAATACTCAGCATTCAACAATCTTGGGCACAAAGAAAACCAGGGAAGCTTAGTTTGACAGTGACTAATATTAATTAAGTCATGCATTCACTCTGGGAAGCAAAAAAATTTCCAATGTTCAGGTTTTATAGCACTCTATCAATCCTATATTTAGGGTCTCTGTCCCAAAAAAAAAAGAAATGTATCATCTGTCTGTCTATCAACCACAAGTTGTGTGCTTTGTTCACTCATTATCAAGTGCTACAGTACCACTGATGAGAGGCGAGATGGAGAGGAGGAAGTCGTTTTTTTGGTATAAGGAAGGTTTTTTTATTGTTGGAGAAGCAAAACAGAGAGAGTATAAATCATATAGGAAATTTCCAATGCTTTCCAAATGTTTTAGGTGTTAAATCCTCTCATGAGGCCTTTAAAATTTATCACAAGTGTGTAGAAATCCAATTTAATTTTTCAATATTGATACCAGAAAGATGCAAACTGAACAATAAATCCAATAAAAGAAGACAAAATATTCAGTTACCTAACGAAAATCTTTTTTTTTTTCTATGCTGATAACACAAAAGAAGCAAGCTGAACGCTCAAATCAGATAAAAGAAGACAACAATCAGATTACCTGTTTGACAGGGAAACCTCAAGTTCATAGTCTGATGCATTCTTTGTAGCATCCACTAAGGTAGTCACAATTTCTGTCTTTCTAGTACTAGCCATGAGTATGTCATATTCTGTAGGGATGATAACAGCAAAGAAGTTGTCACTAAGTTCACTTAAGCAAATTTTCTCAACAGCGGCTAGGGTTATCCTTCTTTTGAGAGCATTAGTATCTGGATCCGCAATATAGATAGCAAAATCGGTAATCAGAAGCAAATGACGCTTCATCTTGCCTGAGCCAGTGAACTTTATGACTTTATCCGCAAAGAGGACCTTTCTGTCACCTGCCAAATGAATCAAAAGGAACATAGCACATTTATTAAGTAATAATCATGGCACAGAGAATTTTAAACCTAGGTTACATACATGCATGTACAAAACACACTGAAACATAGGTTGTAAATTCAGGATAACTTTATACTTAAGGGTTGTTTATTGCCTGATATTTCCACAGCAACTACAGCCAGGTAATCTATCATTCAGTTGTCTTATTAGCAATCAGCAAAAACTTCAAAATTAACACCAATTGTTATCATTTTGATCCTTCTCCACTATAATCATAGTGGTTATACCATCATCGTAAAATTGGACGCTTAAGGAAATAACATTTAGATCCAAATTCCAAAATAATGAATAGAAGTGATCGAAATAGATATACACCAGAGTACCAATTAGTAAACAGAGAGCATAAGCAAAAAGGAAACATTTAAATCCCATTCAAAACAATCTGAATGCACACATAAGCATGTCAAGAAAACAAGGGCGTTTAAGCCAAGTGACTGCTAAAAAATGTGTTCCACGTATATTGTGGTGGTCGATTTAGCGTACTAAAAAACAGCTTGCATCTATTAAGATGGTGTATAAGTGCTTACGTTGTTCTATTTCACCACTGAACCACATCAAATTAAGAAAAGAAAAACTAATCAAAAACTCTAGAATATCAGTTATTAGTTATTCAAATTCTCAAATTCAAAACCTGAAAAAAACGAAAACCAAACTCAATGGAGCTCGAGCAATCAGCAGAAGAACACCGATCACAATCAACGCAGAAATCCAAAAGGTAGTCCTAAGACCAAACCTTGCTTCTGGAGAATTTTCATGAGATAAGGTCTGGATTGAACATTGACATAATCACCGAGATAATCTCGAAGTCGAGAGGCTTTCCGTCGAATTTTGACTCCCATAAAGGGCTCTAGATCCTCCGTGACATTGCTATTCGACGGCCGAAGTTTTAAGCTGCCGTTTCCGGTGGCACCGTCGTCTAGGGTTTCATCGTCGGCGTAATCGTACTGAGGCTCCGAATCTCCACCCGTATCGATCTGGATCCGACGGTTCGATGGGAATCGCGACATTTTGCAGAATGCTTATTAGAAAAGAAGCAGCAGAAAATCAACTCGGTTAACTGCGCCACCGCTGCTCGGTCACCTGCACCTTCGTTTTCTAGCTGGCTCAATATTAATTTATAAAAGAAAAAGATACTCTGCTTAAATAAAATATATAATAATTATATAATTACTTGAATTTATTAATACAGTAAATATTACTCCCATTTTCACGTAGTAACTGTTTTTTTTTTTTTGGTAACACTATATTCGAATTTGTGGAGTTTCAACAAATTTTAAAATTTGTTGAGCAAACATTATCATGCTTTCATAAACCATGAATCCCTTATTTGTTAATCTAATCAAATCATCTATACTACACGTCAACAATAACTTTAGATATAATTTGAAATATTGAGTAGTAGTTGAACTAGTTTATGCTTACATTTAAATCCAAAATTAATTGAATCAATTCAATGAAAAACACAAAACTATATTTATGCTTTTACATTTTTTCAGAAAAATGTTAATTGTTGACAACTTTTAATATGTTCATCATTCGACCTTAAAATTTGATTTGAGTCTCTCCTGTGCAATTTAGGTGGAAGGCGAAGAAGGCATCTTTTCATGGCCAAGCTATCAATGAAATACCATTTTTGAAGAGTTAGAATTCTAACCTTGTGTTAGGACCTACGAGTCAGGGACAGGTTCAGATACACAGTTCTATGGCTCTATGGGATGTAGGCCTCCAAAAAAGTAATAGAGAAGTGTAAAGGCTTCCTTGGGCCGGACGAAGATTGGCCCCCCAAGTGCAAAGGCAAAAGGAAGCTTGATGGCAAGAACCACGCATCGAACACTCTTCCTCTTATATAATAAAAAATAAAATTAATAACTATATTGATATTTAATTCATAGTTGTTGTCATATATTTGCCAATAATGGATAGAATATCAAGATACAATAATAGATAGAATAACAAGATTATCATCTATAGGACAACATGACATTTACATGACCCTAGAAAATTATATATATAATTAGTTCAACTTAATTTATAGACAAATTAAATGAAACAAAAATGATGCAACCCCTTTATCAAAATCTTTACAAAGAAATGCAATACCTTATCTTATTCGTAGTTAGATGTGGGTACAATTATTGAGCATAATCTACGCCTACTTTCATATGATTAGAGGTTTTTTCATGGTTAAAATCAATGGTTCACAAAAAAAATTTAGTCAATGACTTAAATCATCTGATTTGTGGAAGTCAATTTTGAAATTCAAACCGATTCCAATTGTCGGTGGAACCCTGGCATTAAACCGAACAATGAATTTTAATTGGAAATAAACCTAAGAGAATTTTTTTAAAAAATAACCATAAAATCATCAATTATATATTACACGATTTGATTTCAATTCTCATAACCGTAATTTGAAGTAGAACTTAAAGTTTCCTGAAAAGTATTAATACCTTTCTCATGAGGATTTATATTTAGAGTGAGTATTGTGTGAGACTATCTCACGGAATTCATGAGACGGGTCAATCCGACTCGGTCAACGGTCAAAGTCAACAGTCAACTATCAAAAAGTCAACGTCTGTCAACAGTTGGTCAACGGCCGATCAACGCCGTTGACCAAAAGTATTACATGTCATATATAAAAGTATTACATTCATAATGTAATACTGTTATTCTACTCACATAATATTTATATGTGTATGATGTGATACTTTTAATTAGCATTATGTACTACATATAAAAGTATTACATGACATATATAAAAATATTACTTGTTGATTTCAATAGTGTTACATGTTGCATACAAAATCATTACATTATGAGAGTATTACTTGCTGATTTTAATAGTATAACATGTTGTCCATAAAAGTATTACATTTGTGTATTAGACAATATTTTTTTTATATATCATGTAATACTTCATAGTATTACATGATACACATAAAAGTATTACTTGTTACACATAAAAGTATCTATATAAAATTATTACTTATTGATTTCAATAGTATTACATGTTGCACATACAAGTATTATATGTTGCACATAAAAATATTGCATGATGTTATGTTCTTATAATGTAATAGTATTTTTGTGTGTATTAGGTAATATACTTTTATATATCATTTAATATTTCATAATGTAATACATTCATATATATTAGGTGATATTTTTCTATAGATCAGATAATACTTTTGTATTATATACATATAATGTATAATTTATTACAAAAGTATTAGATGATTTATAGAAAAATATTACCTACTACACATAAAAGTATTACATATTTTCATACATTCTAATCAAATCCAAAATCATACTATTTTACAAAAGTATTACATAATATATTGAAAAGTAATACCTGAACCACACAAAAGTATTACATAATTTTTCAAAACTTTATCACACATGATATACATTAAAGTATTACATTATAAAAGTAAAAGTATTACATTCATAATGTAATACTTTTATGTATGTTGTGTACTACTTCTACATAATATGTAATACTTTTGGTCAACGACGTTGACCGACCGTTGACTGGCGTTGACCAACCGTTGACCGGCGTTGATTTTTGATCGTTGGCCGTTGACTTTTGACTTTGACCGTTGATTTTTGACCGGGTCGGATTGACCCGTCTCACGGAATGAGATTCGTGAGATGGTCTCACACAAGAATTTGTCTTATATTTAATGGTTTATGCATTGACTAGAAAATAGTATGTAATTACTGAAGTCATGTCTCGCTATGTCAAATGGGCATGAAATAAAATGTACAAAAGTAGTGATGTTTTAAACTTATAATTACAAAGGTGGAAAGTGCAGATAAATGGGACTTGCTTGCTTTGCTTTGCTTTCACCGAAAGAGGAAATGGTACTGTACTGTGTGGACCCCCACAGTAGAAGTCGCCAATCAACCAATCAGAAGATGAATGTAATATCCCAAAACAAATCGAAACACAAAATTACTCTCCAATTATTATTTGTATTAGGTTGTAATCCATCCATAAATATCAAATGTAAGAGATAATTAAACTGGTTTTCATGCTTTTTATGAGGTGTATTAAGTAAACAAAATAGATTAAATAATAGCAAGGTGGGTAAGAAGTAAATATATCATAAAATAAGGATGTGTAATTACCATTTAGCCCCAGCCCCTCATTATAAAAGATTTAACTCTAATTATCCATGGTTAATGGCTACCTTATAAATTCATTTCCTTCCACAACGGACAATTCTTCTGCAATTCTCATATTTTTCTCATTCTCTTTCTACTGTTTTTCTCAGGTATGGTGCCAAAACTCCATCATTTCTAATTCAGATTTCTATTGGATTCTTTATAATTCTGTATATGTTTGACTTCTTTTAACAAATAATTGGATCTGCGGTTTTATTTTTTCCTGTGAATCATAGAAACCGCTAATGGCTTCAAAGAGGATCTTGAAGGAGCTCAAGGATCTTCAGAAGGATCCTCCTACCTCCTGTAGCGCTGGTGTGTTTAACTCGAATTTTTATGTTTGAAACAAATATTTACACAATTAAGTCTCCATTTCATTAGTTATATATTGAATGGATTTTCTATGAAGAATCTGCATATCTGTTTTCACTATTTTTTGGTAATTACTGCATGCGTTTGTTAATGTTGGGTTATATAATTGATTTTAGGGTAGATCTTTGTGAGAATCTTACATAGTTGCCAGTGTTTGCCCTATGTGGCCTTGCCTTGAATTGTTTATCATATAACAAGAGCTTGAACTTTCATCTGGGCTTTCTCTATTTATACCCAGTGCTATCTATATATGTTACTGTTTATGGCAATTGAATAGCCTTGTGTTTGTGTGTTGGGAATTATGGAAAGGAGGGCTGTTTTAGGTGTCTAAATTTAGAAACGGGATATCTACTCGGATTAGTGTGTATTTGAATGAACTAGGAAGCAAAAAGGTATGAATTACTCTTCTAATTGTAAGAACCTGTTGTCTTTATATGATATGAACAAGAATTTTGAACTCCGGTGAGACTGAGCCGATTCAGAAGGATGTTATTATTGATAGCTTGGTTGCAACTTCACAATGCCAATGCTGATTTTGAAGTCAGTGTGTATTCATTCACGTATTTAGACATGTCTGTGGACACAAAATTATAATTTCTGAATGAGGCTTGCATATAATCATTCACTTTTGTTGAAGTCGTGCTTAGGTGGTACAACTTCCTGAAAATGGAATCATTTTTGTTAAGGACTTATTCTTCTGACTTCTGATAATTGGGCTTCATGAATATCCCTGTGATCCAGCATTCTCTGTAGTGGCACCTGTTTCAAGAAGAAAAAGGAGTCAAGTGTTCTAATTAAGAGTTTTGACAAAGTTTTCCTGAGTGCCACAATTCTATTAGTAATATATCTCATTCTTTAAGCTTGAAAACAAAACCATCATCTTGGAATTCAAACGTGACTTCATGAGTTGCACTTTAACCTTTCTCAGTATCTTAGTTCTTTTTCTTGAGTGGATAGTTCATAATGGATGACATGTATCGTTTATGCTTTACTTGTGAAGATACCTTGTAACCCAAATTTGGATATGTGCTCACATGACACATCTTGTTAATGAGGGTACTTCTTCACCTTTCAGTCACTGCTTTTTGAGGGAAGGAATCTGTAATTCCATGTTAAACTAATCACTTGCAGGTCCTGTTGCTGAGGACATGTTTCATTGGCAAGCTACAATAATGGGTCCTCCAGATAGTCCATATGCAGGCGGTGTTTTCCTAGTTACCATTCATTTTCCTCCAGACTATCCTTTCAAGCCTCCTAAGGTTTACCTAATCGACCTTTTACATAATTTGTCCAGCTTCTTTTCTAAAAAGCACATGCCACAAGTTTATGATTTCATAATGATATATATATGTTAAGGATCATCTCTTTCAGTATCCCATGCTGTCACTGCTTATTTCCCGAATGACATGTTCTTTTAATCAGAATTTGTGTATCTTATGTAGTCATCTTCACCAATTCTGCAGGTCTCGTTCAGGACAAAAGTTTTTCACCCAAATATTAATAGCAATGGAAGCATATGCCTTGACATATTGAAGGAACAGTGGAGCCCTGCATTGACTATCTCCAAGGTTCACTCTCTGGTTAATAATTTTAACAGATAATCACTGATCATATGCATTATCTTGTATCAATTCATTTTCTTTAAATTTCGGTTTTCAGGTGTTACTCTCTATTTGCTCATTGTTGACGGACCCAAACCCAGACGACCCGTTAGTGCCTGAGATAGCCCATATGTACAAAACAGATAGGAGCAAGTATGAGACTACTGCAAGGAGCTGGACTCAGAAATACGCCATGGGCTAACCATGTATTGGCATATATTGAACTATGTGTTAGTTTCATTCACATACATTGTTCTTTGCATTTTAAGTGTGAAATATTCTGATCTGTATTCAAGTCCTAAATTTGGAGATGATAGATATCAAAGATGTGGTCTGCGAAGAAGGAAAGACGTGTTGCTTATTAAGTGTTGTACATTTTATATTGTATAGTGAATTCGAGTGCACTTAACACTTTCATTTTCCCATCTTATCTCTTTTTTGTAAATGTAGTGTAGCTATATTACATGAATTTTCAAAGGTATAACTATGTTAATAGAAAATTATATATACTGTCACATTGAGCTTATGATATGTGTACATAAAAGTTACTAACATGATATAAAAGTTGTCGTATGAATTAAAAAAAATTAAATATAATTCCACCACGGATACAGATGGCGACTAGTTGCACCATGCTACCGGTGCACGCAATTGTTGCTTTTTTGAAAATATTTTTATTTCTAGAACTCTTTAAATAATTTGTGTAAAAAATTGAATCTAACTTTCGATTATAACTGAAAATGCTTGTGACTTAGTTTGATCAAATAAATAAAATCAAGAAATAAATTGAGAGTAATAAATGAGATTAAAAGTTGTATTCAGTTATTTTGGGCCTATCTATTTTGGGTTGGAGCCCATACATTCTCACTTCAATTTACAGTTTGAGGATGAAAGAAAAAACACCTTTTCGCTTATACAAAAACTTTTATGCATCAGGTGAATGAATCCTAAATCCATGCACCTGACCCGATCCGCACGTGTATATGCTTCCACGTGCGTCCCACGCGCTCCCGCGCGCCTGGACGGATGCGCTCAAATTCGCTCGTTAAGGATACCTTTCAGTTATGTTAAGAATATCTTTAGGTTATGGTAAGGATATTTTTCAGTTATGTTAAGAATACCTTTGAAATCCTGATTCCAGGTTACATGCCACATTATGTTAAGAATACCTTTTAGTTATGTTAAGCATACATTTTAGTTATATTAAGCATACATTTAGGTTATGTTAAGAATACCTTTAGTTATGTTAAGAATACCTTTTGGTTATATTAAGCATACCTTTAGGTTATGTTAAGAATACCTTTAGGTGATGTTAAGGATACCTTTGAAATCGTGATTCCAGGTTCCTTTGAAATTTTGGTCACATACCTTTACTTTATATTAAGGATACATTTAAGTTATGTTAAGGATATATTTATGTTATGTTAGAGATACCTTTGTGTACAAAATGTGTAACACAACTATGTTATGAATAAGGTATTTCTAACATAACATAAAGGTATCCTTAACATAACCTAAAGGTATATCTGACGTAAAATAAATGTATGAAATTTGGGCATAAAGGTATCCTTAACATAACCTAAAGGTATCCTAAACATTACCTAAAAGTATCATTAACATAACCTAAATGTATGTCTAACTTAACGTAAATGTATGAAATCTGGACATAAAGGTATCCTTAACATAACGTAAAGATATTCTTACACATTACATAAAGGTATCCTTAACATAACTAAAAGTCATGACCAATTTTTAAAAAAGTTAGCGCGGAAAAAAAAAAAAGCGGGTCGGGTAACACGGATCCGACCCGGTTGCATGGATCTAAGATCCATGCACCTGATGCACAAGAGACTTACTCTTTCGCTTAGGTCATTTTTTTAAGGGTTGGGAGCACCACTTACCCATTTTCATATAAAATAGAACTTTTATACCCACCAATATAATCTATTATCTTCATATACCCACAATTATAACGTATTATCTCCATATACCCACTATCAAATATTCCTTTTGACTTTTCACAAAATCCAAAATTTTACTAACTTCCAAAATTATATTTGCTACCAAAAATTTACATCTTCCAACCCTTTTGATTTATCATACAAAATCCCATCTAAATATGATTAACAATCAGGCCCAACATGCTTCCGTAAAATTAAATAAATCTGTTGGAGATCATACCTTTCTTTGACCAGAACAGCACCGGGTGAGGTGGCTCGCAACACCACCAGCTAGAAAATTACTGCCCCCAGACCGTTTTACAAACAGCTCCTCACTGTTCAACTTCACCCTCAGGGAAGTTGGCCTGCAAGTTATCCAGCTCCTTCAGCAACTGCCCAGCACAACCTTGGTTCGTTTCCTACACCAGGTGTACAAGGAATCCTTCCAACAGATAAATAAATCGAACGGAGACACGTTGAAGCACAAGCCTCTTTTTTATTAAGAACTAATAAATATTTATTACATCATCTATAAACTCCTTTTGGGAGGAGAATATAGGATCAGCCTCTCATTGAGATGGCTGTAACTCGTAGATACATAAACTAAAAACTCAGAAACTTAAACTATTACAAGGAAGATAATGTTTTGAAGAAAACTATGGAGAATGGTTGATGTCCTTAGCTTCCTTCTGCTCGATCTATTTATAGATGGAAATCCGGATTTGAAATTCGGATTTCAAACTTGCTTAAGCCAGCTGTCCACCTTTTGTGAGTGGATCAACCACTGAGTCCGTGATTGCCAGCTTTTCCTTTCTCGTGACTTACCTCATGTGAAATTGTCGGGAATCTACTTTTCTTTCCCGTGACTTTCTCACATGTGACGTTGGTGGGGCGTGACTCAGCCCATCTTACTCTGTCGGGGAATCTTTGAAGTTTGGCCTTCGTGGACCCCTCGGATAGCTTTTCCTTTGAGCAGGCTCTTTGTCATTTTTTGCTCTTCTTTCTCGTCTGTCGGGTTTGGATCGAAACCCTTTCCCAAACTCGGGTTGTTTCTGCTCCGGGCATGCTTGGCAAATATGATCTTTCCATCTGCCAATATGTGCCATGTTGCAGAACTTCCGGTAAGTCTCTTTGCTTGCCGGTATCTTGTTTTCCCAAAGGATTCTTCTCTTGGTTTCAAAGAGATCCTCTGCAAAGCTTGTAGTAGTTCCTGTCATGGAATTCAGCATAAAAGATCCATTTGCTGAATTGTGAAAGAACTTGAAGTGGTATTTGACTTTGTCCATCTCAGTTAGACAAACCCAAAGACCCCATGCTCGTCTAGTAGAAGCGTCATCTTCTGAGAACGATCCTACTAAGATTGGAGTATCTTCTGGATTCACCGCCTTGATATTCTTCAAAGCGTTTCCATTTGGTCTCCTAAGCTTGATGAAGTGAAAGGCTTCATGGAAACCCTTCTTAGCTGGTTCTGGAGCTGCACTGAAGAAATATAACTCTAGAATATCTCCTCTGGCCAAATATTGATTATTGACCCAAGTCTCGTGTACCGCCGTTCCTATCCATTTTGGTAATTTCGAAATTTCTGGGAAGTTTGGTGAAACAGTATAAACTGAAGCAAGAGCTCCAAAATTATACCATTCTTGTACTTCATTTGGATGACTTCCTGGTTTCATCCAAACTCTAGGATATTTTCCAGAGGCATCGATAATCGTCCTCTCTGGGTGAATACCCTGTCTCGTGATAAGTTTCTCCCATTGCTTCTGGTAATCCTGCATAGGTGAAGAAACTAAAATCTCGTTAGTTTGAACCTTAGTTTTGCCAGTTTGTGGCCTTAGGTTCAACTCTCCCTCTTTTACCCCAGAGGTGCTAGGTTGACTTGAAGACTCGGGCTTTGACACCGGAGCTTCAACATTTGTTCCAGTTGGTGTATCCTCAAGGAATACATCATCTGAAGAACTCTTGGTTATGGTATTTGAATCCATAACAATCGGGTTAGAGGCCCGCTCTCTTGTTTCCCTCGTTTGCACCGTTGGAGATGCAGCCTGAAGGATAGGCCCTTGTAGCACCGTGAACAATTGTCCATGGGCATACTGGCATGCTCGTATTAGACCAGAGACGGATCTCTGATCAGCCTGTTGAAGTCGCTGTGCAACTTCTGCATTGATACATAAAGTATCAAAGCCTCGTTGTAGGCTCTCTAGGTCTTCCCTGAGCTGCCTTACTCGTTTGAGGACCTCGTCAGCGACGTGTCCTTCCATCTCGTGTCAGGAAATCTGCAAGAACATTTTCATTAGATTTCACAATGACAATATCATAATCATAATATTGACATTCAGCCTGCCATCTTTGTATCCTAGCTTTTTCTGGTTTAGATTCAATTTTATTTTTCAGAAAAGCTTTGACACTAGAATTATCGATCTTCAGGATGAACTTCTTGGCTAGTAAGAATAAAGGCCATTTCTTGAATGCCTTCCTAACTGCGAAGAACTCCTTCTCGTTGATATGCCATTTTGCTTCACTGTCTTGGAATAATCCACTGCAGTATCTACATGACATCTCTCCATCTGGTGTAGCCTTCATTAGAACAGCTGCCCACCAATGGTCACTGGCATCTGTGTAGAGAACCAGTTCATCCTCGTCTTGGGGTATAGCAAGTTTTGGAAGTTGTTTACAAACCTCCTTGAGTTGCTTAATCCCTTCTTGGTGTTTATCTTCCCAGATGAATTTTGCATCCTTCTTCAGTAATGGGCTAAACACCTTCCTGTAATTTGCCAGATTGTTTATAAACATACCAGCAAAGTTAACAACTCCGAGAAAACTTTGAAGTTGTTTCTTGTCTTTGAGGATATCTGGAAATCCTTGAATCTTTTCCACAATATGGTTTTGTAGGATGATTCCAGATTCATCGATCTCAATTCCAAGGAACTCGATCTGTCTTGTAGCGATTACTGCCTTCTTCTCAGAAAGCACTAATCCTTCCTTGTGACAAACATCTGAAAAGATTTCCAAATGCTTAAGGTGTTCTTTCATGTTCTTGGATGCGATGAGTATATCATCGATGTAGACGAACATAAAACTGAAATAATCTTTGAAAATATTATCCATCTTTCTCTGGTATATCTGAGGAGCGTTTGCCAATCCCATGGGCATCACGTTCCAGATATAATGTCCTTGTAGTGTGGAGAAAGCTGTAAACTTCTTGCTTCCTTCCTCCATCATAATCTGGTAGAATCCAGACTTACAATCGAACTTAGAGAATACCTTAGCACGTTTGATGCTGTTGACAAGGTGTTCTCTACTCGGGATGTAGTATCCATCGAACTCCAAGATGTCATTAATTCCTTTGTAATTAATAACAAGTCTTGGCTTTCCTCGCTTGATTTCTCCATGATTCCTGACAAGGAATCCCGGGCTACTGTATGGAGAAACTCCTGGTGAGATAAGCTTAAGGTCCAGATGTTCCTTAAGTATCTTCTGCATATCCTCACGATCCGCCTGGTTCATAAGGATTGGCTTGAATCTAACGAACTCGTGTTCCTTTCCAGCTTTAACCTTCAGGGATGCTTTGAGTTCATTCTTGTTCCACCATGCCAAAGGATCTTCATTGTAATTCTTTTGGATCTTCTTCTTGATGTCCTCGAGTGAAATCTGTTCCTCAACAGAAATCTCACTCGACCGATTCTCCAATTGGCTCAGCAATTCTGCAATAACAATTGGAGGAACTTCTTCTTCATGTTGTATCCTAAAAGAATACAAATGACTATCCCACGCCTTGATCCCTGGTCTGGTATGTCCAAACTGTCTGTAGGATAAAAGCGCATCGCCAAATTTCCTTCTATCCGCCATTTTTGGATGTCGAAGTTTGGCTTCATCACCACGCTTGCTGCGAAACGTGATAGGCATCTTTCTGTAGAATGCCTCGCGTAATCTTTGGACAATAATCTTATGATCACATAGGGTTGTGAAAATAAGCCTTCTTGTCTCGTTTTCCTGTGTAAAGCGCTTGAATGTTTGTAGGAAATTGTTACCTAGCAATACATCTGCGCCTGTATCATGGAAATAGATTGGTGGCATCTTGACTTTGTACCATGGGGTACCTCCTGCTCCACCGATCATGATTTCCGCTTGCTTGATTCCTCGGTTAAGGATAAGAATCCTTTTAGAGAAATCTCTCCCTGCAATAGCTGGTAGATCTTCTCCGATTTCCTTAGGGAAAACCTCCTGCTTTGCAGTACATATCCCGGCGCCTGAATCGATATAGGCGGCGAAATACTCGGCCTTGTACTCCTCATATATCATTCCGATTGAAATGTATATGGAGAATGGGCTAGTGGTCATCTGATTCGATATCTTTTGTTGGCCACTGTGAACTCCATTCCATCTTGTAATCTCTCCCAAGGTTTGTTTTCCTCGAGAAATTCAATTCCCAGTATCAACTGATCTGAGATTCTTCCTGGAACTCCTCCGATAGTCACTTCCATTTCACCCATTTTTAGGGTTCCTTGAAATCTTCCGACTATAGGTTGTTGGAGGTAATATAGAGCATTACAGAGAAGTGTATTTTCCCTTTGAGTAATGTCAAATATTACTTCAACTCCTCTCCATCCTTCTGGGCACTTCAGCTCTCCCTGTGTTTTGAAAACTTCTGGGACTTGCTGAATTGCACTAGGTCTCTTTTCTTCCCAACGGCTACTACTCATTAGCCTGTCTTGTTGGAAAGACATTCGCCTAGGCTCAATTCTGAGACTCTGGCTCTTGTTGAAGACGGGTTGATCTTGGATCCTCATGTCGATCTCCTTTATGGTTGGAGACTGTATGAGTTCTGGTAGAACCACCCTAGCGAAATCCTCAAAGATTCTTGGGACTTCAATAAATTCCTTTCTTAAGAATACATCTGAGTGATGTGTATTCGAAAGAGCGTAGGAAATCTTGTATGTGATCGAGTAGGGTCTGTTCCCTTCTTTCATCAAATCGTTTCTTTTGAAATCTTGATGAAGGGTTAAGACTCGGTTGAAATCTCGATCTCCCAGATTGTATGCAATCCTTGGATAGACATCAAATGCCAATTTTCCTGCACACGAATTTCCTGTGATAGCCCCAAGGTATGAATCCTTGAGATTTGAGATTCGCTTGTCGCATATTGCCAGGTTGAGTGGCGAATCAACTCCTTCTTTGAAGGTTGCTTTAATAACAACTCTTATGGCTCCGATGTGAATCCATGAGAGTGTATTTGCAACTTCTCTTTTGACTCTGCTTTTGATCTCCTGTATTTCTTGGTAAGGGATCAATTGCATCTCGATCTGATTACCAGTGAGCTCCATTGGGATGGCGAACTCTCCGGTAGTCACTCTGTGGATAATTTGGTGTTTTCTGCTACGAAAACCAATCTTATCCAAAGCTTTTTCCATAGCCCCAATGGTGAAACCATCGTACATCTGGAGCTTGGAGTCTTCCTTCATAATCCTCATTAGAGTCTTATGAGAAACCGTAGTGTGGGAGAGATATCCTGACATATCTTCTCTCACCGTTGTTTGAAGAATTTCTTCTTCACTCTGATTCTGAGCTGGATTCACTTCCATCTTCAGAATAGATCTCCTCTTCATAGATGCTTTCATCTGAGGGTATATCCTCAAATTGATACACCTGTATGAGATCTTGATAGTAGACGGCTTCTTCAAGTTCGGGTGTTGCCTCGAACTGTCTAATACCTCGTCTCTCATTTTCTGGGCAGTCTGTTGAGATATGCCCTCTTGCTCCGCACGTCCAGCAATTACAGTCTTTGAAACTTTCATTGGCCCTGGTGTGAGCTCGTCTGAAAGTTCTCCTTCCTGGAGTTCTACTGGTACTTCCTTGATTAGAACTTGCAAAAGTTCTTCTCCTGTTTGGCGTTGGTCTTTGCCCCGATTTGTAACTTCGGGCCTTTTGCTTTGACCAAACTCTCCTTCGTCTCCATGAAGACCAGCGATTGCCTTTCCTGTTGTTGCGTCCACGGTGGTATGGATGGCTTCGTTGTTTCTGCCTCTTATGCCTCCGTGGTTGACCTCCAACGACTGTTGGAATGTCATTTTCTTCGCAACATAAGGGAACCATCTTATTGATTCCTCTTAATCTCTTGTAGTTCTTGTAGAGTTGTGCCTGATGACACCATTCGAATAGCTTAGCTTTCAGGAAAGACATCCTTCTAGCTACTGTATCCATATCATCTGCCTGCTTGTATTCCCTGATCAACATTTCTCTCCAGGGACTTGGAATCTTCGCAAAGAATAACTGCGAAGCTTCTTGATCTTCCACCTTAGACTTCCATCTGTACTCGGTGAAAAGCTTGATATATTCATCAATATGACAAATATCATGTAACTCGAGGCTGTAGAGGGCTTGTTTATATTTTCTTCTTTTCTCTTCCTCTATTCCCTCAAAGTATCCGATGCCGATAAAATGGATTTTGAATAATTTTGCCATATTATCAACAATCGTTTTCAATGAATCACCAGTTGTAACATTGTTCTTTATATCTGGTGATGTCATATCCCACGCGATCTTAACCGATCCTTCCAGACTCATTTCTAGTAATAAAATGAATGAGTCTTTCGTAAGATCGAGAGTTCCTGCAGCAATCCTCATAGCCGATGCCCAGTCATCAATAAGGATTTCACGATTCCTGAAATCTGGAATATCCAGACTTAGCATCAACCCATACGGATGTATAGGGTCAAGCTGCGACTTTCCATAAGGTGTATTCATAAGATTCGGCCTTTTGGAACGTAGTCGGGTTCCTCTTACACCAATAGGATGTTCTCCTGTGGTGAAATCCCCTACGTGCGGCATTCGTTCGTCCACCACTTCATGTGATCCGGAACTTTCTGCTACATTGGGATTGACTGGTGGTCTCTGCTGTTGTTGATCACGAGTGACCAAGGCAGATTCATCTCCTGTATTCATCTTTAGATCTATAAGACTTAATCCCGCAAAGGATTCTTTTAAGTCCTCCAGATCTTGCAGATTTATCCTTTCGAAGTCCATTACTTGTTAGTAACGGATTTTCCTCTGATGATGGCAATAAGCTTTTCATCATTGGTCATGGGTCGTATAACTTCAGTTGGTTTCCCATCACGGTGTAGATAGGGAACTGTCCCGAAATTTATACGTCTCCTTTCTCCGGAAGAACTTGGTCGATTCTCCAGATTCTTGACTCTTTTTTGAATATCATGAACGATTTCAAGAGTCTCTTGTTGAATCTTCATCATCGTCTCCAGTTGGCCTTGGATCTGATGAACTTGTGTCGGTATATGTTTATGGCGGTCACCATAACTTTGCACCGTCTTCTGGATTTCTCTAAGATCTGAAGAAATCTTAGAGGTATCTGGTTGTATCTCCTTCCACTTCTGGTCTTCCATCAGAATCTATGGAACCGATGGTCATCCGTCTGGTGGTTGGTTATATCCTCCTGTAACCTATGGTTTATGTCAAGGAGGTCCATCTGATACTCTGCTCGTTTGGTGCAACGCCTCAGTTCAACTGTAGTGGCACCTTCTCTTTGTTTTTGGGCGTATTGGTGATTCCAATACATTACCCCTTGAACATGCTCTTGCGCTTTTATCGTCAACATTTGACGATATTCTCTGAATAATCTACATCTTGGACAGACGTCCAGATTAGATGCTCCATCAGACATGATTTTGATGGGCTGCTTCCTGATGATTCATCAGATCGCAATATAATATCTCGTTTACTGTGAGGTAGCCCATATAATATGCGGCTCGTCTCTCACATTGCCTCAAAGTTTCCTCGTCGGCGCCTGCTTCTTCTTTTTCGGCATATTGGTTGTGCCAATATGTCACCTGATCTCGATGCTCTTGAGCATACATCGTCAAAATTTGACGATATCTCCTGTAGAATATACATCTTGGACATTCGCCCAGATCCATTCTTTTCTCGAATGATTCTCCTCACCAAAGTTAATTATAGATAAAACATAATAAATATAAATTTAGTTCTTAATAAAACCAGGCTCTGATACCATTTTACAAGGATCTTTTATTCCGAGGCGATACGTGGCATTGTTACACCTATCAAGTCTGTCTTGACCTGTAAACAGATCAAGCGTACGACTAGCAAGGTTTCCAGCCTATATACCGTTGTTCGGATTGTATTGAAATCATAGGGATTGGATATATGGAAATTCTTGGAAAATATGTGTAGTTTGGAAATAGCAAAATTAGGTTTGTAAATATCACTTCTTAAAGATATATTTTAATTGCAAAAGTGAGTCATAAGGATTTTTATATTATTTGACCAAAAATTTGGGTATTTGGAGACATTAACTTATATTTTTGGGTAGATTGAGATAATTGACTATATTCATGGGTATAATAGTATAAAGTTAAAACAATTTGGGTATTTTAGGTGATTAACCCTTTTTTTAAATCCAATCAATCACATATTAAATTTCATTATTTACATATAGAAATTAGAATTGGTCTCATTTTAAAACCAGTTTTAGGAAATTTTCAAAATATTTGGGATTCCTGTCATTTAGAAATTATGAATTTCAATTGGTAATGCCGAAACAAACTTTGTTGGATGATTTCATAACATATGGTATGATGAGAAAAAACTTAGAGTGCATATTTTTAATAAATTGACTTGGATTTGGGAAATGACGTATGATGACCTTGCATTATTTTATGCATTGTGTTATTATTAAAACAAAAAACAAAAAACTCAAATCCCAATGTTATATGATACTCCCTTCTATTCATATTTCTTCTATTCATAATAAGCGTGATTTGGAACTTTTAACTTTTTTTCTTTTTAAGTGTCATTTTGAGTACTAATTTCATAATGCCTCTATTACTTAATTTATTCATACATTAAAAGATTTATACATTACCTATGTTTTCAATAAAGATTAAATATAAACCTAATTGATGAAAGATATATTAAGAAAATAAAATAAGTTTTAATTTGTGTGTAGGGATTAAGGATGTCATCTAAAAAGAATAGGAGGGACGGATATGCATTTGATAACCTAAAAGTTACTGTTGTACTAAATAAAAATAAAATACTCTGATATTTCACAACTAATAAAAATGAAAAGGCAATATATTTCTTTAATTCGACTACTTTGATTAAGCATGTTTGATTTTCGAGTGAGAAGATGAAATGAAAAAAAAAAAATTACGAGAAGGATAATTAATGGGTTAGTCCCTCTCAAGATATTCATGATGTGACAACTTCAATAAATTATACCTTAAATTATAGTGTGGACGACATGAAAGAATTAATTGGTTGATAATGATACAATAGAAGCTATTAAAAATATATGTGTTGTATATATCATCTTCACTTTAATTATTTAAACATTGGGACTAAATCACAAAAGGTATGTATATGTTTCCACTTCATTTTTAACATGTCATGCTTTCCACCCCTATATGCATATGATATAATATAGTAATATATAGACCATCCATGCAAAAAGAATATCCAAAAAGTGGAGGTTATATATGTTCCCACCACAAACACATATATAAATATGTGTGATGTCTCTAATTTAATCAAACATACACACACTAAGGGTTATTTATTTCTCCAAATCACAATTTTTTTTTTACAAACACTCGCATAGTATGTGTGTGTGTTTTTTTTTTAAGAAACTAATATTAGGAATCAAAATTTGAACAAATATTTCCGAGCATAAGAATAATCCCGTTCGAATGAAAAGTTGACTCATTTACCCAATAAACGATAATGTTAGTTTGATGCCCAATAAGATAAACAATAAAATTAGGATCGAAAACAGAAAGGTACCGGCAAAACCTAATGCTATCTTGAAATTTTGCCTCACAAAAATTTTAAAGATACAGGTTCTTTGACACCCACGTCAAAAATGAAGTTATAAAATCCCGAACTTCCAAACCCAATAGATACCTTAGTGTAGATATATGGTGCATAACAAGTACATAATTTGGCTTTATTGACATTTATTTTTACAAGATATCGAATTTTATGTAATGAATTAATCCATATCCCATAAAATAAAGCTTAACTTGTAAACATATTTATAAATTGTGAATTTTGAAATTCCGTGTAAAAATATTTTTATAAAACGATTTTATTTAAAATAAAATTTCTAATTATTTGAAATCCCCACTAAAAGAGACCATTTCCACGTTGAAAAGTGAAAGAGGAAACAAAACATTCCTCTTTTTGCGCCCAAATTTTTGTCTTCAACTCCAAATGAACCAATTACTCTCTCTCTCTCTCTCTCATGGCCTTTGTTCAAATTGGTGGAGAAGATGTGCATCTTTGAATAATGGCTACCAATTCCTTTATCAACATTACTAAATAATAGTAGTATTACTTTATCATTATTTATTTATTTCTTGTTTGAAGTATGAATGTATATCCAGTTAAAACATTAAACTTTAATGAGGCTGCCTGGTCGGATCCACATTTTGTTTTATGTATTCTTTACAACATTAGACAGACTTGTTACAAAGTATCGATAAATTATTAGCTAGATTGCATTTCATTTTAAAAAATACAACGTTCAAGATTTTATAAATAAGTCGTAAATGGGTTTCGTAAAGAAAACCAATATGTTTATAGTCAGCATTATTCATCGAAACGTTATCGTAATTACATAATATACTGAAATTTTACTGCTCTTGTTCCTCTTTTTTTTTTAATAAGTTTGAGAGGAGTGGAAGACAGGAGAGAAAACATACTAGAAAATTCATGTGTTTCAAATTCGAATCATTACAATCTGCACCATGATATGAGATACCACTTAAATTACATAGCTTTGATTTTATTAATAATATATAATTGATAGGGACAGGGGGAGGAAATAAGGTATAGAAAGTGGGAGGGAGGCGTGTAATGGGCCCAAGTCCACATGGCTTGTCGGTAGGTTGACCAGCTAAATGAGTCCTACAGAGGGCCTGAGCCCATAGGCCATAGGCATAGCAGACTTTCACAACGGCTGACCCAAATCACGTGCCTAATTATTATATGCTGCAACTAAGCCCATACAGATAAATGCGATTTTACTTTGCTAGGGGTCGGGTCACACTCACACGCGTGCTTCTACTTTGCCCCCAAAAACAACGCTTTTTACTCATCATTTATCATTACACGGACCTTAATATTTATTTCTACTCTTCAGTTCACTTCAATTTTGCCTAATAAGTTTTATGTGTAGTGCAGAGATCATTAAGTGTTATATATAAAGCTACAATTTAAAAAAATTGTTATTTTTAGGAAATGTTATTCATAGGTCAATTGGGATTGGAAAGAAAATAGGATTGAACTGTTCAATATCATTCCAAACTCTCATCAAAATTTCTTAGTTCTCCCAAACTATTATTAATTTGTTGTGTCTGAAGCACTGTGATATTTAGTTTGTCTTTCAATTTGTTCTATGTTTTATAGATCAAATACATAGCTTTTTAAATTACTCTTAATTGTTCTGTGGCATTTCTTCATTGGTACCACTTATGTGCTCATTTTCTATGAGAATGATATATCAAATCTCTCTTCATTACGAACGTTGTCCGAGATGAATATATATATATATATATATAATTTTAATTAAATATCAATTTAAGCTTGAAATATATTGAAACCAAAAAATAAATTGTCTTATCATAGAAAAATTAGATGAGCCTTAAGGTACTTGTTTTAAACTTTCTTAGTGATAAATACTAAAAATATTTGATTAAAATTTAAATGGATATATGCTTGGAAAATAAAAAATAAATAAAAGAAAGATAGATATGAGAATAAATAAGTGTGGTCGTCAGAGTTCATTAAATCTCATGAGAAGAGCAGTGATATATGATGCAGGAAATAAGTTGAAGTCTCCTTTTCTTTCTGCATGCCAAATACTTTCATTGCACCGTTTCTCTCTCCCCTCTCTCTCCACCTTCATCATTTTTCCTATTCAGCAGTAGCACTCATACTCTTCCCCACCTTTTATACATAATTTTTTTTTCATACGGATATAAATAAGTTCAAGATAACTATCGTAAAATGAAATTTCTTTATCCACAAACAACATACAAATTGCTGGGTGTTGGTCTCATGTAACATGTCTGTTAGACATTCTTATAAGAGATTATTCATTCTAATTTTTTGATTTTTAGTTTATAGTAGAAATATCTTAGTGTCTCTAATAACAAATTTTATCATGTCATGGATTTAATGAATAAATAGAAGTTGAATGGGGTTTATTTAATTGAAATAAAAAATGTCACAAAATGATCAGGAGGGAGAAATATATGGGGTATGCTATCAAAATGGGTCGGTGGGACGGGTCGGTCCGCAACCCACCATAACCACCTTTTGGAGGGGCAGGGCAGGTTGGAAAACACCAACCCACCCGAGGGCTAGCCCACTTCAATTTTTTTTTAAATTTTAAAATTGATAGTTTTAATTTAAAAAATGAAAATAATAATATTTCTAATACTTTTTACTCTTTATTAAACCTTACTTGCATTGAATTACATGTAAATTACGAAAAAAAATTCATAAAAGTAGAAATTTCATTAACATATTTCATTTCTATAAATAAATTGACCAACTTTAATATATGAACATCATTATTTGCATTAAATGGTAATTCTTCTAAATATTAAATATTTTTATTTGTGTGTCAATAGGAATTTAATT
>CM016722.1:8298504-8681338 GCA_005771605.1 Scutellaria baicalensis | reverse complement strand
CTCCTACTAAAATCGGAGTTTCTTCCGGAGAAGTCGTCTTGATGGTTTTCAAGGCGTTTCCGTCAGGTCTCCTTAGCTTGATGAAATGAAAGGCTTCATGGAAACCCTTCTTTGCTGGTTCTGGAGCTGCACTAAGGAAATACAATTCCAGAATATCTCCTCTGGCCAAATGTGATTATTGGCCCAAGTCTCGTGTACCGCTACCCCAATCCATTTCGGTAGTTTCGAAATTTCAGGGAATCCCAGTAAAACGGTATAGATTAAAGTCAGAGCTCCAAAGTTATACCATTCCTGTACTTCGTTTGGATGACTTCCTGGTTTCATCCAAACTCTTGGGTATTTTCCAGAGACATCAACAACTGTTCTCTCCGGATTGATACCCATCCTTGTGATCAACTTCTCCCATTGCTTTTGGTAAACCTGCATAGGGAAAACTAAAATCTCGTCAGTTTGAACCTTCGTTTTGCCAGTTTGTGGCCTAAGGTTCAACTCTACCTCTTTAACCCCAGAGGTGCTGGGTTGATTTGAAGACTCGGGTTTTACCGGAGCTTCAACTTTTGCCATAGTTGGTACATCCTCAAGGAATGCATCATCTGCAGAACTCTCGGTTATGGTATTTGAATCCATAACTTGCGGGTTAGAGACCCGTTCTTGTATTTCCTTTTTTGCATCGTTGGAGATGCAGCCTGAAGGATAGGCCCCTGTAGCACCGTGAACAATTGTCCATGTGCGTACTGGCATGCTCGTATTAGACCAGAGATGGATCTCTGATCAGCCTGTTGAAGTCGCTGGGTGACTTCTGCATTGATGCATAAAACATCAAAGTCTCGTTGTAGGCTCTCCAGGTTTTCCCTAAGATGTCTGACTCGTTTGAGGACTTCCAGGGGAGGATGTACACAGGATCAAGGGGGTGCAAGTGCACCCCCATGAAAAAAAAAAAATTATATATTTACTATTTTACCCTTTACTAAATTATCTAATTACAAAAATACCACTATAAATATATCTACTTTCCCAAAGAAGCTCCTTTCTCTCTTTTCCCTTCCTTTCCTGCAAATGTGCGAACGCTGCTGCTGCCAAGGCCCCAAATCCAATCTTGAGGTAATTTCTTTTTTTTTCCTTCTCTTTTATATTATATATAATTATACTTATTAAGGTTTCAATATCATATTCATATTCATTTGATGACTACTATTAGTTGGTTAATGTAATTTTATTTGTTTATAAATTAGGGTTTATGCATTTTCATAAATGTGTATGAATGTATTGATTTTATGATATTTGTGTTGTGATTCAATGAGTTCATGATGTGTGTTTGATATTATAGTTGTTAATTTCTAATAAAATTGAAGTTATATATTTCATGTATTGATTCTTATGATTTACTATTAATTAATTAGGAATGAAGAACAAACAAAGGGAATGAAGAAACAACCCGATCTTCGACAATTTATGTTCAAGAAAGCGAAATTTCAAGCAACTTCTTGTTCTTCACCAATAGAAAATGAATCACCTCCTATTGAGTCTTTATTATCTCAATCATTTAATTCACCAAAAACTCAAGATACCAAAATGGAATCGGGTGGTTCAACTACTTATAGTGTAGCATCATCCGAGGAGGAGTTTTTATATGATGTTGAACTTCTTCCTAATGATCCAGGCAAAAGAATAAGTATAATGGATTATCCTCCAAAACAACGAAATGCGGTAAAAAGGGCATATATTCTTAAAGGACCTTGTCAACCGAAAGCTCATGTCTTTCCTCAAAGAGAACTTGGAGGTATGCGTCGATTTAGTGTCTCTTGGTTCAAAAAATATGATTGGCTTGAATATAGTATTGAGAAAGATGCTGTATTTTGTTTCGTTTGTTACTTGTTCAAGAATGAGATTGATTTTAATTTTGTGGGAGATGCATTTGTTTATGGAGGATTTAGATCATGGAATAAATCAAATAGACTTGAGAAGCATGTTGGTGGAATTAAAAGTGCTCATAATCTTGCTTATCAAAAGTATGTGAATTTAAGAGATTCAAAGAAGAGTTCTATTGTGTATGCTTTTGATAATGCAAGTGATATGATTCAAATTGAGTATGAAATTCGGTTGAAAGCTTCACTTAGTTGTTTGAGGTTTCTTTTGCGGCAAGGGTTGGCATGTCGTGGGCATGATGAAAGTGGAGAATCAAGTAATAGAGGAAATTTTCTTGAGCTTTTGACATGGCTTGCAGAACATGTTGGACTTGTGATGGTAAAACAGGAATGGTTGTGGAGCGTTTTCTTGGACTTGTACATGTTGGTGATACTACTGCCTTGTCACTTAAAAATGCAATAACATCTTTGCTTGTAGAGCATTCATTAAGTCTTTCTAACATTCGTGGTCAAGGATATGATGGAGCTAGCAACATGAAGGGGGAGATAAATGGTCTTAAAACTTTGATTATGAAGGATACTCCATGTGCCTATTATGTTCATTGTTTTGCTCATCAACTTCAATTAACACTTGTTGCGGTTGCTAAAAAAAACAACGATTGTGGTTGGCTTTTTGAAACACTTGCAAACTTGTTGAATGTGATTGGAGTTTCTTGTAAGCGAAGAGAAATGATTCGAATGGTTCAAGCTCAAAAAATCGTTGAAGCATTGGAAATTAGTGAACTTGAGAGTGGATCGGGTTTGAATCAAGAGGTTGGTTTGAAAAGGCTGGGGGATACTCGTTGGGGGTCTCATTATAAAACTCTTTTGAATGTGATCCATTTATTTCCTACAATTGTTGAGGTACTTGTGATGATTGGGGAGAATGCTCCATGTTCAGAAGATAAGGTAAAAGCTCAAACCATTTTATACTCATTGGAGTCATTCGATTTTGGTTTTATGGCCCACTTGATGTTAACTATTTTTGGCTATACTAATGACTTATGTCTTGCTTTGCAAAGAAGAGATCAAGATATTGTTAATGCCATGTCTCTTGTCTCTCTAACCAAACGCTTATTGCAAAAAACAAGGGATTGTGGATGGGAAACTCTCTTGAGTAAGACTACTTTATTTTGCACTAAGCATGATATTGTTGTTCCTAATATGGATGCTCCTTATATGCCACGAGGAAGATCGAGACGTTTTGTTCAACAAGAGACAAACCTTCAACATTTCCGGGTTCAAATTTTCCTAGGAGTGATTGATTTGCAACTTAATGAACTCAATGATCGGTTTGATGAGGTGAATATGGAGTTGCTTACATGCATGTCTTGTTTAAATCCCAAAGATTGTTTCTCTTCTTTTGACAAAGAAAAAATACTCAAACTTGCCACATTTTATCCATCCGAGTTTTCAAGTATTGATTTGATGACTCTTGAAAGCAATCTCGACATATTCATTGAAGATATGCAAAAGGATGATAGGTTTCGAGATTTACTTGATCTTGGTGCTCTTTCGAAGAAGCTAGTAGAGATAAACAAGCATGTCACTTATCAGTTAGTGTATTTGCTTATCAAATTGGTGTTGATTCTCCCAGTCGCTACTGCAAATGTGGAAAGGGTGTTTTCAGGGATGACATATGTCAAAAATAAATTGCGAAATAGTATGGGTGATCAATTATTGAATGATTGTTTGGTCACTTTCATTGAGAATGATGTGTTCTTACAAATTTCTGATGATAATGTGGTGGATCGCTTCCAAAAAATGAAGACTCGAAGGATAAAATTGTAGTTTGTAATTATAATTTTTAGTTGAATGGTTTGTAACATGTATTTACATATTTTAGTCGAACAACTTTTACGTATAATGTTTATTTGTTATATATTTATTTATTTGTTCGAACCCCTATTGTCCAAATCCTGGATCCGCCACTGAGGACTTCGTCAGCGACGTGTCCTTCCATCTCGTGTTAGGAAATCTGCAAGAACATTTTCATGAGATTTCACAATAGCAATATCATAATCATAATATTGGCATTCAGCCTGCCATCTAAGTCGTCTAGCATTTTCTGTTTTAGATTCTATTTTATTTTTCAGAAAAGCTTTGACGCTTGAATTATCAATCTTCAAGGTGAACTTCGTAGCCAGTAAGAATAAAGGCCATTTTTTGAAAGTCTTTCTAACTGCGAAGAACTCCTTATCGTTTATATGTTTTCAATCTATTTCACTTTCTGTGAATAAACCGCTGAAGTAACTGCATGACATTTCTCCATTTGGTGTAGCCTTCATAAGGTCTGCTGCCCACCAATGATCGATGGCGTCTGTGTAGAGAACCAGTCCATTCTCATCTTGGGGTATAACAAGTTTTGGAAGTTGTTGACAAAACTCCTTGAGTTGCTTAATCCCCTCTTGGTGTTCATCTTCTTATATTAATATTGAATCTTTTTTCAATAATGGGCTAAACACTTTCCTGTAGTGCTCCAGATTGTTTATGAACATACCAGCAAAGTTAACAACTCCGAGAAAACTCTAAAATTGTTTCTGGTCCTTGAGGGTATCTGGAAATCCTTGAATCTTTTCCACAATATGGTTTTGTAGGATGATTCCAGATTCGTCGATCTCAATTCCAAGGAATTCGATCTGTCTCGTAGCAATTACTGCCTTCTTTTCCGAAAGCACTAATCCTTCTTTGTCACAAACATTTGAAAATGTTTCCAAATGCTTGAGATGTTCTTTCATGTTCTTGGATGCGATGAGTATATATAGACGAACATGAAGTTGAAATAATCTTTAAAAAGATTATCCATCTTCTCTGATATAAGCGTTTGTTAATCTTATGTGCATCACGTTCCAGATATAATGTCCTTGTGGTGTGGAGAAAGTTGTAAACTTCTTGCTTTCTTCCTCCATCTTAATCTGGTAAAATCCAGACTTACAATCGAATTTAGAGAATATCTTGGCACCTTAGATGCAGTTGACCAGGTGTTCTCTGCTCGGGATGTAGTATCCATCGAACTCCAAGATGTTATCAATCCCTTTTTAGTTAATAACCAGTCTTGGCTTTCCTCTTTTGATTTCTCCATGATTTCTTATGAAGAATCCCGGACTGCTGTATGGAGAAACTTCTGGTGAGATTAACTTAAGGTCCTGATGTTCCTTAAGTATCTTCTGCATATCCTCACGATCCGTTTGGTTCATAAGGATTGGCTTGAATCTTACGAACTCGTGTTCCTTTCCGGATTTAACCTTCAGGGATGCTTTGAGCTCGTTCTTGTTCCACCATGCCAAAGGATTTTCGTTATAATTCATTTGGATCTTCTTCTTAATGTCTTCAAGTGAAATCTGTTCATCAATAGAAATTTCACTCTATGAATTCTCCAATAGGCATTTCCGTAATTCAAAAATTGTCTCTGGAGGTTGTTCTTCTCCTTGTACTCTGAATGAGTACAAGTGATTATCACATCCTTTGGTCCCCTTGTGTTCCTTGCATTTTGGACCATGACCATATTATCGGTAGGATAATAGTGCATCGCCAAATTTCCTTCTATCCGCCATTTTTGGATGTCGGAGTTTGGAATGTCGGATTTTAGCTTCATCACCACACTTGCTGCGAAAAGTGATAGGCATCTTTCTGTAGAATGTCTCTCGTAGTCTCTGGACAATAATCTTATGATCACATAGGGTTGTGAAAATAAGTTTTCTTGCCACATTTTCCTGTGTAAAGCGCTTGAATGTTTGTAGGAAATTGTTACCTAACAACACATATGTGCCTGTATCATGGAAATATATTGGTGGCGTCTTGACTTTGTACCATGGGGTACAGCCTGCCCCTCCGATCATGATTTCCGCTTGCTTGATTCCTCGATTAAGGATAAGAATCCTTTTAGAGAAATCTCTTTCTGCGATGGCTGGTAGATCTTCTCCAATTTCTCTAGGAAAAACCTCCTGTTTTGCAGTACATATTCCGGCACCTGAGTCGATATAGGCAACGAAATATTCGGCCTTGTATTCATCATATATCATTCCGATAGAAATGTATATGGAGAATGGACTAGTGGTCATCTGATTATGTATCTTTTATTGGCCACTGTGAACTCATTCCATCTTGTAGTCTTTCCCAAGGTTTGTATTTCTCGAGAAACTCAATCCCAAGTAATAATTGATCCTCCCGGCAACTCCCCTGATAGTCATTTAAATTTCACCCATTTTTAGGTTTTCTTGAAATTTTCCAACTAACGGTTGTTGGAGATAATATAGGACATTACATGGGAATATATTCTCCCTTTGAGTAATGTCAAATATCACTTCAACTCTTCTCCATCCTTCCGGGCACTTCAGCTCTCCTTGTGTTTTGAAAACATCTGGGATTCGCTGAATCATACTCGGTCTCTTTTCTTCCCAACGGCTACTGCTCATTAGTCTGTCTTGTTGGAAAGACATCCGCCTTGGCTCAATTCTGAGACTTTGGCTTCTGTTGAAAACGGGTTGATCTTGGATTCTCATATCCATCTCCTTTATAGTTGGAGTTTTAATGATTTCCGGTAGAACTACCCTGGCGAAGTTCTCGAAGATTCTTAGAACTTCAATGAATTCCTTTCTCAAGAATACATCTGAGTGATGTGTATTCGAGAGAGCATAGGAAATCTTGTAGGTGATCGAGTAGGGTCGATTTCCTTCTTTCATCAGATTATTTTTCTTGATATCTTGATGAAGGGTAAAGACTCTGTTGAAGTCTCGATCTCCTAGATTGTATACAATTCTAGGGTAGACATTAAATGTCAATTTCCTTGCATACAAATTTCATGTCACCGCTCCAAGGCATGAATCCTTGAGATTTGAGATTCACTTGTCAAGTATTGCAAGATTGAGTGGCGAATCAATTCCTTCTTTGAAGGTTGCTTTAATAACAACTCTTATGGCTCCGATGTGAATCCATGAGAGTGTATTTGCAACTTCTCTCTTGATTCTGCTTTTGATCTCCTGAATTTCTTTATAAGGACCAATTGCATCTCGATCAGGTTACCAGTGAATTCCATTGGGATGGCAAATTCTCCGGTAGTTACTCTGTGGATAATTTGGTGTTTTCTACGAAATCCCATCTTATCCAATGTCTTTTCCATAGCTCCAATGGTAAAATCATCGTACATCTGGAGTTTTGGATCCTCTTTCATAATCCTCATTAGAGTCTTATGAGACACCGTAGTGTGGGAGAGGTATCCTGACATATCCTCTCTCACCGTTGATTGAAGAATTTCTTCTTCACTCT
The DNA here is from genome assembly GCA_005771605.1 of Scutellaria baicalensis. Taxonomy (NCBI): domain Eukaryota; kingdom Viridiplantae; phylum Streptophyta; class Magnoliopsida; order Lamiales; family Lamiaceae; genus Scutellaria; species Scutellaria baicalensis. The sequence continues at coordinate 8,674,169 of CM016722.1, read as the reverse complement.
GATTCTGAGCTGGATTCACTTCCATCCTCAGAATAGATCTCTTCTTCATAGATACTTTCATCTGAGGGTAGATCCTCAAATTGATACACCTGTATAAGATTTTGATAATAGACAGCTTCTTCGAGTTCGGGTGTCACCTCAAACTGTCTAATTTCTCGTTTCTGATTTTCTGGGCAGTCTGTTGAGATATGCCCTCTTGCTCTACATGTCCAGCAATTACAATCTTTAAAACTTTCATTAGCTCTGGTGTGAGCTCATCTGAAAGTTCTCCTTCCTGTGGTTCTACTGGAGCTTCCTTGATTTAAGCCTGATGAAAAGGCTCTACTCCTATTTAGTGTTGGTCTTTGCCCTAATTTATAACTTCGGGTCTTTTGTTTTGACCACACTCTTCTTGGTCTCCATGAATACCAACGACTACCTCTCTTTGTGTTGCTTTCACGGTGGTATGGATGGCTTCTTTGTTTCTGCCTTTTATGTCTCCATGGTTGACCTCCAACGACTGTTGGGATGTTATTTTCTTCGCAACATAAGGGAACCATTTTATTGATTCCTCTTAGTCTCTTGTAGTTCTTGTAGAGTGTTGCTTGATGACACCATTCTGATAGTTTGGCTTTTAGGAAAGACATCCTTCTAGCCACTGTATCCAGGTCATATGCACTCTTGTATTCCCTGATCAGCATTTCTCTCCAGGGACTTGGTATATTCGTAAAAAATAATTGTGAAGCCTCTCTGTCTTCCACTTTGGACTTCCATTGGTACTCGGTGAATAACTTGATGTATTCATCAATATGACAAATATCATGCAACTCGAGGCCGTAGAGGGCTTGTTTATATCTTTTTCTTTTTTCTTCTTCTATCCCCTCAAAATAGACTATGCTGATAAAATGGATTTTGAATAATTTGGCCATATTATCGACAATTCCTTTCAATGACTCACCAGCTGTAACATTGTTTTTCATTTCTGGTGTTGTCATATCCCAAGCGATCTTTACAGATCATTCCAAACTCATCTCGAGTAGTAAGATGAATCCTTCTTTTGTAAGATCGAGGGATCCTGCTGCAATCCTCATAGTCGATGCCTAATCATCGATAAGGATTTCACGGTTCTTGAAATCTGGGATATCCAGATTTAGCATCAACTCATATGGATGTATTGGGTCAAGCTGTGACTTTCCATAAGGCGTGTTGAAAAGATTCGGCCTTTTGGATCGTGGTCGAGTTCCTATAACAGCAATAGGATCTTTCATGTGGCGAAATCCCCTACGTGTGACATTTGTTCGTCCACATGATGTGATCCGAAACTTTCTGCTACGTTGGGATTGACTGGTGGTCTCTGCTGTTGGTCACGAGTAACCAAGGCAGATCCATCTCCTGTGTTCATCTTTAGATCCACAATACCTATTCCTGCGAAGGATTTGGCTAGGTCATGTAGATCCTGCAGATTTATCGTTTCCAAATCCATTACTTGTTTGTAACGGATTTTACTTTGATGATGACAATAAACTTCTCATCATCGGTCATGGGTTGAACAACTTCGGTTGGTTTCCCATCTAGGTGTAGATAGGGAACTGTTCAGAAATTTATACGTCTCCTTCCTCCGGATGAACTTGGTCTGTTCTCCAGATTTTTGACTCTTTCTTGAATATCATGAATGATTTCAAGAGTCTCCTTTTGATTTTTTATCATCGTCTCCATTTGGCTTTGGATCTGATGAACTTGTGTCGGTAGATGATTATAGCGGTTGCCATAATTCTGCACCGTCTTCTGGATTTCTCTAAGATCTTCGGAAATCTTAGAGCTATCTGGAAGTATCTCCTTCCACTCGGGCACTCCATCAGACATTATGGTACTGATGGTTGGCTTCCTGATGGTTCGTCATATCAGCCTGTAGCATCCGGTTTACTGCTAGGAATTCCAGATGATAGGTTGCTTGTTTATCGCACTACCTCAAGGCTTCCGCTTCGGCACCTGCGATTTGTCTTTGGGCATATTGGTGATACCAATATGTCACATTGTCTCGATACTCTTGAGCATACATCGTCAAAATTTGACTGTAGAATATACATATTGGACATTCATTCAGATCCATTCTTTTCTCGAATGATTCTCCTCACCAATATGTTAATTACAAATTATATAAATATAAATTTAGTTCTTAATAAACCTAGGCTGGGGATCGGTCCCGAGCGATACGTGGCGTTGTGAACAATCAGTTTACCCTGGTATCTCAAGGAGATAATAAAGGGGTAGGTCAACAGTTTCCAGCCTATATACCGTTTTCGGGTACGGATCTTTTGATATATTAAGTGTAGAAAAATATTGATGTATGAAATAGTTTGCAAATAACAATTTTGGATTGGAAATAGAATTTAGCAATAATTGGTTGACTTTGTATTGACCATTTCTAGGATAAATTATAACAAAATGGTTAGATTTATCCTTTTAATATAATTGAAGTCATTTTTTATCTTTATTTTAACAAAGTGGTTATTTTGAGGTAATAAGCCAATTGGATAATGGCATATTTAATACTGCAAAAAGTTTTAAGACACGTTTGATTAGACTAATGTTTAATGTGTAAAGAGTGATATTGAAAACAAAAAAAAAAAGTCAAAAAAGTAGGCTTGGAGTCCACAGTTCTATGTCATTTTTTTATGCATATAATGCATTCTATTTTCATTAATTTTTAATATATAGTATTAGTAATTAATAATAATATTTATACATATCAAAAAGATTAAAAAAAATAAAAGATCATTTCTCTCTCTCAAAGCAAGACATCCTTCAGTTTTACTTCAAAATCTCTGCTCTTTGCTTTGTCTTTTCTGACAAGTCATTCTGTTACAGGGATGCAGATTTTCTTTACAGTTGATAATTTGCAGTGATTGAACTCTGTTAACCTTCTTCACAAATTCGATCATACTTTCTCTCCTCTAAATGTTGACTCTTTATTTTCAAGATCATCTCCAAATTCTACTTGGGAGTCACCTTTTTATTTGTTTTTCCATGATTTTCCTTTTCAACCGCTTTCAAGAATTCTCTAAGTGACAGATGACCTAATTATATTATATAATTGTGCTTCTTCAAGTATAAACTCCCCCTTCCTTTCGCTCTCCAACATCAAACAATTAAAATCCACGAACACGTATATGATCTACAGAAAGATTTAGAGAGAGAAAGCCCAATTTCAGTTGAAGAAGAAACAAGAAATGGGAAATTCGTTTGGGTGCTCAGCTTCAGGGGAGAGATTGGTATCAGCAGCAAGAGAAGGAGATTTTGTAGAGGCTAAGATGCTTTTGGATTGCAATCCATGCCTTGCAAAGTATTCAACTTTTGGCGGCTTGAACTCTCCTCTTCACTTTGCTGCCGCTAAAGGCCACAACGAGGTTTTCAGACGATTTGTTTTCCAACCCTTTTGGTTCTTTCTTACAAAGCCCTATTTTTCTTTCGATTTCCATCTTGTCTTGACTGTGCGTTGTTTGTTTTGGATATGTGGGTTTTGTTTTTTGGTGCTGATTTGTGAGTTTTGGATATTCAGATTGTTGCATTATTGCTGGAGAATGGGGCTGATGTGAATTCAAGAAATTATTGTGGAGAGGTAAAAGTAACATTCTAGTTTGCACAAAGTTTGTGTTTTTTTATTGGGGAAGATTGTTGTTTTGTGAAACATGAATTGTTTTTGCCTCTCTTTTTTTCAAGAAATGATGGTCTTAGGTTTGTGTATGGGTAATCTTGAATCAGTTCAGCTTGATTTTGATTTTTATAATGGTTTAGTTGGAAAATTTGTTTCTTTACTGAGCAGATGATGCTGGATCTTTGTTGAATCATGGTCTTTAAATTTAAGTAATGTTTCTGCAGACAGCATTGATGCAAGCATGTCGTTATGGGCATTGGGAAGTTGTTCAAACCCTTCTTCTCTTTAGATGTAATGTGAGTTTCCACTTAAATGCTTGTTTCTTCTCTCCTTCCTCTAATTATGAAACCCCATTTTGACGAAGTTGTATTAATATTCAATATAATTGATCTTTACATTGGATAGTGCAACTTCCAATGTTTCTAACTGTACATGCTTATATATTATATAACATGTTGTGGGTGACTTCCAGGTTACTAGAGCAGACTATCTTAGTGGGAGAACTGCTCTCCATTTTGCCGCAGCCAATGGGCATGTTCGATGCATAAGATTAGTGGTTGCTGATTTTGTTCCAAGTTCTCCATTTGAATCCCTCAGTGCTTCTAATAATAAACACAAGTATGCACAAAAATCTCTGTTTTCTCAGCATTAACTTCAGTGGTTTTTCTTCATTAGTTTAGTTATTGTGATAAGATAACATGTTTAAGGGAAAAATGACCTTATACCCATGGGAACATACTCACAATATAACTTGATTTAATATTTCTATATGCTAAAAGCCCTGTTACTTATTATATATATTTGTTTTAACATGGCAGTGCACTCTCCAAGTTTGTGAACAAGGTTGCAGATGGTGGTAATACTGCTCTTCATATGGCTGCTTTGAATGGATATTTTGAATGCGTTCAGCTCCTACTTGACCTTCATGCAAATGTATCAGCTGTCACATTCCATTACGGAACATCAATGGATTTGATAGGTATATCACTCTATCACTACTATATATGATATCTCTTCAACTGATTGTATAATATCACTTCATTAAAATTTATATTCATACTCTTATAGGTTCCGGGAGCACTCCTTTGCATTATGCTGCATGTGGAGGAAAATTGAAGTGCTGCCAGGTGATGATAGTTCACCCTCATTATCTTTTCAAATTACTCTAGTAATGACTATAACACACTTCCACTTCTGCAGGTCCTTCTTGCTAGAGGTGCCAGTCGTATGGCACTAAACTGCAACGGGTAATGCTCTCTCTTTTTTTAAAACTGATTAGTTTATCGTTTTCTGGCAATAATTGATGGCCATCTACACTGTTTCAGATGGCTTCCTGTTGATGTTGCAAAGATGTGGGGCCGTAATTGGCTTGAGCCACTGCTAGCACCTAACTCGGATTTGCCACTCCCAATATTTCCACCATCTAATTATTTATCCTTACCACTCATGAGTGTGCTGAATATAGCTAGGTAAAATCATAGTTATTTAGTAGTATCGATATTTTTCTATCAAATATCTTTAGGCTGAAAAATGGTGCTTCTTGCTTCAGAGACTGTGGATTGCAGTTCTCAGCTACTGCTTCAGATGATGCTGATATATGCGCTGTTTGCCTCGAGCGAGCATGTACTGTGGCTTCTGAAGGTGCATGCGCTATGACTTTAGCCCTAACTTATATATTTCTCAATATAAATTATATGCATCCTTTGTTTTCACTTTTTCCGGTATTCATTCTCACATTTTGGTGATTACTTCAATGAAATACATGGTTATCGACTTGGAAATATTAAACTGATAAGTTCTGTACAAAACTAGTCCATCTTTACACAGTGATATAGTTGAAAACATCCTGAAATATTGGCAGTCTGATTTTGACTATATTCCTTTCCCAGTTTGAGACTAATTATCAATCACATTATAGTATGAACATTTTTTTTTTTTTTCGATGATGTTTACATTTCAGGGTGTGGACATGAACTGTGTGTAAGATGCGCTCTCTACCTTTGCTCAACCAGTAACATTCCTTCAGAATCATCAATACCACACGGCTCCATCCCTTGTCCTCTTTGTCGCCATGGCATTCTGTGTTTCGTTAAACTCCCTGGTTCTTCAGCAAAAGACATGAAGTTACCTTTATCACTAAGCCTGTGCACGCCCTGCATGCTCCACCCCAGAGAACGAGAACAGGACACATCCCAGGCCACTGGTTCACCAGACATGAGAAAGAACCGCATGGCATCTGTTTCATCAGACATGCTTTGCCCCATCACTTGTAGCCCATTTCCTTCTGTTGCTATGCCATTGTGCACATGCAACGAAGGCCCTTGTCCAAATTTTGACACAGGAGAAAATGAAGCTGAAGAAGAGTCTCCCAACCATCGTTCACATCCCATTACAAGTGAAGGGCAAAAAGGTGAAGGGATGAGGTTGGAGAAAACGACTTGTTCGAATATGTTTTGGGGTAGAAGAAGTTGCAGTAGGGAGCATCAGTGCGATGCTGAAATAAATGCTTGAATAATTTCTGTAGCTCATATTCTTATGCTATCGTGAATGGAATATCGATTCCATAGAGTTTGAAATCTCAGGCCTCATTATTTTTGAGCTGGATTTGTTTGTTTCATTTTCGTTTCCTCCACAGCCAATAGGTCGTTATAGAGGTTTTGTAGGAAACTTGTAAAGAAAAACATGTAACTAGATTAGGATTGAATAGAGAAGAGTGATGAAGTATACATGGATTTATCCTTTTGGAATTCTATTTATACATGACCTTATCCTATAGTGGACTAAAAAGGGTGTTTCACTGAGTTTATAAACTGCTTAAAATATATTTATGAGATGTTTGAGAATTTAAATGCTACTAAAAATGTTTGGTAATCTTTTTAAAAGACAATCTTAATTACTATCTATGTATTATTACCTTCAACGTTTCTCATTTAGATTGCAAAATCATCTTTGCATGTATAAATTCTACTACCTATGTATTCTAGGACTTTGACAACTTAATTTTGAAATAGAATTCAAAAACTCGAAAACTATAAAACACATTTATAAGACAAGCTATTGAGGTGGCCTCCCATAATTAAGATTTAACATGACTTGTATTAGGATAGATATATAGTATTATGGAACAATGGTTAATCTGATTAAGAACGAAAAATATTAACCCACACTCGCGCGCATGATATCAACAGCTCTATTAATACACAATACACGTACACATAGACATAGTAAGTCACATGATTGAGAAAGAAAGTGTAGGAAACTTGATAGAATGATCCTATTGTGTTTTCTACGGACTATTTGATGTATAAAACACGTGACCCATTGTTGGAACGTGGACAAATTCATAAAATCTAAGTTGTACACTTCATACCCTTGACAAACTAACTGTTTTTGAAATCTGATAAATGTTGTTTACTCTTGTGTCCTCCGGCGATCACCTCCACCATTTCGCACCGATCGGCACACCATACAACCTCGTGCTGCCTTCCTCTGCCCTTTCTTCACCGCCGTTGGTTATTCTTCACAGAATCTCGTCATTGGTAGAAGAAGATCCAAAGGCTTCACAGAATCTTCGAAGAATGTTCACAAAATCTCAAGAAAATGTTGGATGGGGACTTTATGAGCATCTCTCCTGTGCTAAAATGGTCTGTTATGAGCAAAAGTTCAGGGAAAGTTGAAAAGACACCTTTCAAAGGAGTCAATTAGAATACACACAGGAGTTACCAATAATTGCATTACATGTCAAACAGATACGAGGTAAGTTCAACACTTCAAACATGTCATTCCTCCCATGTATTTCCATTGCCCTGCTTCTCTACTTGCTTCAACATAATTTCAATGCGATTCTTGAAATGTAGTTTAATCCAGATATATGGCACTTATTATCAGCAAAATCAACGACGTTCAGGCCATACGGATCTTACAACAGAACACATAAAAGGAATGGATCAATGCCTTAAATTCAAATAACTGCTCATCCAAGACAAAAGAAGAATGTCAAAATTGTAGTAAAATGTGTGGTTCCTCAGTGAAATATAAAGAGGAAGGATAGTTTTACAGAATCACACTGACTAATCAGTTCAATCTATAAGATCGCCAAAGTACGTGGCATAACAGTGTCTCCAAAAATGATGAATGCTATCGTCACGAAACATGTAAACTCCCATGGCGATACAAGGCAAGGCTGGCTGAGCTGAGTACAGTCCATACAAAGACAATCCACCAAGCCATAAACAAAGCAACTTCTTTCACCAAATCTGAACAAAGCGAAAAATGCACCCCTGGGACGCCTTTAAGAAAATTATCATCAAGTTGAGACAAGCCAAGAAGAACAAGTAAAAGCATCGCAGGCACAAAGAATTGCATGACTACTAAACATAGGAAGTGATTGTGTAGAAAAACTTTTGCCCTGCTGTACTCTAGGTCAGGAACTTTGCTGGAATGCAATCTTTGGTACCAACACAACACGGCTTTGTTTAGGAACATTTGTACATTAGGGCGTACTGTCAAGAATTGCAGGATTCCAGTGACAAACAAACACCAAATCCTGAAATTGTCAAAATTCAATCTTGACATTCCCACATACCCTGCCAATTCCATAACTTCTCTCTTATTACCATTGTTATTGTTAAGAAGAAGTTCTGCAAATGGGCCAATCCAAAGCAATGAAGTGAAGACAGCCATCACATAATTAGCATATAGAAGTGCTCTAGAGAACCATCCACACGAGATTATGGATAAATTACAACGAATCTGATCCGTCCCCAGCCAAAAAGAACGCGCATTTCGCAATGCTGGAATGTAAAGATAACCCACAATGCAGCCCATCATAGCAGCAAGAAAAAACTTTCCTAAACCATCCAATGATTCAAACCTAAAATCAAGAATCCATTGAGGAAGAATCTGAAAAACAGAAGCAAAGCCCAAAAGAAACCCTAAAGCTCCACACACAACACTCAATTGCCTCTCAGACCTCTTCGATGCAGACCTTTCAAATCCAACCCTAACAATCAAAAAGGCCAATCTAAAAACGCCCACGAACCCTAATAAAAGAGGAATTATAGTCCCATTTTTCACCACCCCGGAATCTCCATCAACCCTCAAGAATTTATGAAGCAGCAAAGACAGAAATCCAATAAGAGTGAAATTGAAAGCACTGTAAAATTCGTTAAAATAGATTCTTGATTGGAGGTGACCTTCGTTGAGTTTCAGTCTAAAGATCTGAGCTTTGGTCTCATCAAACTCGAATCTGTCCTTAGATTTCTTTCTGGGCTTAGGTTGTTCAGAATCAACGGCGCCTGGCCTTCTAATCGCAGCTCGGATTCCACTAGAAGATGTGTTTCCATTAGGATTGACATCATCTGGATGGATATATGTGTGGAGGCCATGGAGAAATAAAGCTGGGATTTTGAAAAGGGAGAAGAGGAATGTAAGAGAGATCGCAAACACAGAATGGAGGATGAGATTGTTTGTGGAAAGAATCAGTGATGAAAGAGAGGGCATTATCACTGAATTCACTGCTCGCTCGTCTTTTGCTTCAATGATGATACCAAGAAATCAGATCAAAGAAAGCTATAACCACATCCCATTTTCTGCTGTTAGTTTCTCCGCAAGCCACTTCTCAGATTATTTTATTTTGTAAACCTTTTAATTTAAATAATTTTGATTTTAAATGATTGTTTTCCCGATAGGTATCTTTTAATACTTCTGGTTTTTTTTTTGACAAAGCCGTTTTGTAATAATAGATATGTTTTGTGTATTTTACTATTTATTTATGATATAAATGCATTGATAATTAATAAAGTATTAAAGAAAAACACATTAAAAAAATAGAGTAGAAGACAAGATATCATTCATATCAACCCACCTTACCGCCCAAATTAATGGGTTTTTTTTTTAAATTGTAAAATAATCGTCAATTTCTTTGAGAAGGAAACATAATTTGTTAGCAAAATAAGTGGTGGGTTTCTTTAATTACAAACCAAAGATGATTATTAGCACATGGAAATGATCGCAACCATCAATACTGTAGCTAACGTTTTGCTATACAATGATAGCAGCATATCCGACGTTTAAGTTGGAAGTCCAAACACAACCATGATGTTTCATAACAATTTTTTAATTTAAAAAATAAAAATAAATTATTCCAAATTGGTATGGCGAACCCGTATTTCGTCGGGGCTCCGACCCAACACCTGACCCAACTTGTAGACCACCATCTCAAACAGCACAAACAACGCCCCCTCGTACACGCTCCCCATCGGCAGCAGAGCCCGGCCCGACTCACCCCCACCGGCCCGATCATCTGCCATCGTCTGCGCCGGAATATGCGCCACCACACTCGCGTACTTCACGGAGGATCCCGTTTCAGGCTGAGCCGTTAGAAGCAGGACCCGAGCGCCGCAGCTCTTGGCAACTCCACAGATTGCGTCGACGGTGGAGAAACCCCCTGGTCCGGCGGAGGCGATGAGGAGGTCCGGCGAGCAGATCGGAGGAGTGGTCATGTCAAATACGCAGTGGGCGGAGAGGCCCAAGTGAAATAGCCTCATGCATAGGGCCTTGAGCATTAGGCCTTCACGGCCGACGCCGTAGACGAAGATTTTACCGCCGCGGCGGGAGGCGGACAGTATCTCTCCAACGAGTTCGGAGAGGGGTGGTCTGGTGGTGATGGGGGCAGTAAAGACGGAGGTGAGGTGGTTGCAAATTTGGGCGGCGAGAGCGCCTGATTCCAGAGCGTCGGCTTCTTCTGGTTTAGCCATTCAAGTCAAGTCTCTCTCTCTCTCTCTCTCTCTCTCTCCCCCTTATCCTAATCACCCGTTTTTTTCTATCTTTCTTTATCAATTTAAGGCTGCAAATTAGATGGCCACAAATTCCATTTCATTTTCTTTTAATCTCTTTTTTATTTGTAGATTTATTTTTAGTTTAATATGTATTTACATTTCAAATAAATTAAGACAAATGCAATGAATATCACTTCAAAATGCTCTACTTTGTTTTAATTTATCCAGAATATAAATACATATTAAACATATACATAAATCTATAAATATAAATAAATTGAAAATGAAAATGAATTGTTAGGAAATGAGGGTGAATTGAATCTCTTAATTTTAAGGGATCTAATTAGACATTCAATTTTGTATTATATTTCTGGTGACGGGTGAAATTAAGTAGTCAACAACACCTTTTCATGAGTCAGTTTGGCTCACCACTCTTCCACAACCTAAACCTTGAAATATTAAGCGGTTTATGTTGTCTGCTCTCATTTGTCTTGAATTCAGATAGAAGAATACAGGGCAATGTATGATTCGTGGAATTAATACAGGACAACATAAGTAAATTTTTAAGAGAGAGAGAGAGAGAGAGGATTCTTTGCAAATCATTTGTCTATGGTAAAAGCTAAAACATAAAAATTGTAACATGTACAAGACATAAAAGCAGCGCCAAAATGGAAGTTTTGAAAATATAAGTTAACTTACATCGTTCCAAACACGTTGATAGAAGTTTTTTCTATGAAAACTAAAGCCCCTTGAATAACCATATTACAAAGAGAGAAAGCATGAGTTTGATAATACCAGTTACCAACAAGAAACTAAACCACAATGAAGATGACTCATGAAGGAGTGTATATATCATACCCATAACAGATTTTAAGATCCATTTGCAGGTTCTGAGGGTTTGTTAATGTCGATGACTTTGACACCAGCAGCTATTGAGGATTCATCATCAGATTCATGTTCAAGAACGGATCCCTGTCGACGCAGTTCTTTAACCATGCGAAACTCATCATAATGAACTTTCCTTTGCTCCCTAAAGCTCCTACGCCTGTCAGTATCTGAATCTGAATCTGATAAGTAAGTTATGTGAGAATCATTATCATCTATCCATTTAAAAAATAAATAAAAGAAAGCAAATATCATATAGCACAGGAGATGATACAATGGCACGAAAGGTCTGCACAAATTTACACATGCCAACAGAGTTAAAATTAAATTGAAGGCTTAAGAATCGAGAACCTCATGTATGTAGACATAAATAGTCCAGTGCGAAGTAAGAAGGATATTATCACCCCTTTTTCACCTTACAACTAATGCAGAGCAACCAAACCTTCTATGCCAGCTAATATTTTCAAAATATTAAACAAAACAATTCATTTGGTCACACAAATAATCTATTGAAACATGATACTGTCCTGACAATCAGGGTATAAAAAGATTTATGATAACATTATCATATTTTTTAACATCCATAAATGGATAAGAGACAAACCCTCTTCACCTTGATCCATTGGATCTGATTCTTCTTCAGATGAGGTCCATCCTGAGTGCTGCAAGGAAGTTTTGCTAGAGGAACCTACATCATCCACTGAAGAAGGTAGAGTTTCAGCATTCATTTCGTCTTCAAAAAACTGCCCGAAACTTCTTCTTCTGATAGAAGATGATGAATCTACATTAATTAAGAAACCAGTTACATCCTAATTAGCTACAAAAATTGAACATTTAGTGATTTCAATGATCAAAACAAACAAAACTAAATAAACATACTATCATCATCGTCAAAATCATCAATCATTGGATGGTATGGCGTCTTTGGTTCAGTTATTTTCTGTCTCACAGGTTTAGTTGCCTCAATTTCAGCTAAATTATCTTCATTCCATTTGACTCGTGCCCTGGTATCAGAAACAAATTGATAATATCAGCATAAAATGGACGTGAACTGAAAAGTTCAGAAATTCATAACAATTAAAGTATGTATACCTAAAAAAAGTCATCGCTCATAAAAGAATTCAGAAAATGCAAATGCAATATAGAAACTTCAGGAACAGGTACCACCATATGTCTTAACATTATCAAGAATCCAATTCTTCCACTAACGAAGTATTTTGGCACCACAAAAGACCATGTTTACTTTAAGTACTCTAGCCTTCTTGACATGCAACCCCATACTTTTCCGAGAAATCAGTAGACCATTCTCCTCAAAACCAAAATTACTCTAAAATATTGATATCCTCATGTTTTAAATGTTAACACACAAAAGTGACTATTGAACCTCACATTGCAACTGAATTCATGATATTAACAAAGAATCAATATACCATTGTAACCATTCCAGAGACAACAAAAAACAAATAACTAACAATTATTTTTAATCCAGCAGAATGACCATACTTGGCGATTTAATTCTGAATTCGGCAATTCAAAAATGCAATCCTGAGTCATACTAACCAACAGAGAGACGATTCAGGATACCGCGACATGGTAAAAAAAATTACTATGCACATCAATTTCTCAAGCCTAAGTTATATGCAACAACCAAAATTTAAATTAAAAAAAAAAAAACCTAACAACCCATAAAGTTCTAATAATTTCCTGATAATGCATTCTTGAAGATGAAAACTAAACTAAAATTGAATTAATACACTTTTAACTTCAGCGAGTCAAACAAAACAGAGTCGCTGAAATTTTCCCCAAATGAAATTGAAAACCCAAAATTGATGCCTACTTTCGCACTTGTATAATCAATGCAATATGAGCTGTAAAATGAGAAAAACTGATAACCGCTGAATTCTTGGAGGGCGAAGAACAGGAAAATTCAACGGAATAACGAGATCTAATCCAATCATATTCTCAAGGCTAAAACTGATGATGCTGAGCGAAATGAATTGAGAATAGAGAAGAAGATGATCTTACATTTGAAGCAGAAAGGAGGGATTATTGTTAGGGATCTTCTACTGCTTCTTGAGAGCTTCTCTCATAAATGGAAGGAAATAATGAGGCTTCTTCTCTTCGTTATAAGGATTTTATTTGACAGACGATAACAAGGAAATGACACATATACCAAAGTTGACCAAATTTCTCCCCACTTGGATCCACATTACATTACCCCGGTTTTTGTTAATCACAAATTATGTTTTTTAGGCCGTTAATTATTGCTCACATATCACAATCTTTATTCTATTTTCATTTTAATCAAACTAGTATTTACCCGTGTGATACACAGATATAAATTTTAAAATAAATATTTTTATATAAATACAATGTAAATAGTATTATATATATAATAATAATAATAATAATAATAATAATAATAATAATAATAATAATAATAATAATAATATGTTTAAATACATATAAATTAAATATAGGAATTGAATGAAATTGAGTAATATGTTTTATTCAATATTGGTATTGGTAATGTAATTTAATAAAATCTAAAAACTTTGTTTAGAACCGGTATATAATAAATTTTGTTACAAAATGTCTATATTAAAACTATTAATATAAATTTATAAGGAAAAAAATAACTAAAAAAATCTTACAAATTACAAATTTTGAACTTTTTTATTATTTACAAATCATGGTGTTCTTATCTCTCACGGTCTCACCGTATTTTTTATACATCAAAATTTTTACTTCTAAAACAAAAACATATAATTGACCACGACTAAAATTGTTTTACTTCAAGAAAAGTCCGACATAAGATTTTAAATTATAATATTTTAAAATTCATTATTAAAATAATACATAGTGTAATATATATATATATATATTAAAAATGATTATAAGGTGATCAAATTGAATTACATCTTTATCTTTATATATATAAAAACACAAACATTACCAAAAAAAAAAAAAAGTAAAATTTTTCCCGCCTAAAACCACTTTCTATTTATGTAAAAAAATTATATATTTATTTTATATACATATATTAAGTATATTAATTGCATTCTATTTTATAAGGAAAGTCAAACTTAATTATTTAGGTAAGAAATTTTTTAGTGATGTTATGTATGGATACACCTTTCAATTTAAATAAATAATTACATTATTTAAATAAATGAAAATGATAAATGGTATTTAATTTCTACTAATATATAAAAAGATACAATATATAAATGAATTTAAATGCAAATGGAATATTATCATATGATTTTAATATGATGATGTAATATGTATATCTATGGAAGTGATATGACAAAAAAATCTTTTCAAATATCTGTCTATAATGGTAAGTCAACTTTGATTATTAAATTTCAATTGATATATTAATGATATAATTTAAATAATGTATATAAATATTATTTACATCATATCATCAATAATATAAACATTGATCATTTACAGTAATATAAATATAGATATGCTAATGAATAATATGTGTATATATATATATATATTATAATTGATCACTCCACAATAAAATGCTATAATACATATATTGAATTTTGTTTCAAGATGACACATCTTTCTTCACTTTACATATGTCTACTTAATTATTTATGACTTAAAAAATGTTATTTATAAAAGGAAAGATTTATATTGATTATTTTTTTCGTAAATAATATATAATCAGATTAACATATCACATAGAAATGTAAGATGACATTTGCATGATTTATTGGATATGTATGTATGTATATATATATATTAATAAAATTCATATATATTCATAATTGTGAAATATAATTTTTATGGGATTTATGTTTATTAAAATTTTAAATTATTTGTTATGCATATATATATATAAACATTTGGCGTGAAGGATGAATAATTTTTTTTCTTTATTTATATAAAAATAAAATATTGTCTAATACAGTATGACAATGATTTTCCATCCAAAAACCACATATTATAAATAAAAGCAGAATGATGAATTTATATGATAAAATAAATTTCATCTATTTATATAAATTAGGAAATAAAAATGTTTTCCTTTAAAAGTGAAGATTTAAATGGAATAAAATTATTGATTTCATAAATTCTTTTAAAGATTTAAATCTAATGAAATTATTGATTTCATTTCTCTCCATCTCGCCAAATTCTTCCATATGCTGCTGAGATCTCGCCAAAGGGGTGACACCAAGTGAAAATACGGAAAATTTAGGTTTGTAATCTGTTTGTGTAACACTTCAATTCTTCCATCTACCTTCTTTCTTTCCGTAGGGTTTATATATCAATTTATTTGCAATAATTATAGAGATGTGGAAAAGAAGGAATGAGATGTTGTATGGGTTGTGATCGTAGTGTTATTAGATATTTGAGGATATGGGCTCTGCAAGATTCAACTTTGTTTGTGTTTTTTTGCTGTGGATTTTCTATATCTGATTGAATGGGTCTCATTCTTTAAATCTTGGAGTCAGTTCATGCTTTTCCTTACAGTCAATTCATCAAACATTTGGTGGTCAATATTGGTTTTTGAACTTATGAATCTGATAGTATAAAGTTTGTGTTTTTGGGAAGTTGTTGTTCAGTTTCAATTGGTGTGTAGATGGGGAAACCATTGTTTTATGAGATTTGGGAAAAGCCAGCTACCTGTTGCATGTATTGGAATATGCAAATTGATATGGTTTTATATTCAGAAGAAGGAATAGGGTATTCACATGTGGGTTTGAGTTATGAGACTGCGCTAGAGGACGATCATTGTAGGATAATCACATTTGCATTTCTATTGATAGATTATAATTCATTAGGATTTCTATTTCTTTGTCTGTGGAAATGAGAGTTTAGAACAAGTTAATTCCACTTTTCTGCCTTCGCAAAAAGTAGTGATCTATAAGTGGATAAATCAAGCAAAAATAGGATTTCGTCCTCTTGATGCATAACTTGAGGCTTTGTATACCTCATATCAGTGTTCATAGTTGCCAAACAGTGTTGCTGTTGATCTTTGACTTTCAGCTACATAAATTCAGATAACAAGTACATAATATCAATCATCTAAGCAAGCCGAAGTGGAGAATAACTCAACATATGTTGGAGAAATGATAAATATGCTACTTCAAATGTGAGAAAATAATGCATGTTGATTTGTATTGTATAGATAATGTTATACAATCCAATCTCAAAAAATGTTAGAAGTATCACTTAATAAATTATTTGACTTTAATTTATAGAAGAGTGAAACGTCTTCTCCATTAGATGTATGACAAATGGAGCACACAATGAAGTTGAAATTCTATTAGCTAATTAGTCTTTTTTTTTTAAGTTACAAATGCAATAATACTGAAGCTGTGGTGAGCAGTATAAATCCACAACGACGAATTTTAATTTTATAGAAGAGTGAAACGTCTTCTTCATTAGATGTATGACAAATGGAGCATGCAATGAAGTTGAAATTTAATTAGCTAATTAGTCTCTTTTTTTTTTTTTTAAGTTACAAATGCAAGAATGCTACTTATATTGACACTGTGGTGGGTAGTATAAATACACAAAGACTACTGATGCACATCACGCAAAGTAATTGCAATGATTTTTAGCTGCACAGAATTGATTGTTCACTTCAAATTTCCATTAGAAAATATATCAGAAAAAATTCAATTCAAGAGTTAATTGTTTCATCAAAAATTTAATGCAAAAGTACGTAAAGAAATCAAAATTGATCCCATGCTACGCACGGGTAATTACCTAGTATATATAAGAATAATGTGTTTGAAGTAAAAATTAAATAAATGGGATCGTGTTAAGAATGTGAATAAAGCTTCTCAGGTGGTGATGATTTTCAAAGTGTTTGTAACCCTGCATTTTGCATTACCTTTCTGTTGAGAATGATTATTTATGGTGAAACAAATCTTGGTGATCTATGCTTGTGGTATTTAATGGAGAATAGAGGCACAAGGAATGAGACATGCTTGTGGTATACTTTTATTTGCTAAGGTTTATCTTAGTGGTCTCAATTGTAGCTGACACCCATATGAATGTTATAATTATCTAATATGCATGTGATTGAGCATTAAATGTTATTGGTAAGAATGTTTTGTGATGTATAAAGTGGTGATAGTTTTCTTACGAAATTGATCTTTGTTTGGATGTTTTTTTAGTTTAATTTGTCTATTATATAACATAACTAACTACGTAGAAAGTGTTTTTGCTCAAATTATGTATAATGTGTGCCACAATATTTCGTTTGATCTTCATAGTAGCATAATATATTGTGATTGGATGCTGAAATAAGATAAACAGTTTCCAATCTTATTGATACTGGAATTTTTTGGTTACTTCCAAAATCAGTAATTTTGTAACTTAATAGCTTTTGTACATAGGCTACAAATACCACAAGTTTGATGGCCATGTTGGCAGAATATGCCGGCATGAATACTATATAAACTGACGTCTCTTGACTGTAATGCACTTAAACATTAGTGATGTTCTTTCTCTATTTTATGTTTTCTTAAAGGGACTGATTGATTCTTTTTTATGGCAGCCTGTTCACTTGCAAAATATTGAATATATAGTTTCTCACCAGAGGTTGTAGAAGGCGTATTAGGAAAAACAGAACAATCAAGAGATGTTTTCATTGTTTTATGGACTCTGGAAATACATGTTCAGCAAGATGGAGTTTCATGTTCTTATTCTTGGGATTGACAAAGCTGGCAAAACAGTAATTTTTCTCAATTGCTTTCTATATATTGACTTTTGTATTTTGGTTGTTCCTGTTGATCTCTAATATTCAGCTCCATTTTTCGATGTAATTATATAGGAACTTGAATTAGATGATCCCAGTAATCATCTACAATTCAAAATGGCACCTTTTATGACTTATCAACTTAAGTATGTGTCAGCTATTTGGAACTGAAAGGTCATCTGCTGATAGTTAGACTATGAACTCATTTTTTTGTACAAATTGAAGGAAAGCAGAAATTTCTCTTGAACTAAAGTTTTTCCATCCAGCAGAAGGAGATTTCAGCTTTATAGTTTGTCTGGACATCTATTGAATGGTTGCATTCATTACACAGTTTCTTGTTGACTTCTATTTCTGTTCTTTTTACACTTCTTTCTTTTGTTATTCATACAGATAACTTGTATGTCTTCATAATCATAAGTTGCTAGTCACACCCAAATCTTTTTGTTTGAGAATTCTGATCTGTGATTTGTAGACATTACTGGAGAAAGTGAAGTCACAGTACTCAAACTTGGAAGGACTTCCTCCTGACCGAATCGTTCCGACTGTGGGACTCAATATTGGTCGTGTTGAAGTGTCAAATACAAAACTCGTATTCTGGGACCTGGGAGGTCAGGTTTGTAGTCCACTCTAGCTTTAAGCTCTATTTGATACTATACACTTGTGAGTTCCCTTTGGATATTAGCCTTTTCATTTTCATTCTGTTGTATCAATTATCATGAAACTTTATGATTTTCAAATATTGCACCATTGATGTTGAGAGCAGTGTTGGTATTTGGTCATTTCTTTTCGGTATCTGATTTTCGGTTTGTATTGTTCAGTATTTAATTTTAAGCTCCTATACTGTCTTTCTAATGGCTTTTGTAGGTAACCTGTCTCTTACAGGCTTGATTTTCCTTTCTTTATACGCTTCCTGGGAAAACTCTCACTGACTTGAGATTTACGTTTTAATCAGCCTGGCCTTCGCTCCATTTGGGAAAAATATTATGAAGAGGCACATGCTGTGATCTATGTAATCGATGCTGCTTCTCCATCCCGTTTTGAAGATTCAAAATCTGCTCTTGGTAATAATACTTATAACGAAGAAGATTGTAAACTTCATTAAAACAGTTCTCTTTGCTGCCATTGGCCGTTTTAGTATATTGTCTAACTTCGTTATACCATCTTACCTCTGGTTTTGTAGAAAGAGTTCTGAGGCATGAGGATTTGCAAGGAGCTCCTCTTCTGATATTAGCAAACAAGCAGGTATAACTATTTTTTCTGTCTTTTACAAAGATTAAGGATGGTTTGATTGAGTTAAATATCTATCTTGAAGGGATGTAGTGGAAATCATAACCAGTTATGTTTTATGTAATTGGTTTCCTGTCTTTCACTATCCAAATTTATTAAAGATCTCTTCTGTGTGTTTTCCAATTATGACTGCCAAATAGCTTCCCGAATGATGTGGCAAAGTGATATATGAAATGGCCGACACCACATGAGCTTTTTCCACTCAATCTTCCTCTTTCCCCAGCCTCTTTCCCCAGAAATTACCAGTGTGTTTCGTATATAGTAATATCAGAGATGTCCCAAACAGATGCTCTTTTTGTACTTTCGCTAAATTTTACTTTGCAGGATCTCGAAGATGCTATATCTGCTGATGAACTTGCTCAATATCTGGACCTCAAGAAATTGGATGAAAGGGTATATACATTTCAAGCTGTTTCAGCATTCGATGGGTAAGCTTAGATGTTCTTCTATGTATATCTTTTGCGGCTCATCTGGGTTAGAACTGTTAGCTGGCCCAGCTCTCAAAAGTGGCTAAGTTTGTTCAAATTGACACGATAGGTTTTGTGTTTTTACTGCAGGCTTGGGATTAAAGAAAGCGTAAACTGGCTGGTAGATGCTATGGAAAGAAGCAAGCGGACGGATATGTTGAGACTACGTGCTGGATCCAGCGTCGTCTAGAAGTGATAATACAAACCAATGTTGTGTAGAAGTTATAATACGAATGAGACTTAACGTTTACAATCTTTGTTGTTACTTTAATGCAAATCAGGGTTCAATTTTGGATCTGTATGATTTGGCATTGGGCTTGCATCAATTTAACATTTCTCATCTCAAAATCAATTTTCTATCATGAGCACAGAAATTTATCATTTGGGTCTTACATTTTTCAAATATTTATTCCAGGCCATGTAAGTTAACATTTCAATTATCTAACTAAATTCAGAATATACCAGTTTTGACATTTGAATTTTTACAACATTAGGGAAGTGTAATCAGCTGCTACAGAAAGTCATAAGATGACACAAAATTCAAGTGTACAGTTACAGCCTAAGAACACTGGACATCAAGACCCAACATCTAACTTAAACTCACCAAACTTAAACATTTATTTTCTAACTCTTGGGTCAAAGTTGTCATTTGGTAATGCCATTACATCCACTGGCTCCTGATGAGCTAAGAGGCTGCTTGAAAGAAATCTGAAAATGTGGACCATCATCCATAGGGATCTCACTGGTGAGCGTCTTCACTGCAAATTCAAAGGATGGATCTGCCCATATCGATCCAAAAGGCAGAGCAGACGATGAACCTGGATTTTGATAGGATGAAGCTAGAGAAGCCACAGAACTATCATGAACTTTGTTTATATCTTCAATGGGAATTGCACCAGTAAGAGTTTTGATAGCAAACTCGATGCATGGATCCATCAATATATCATTCAAAGAGGAATCGGGATGCTTTTCCTTCTTTTCATCTTCCTTGAATTCAACACCAATATCTTCATGCTCTTCAACAGACGAAAGATCTTTAAGTGGTTCCTTAGTATGTTCTTTCTGCTCACCAAAATCTTCAGAGGTATTAATCTCTGGTTTACTAATATCTTCAGTGGTATTAACTTCTGCCTCATTTGATGGTCTAGTTGCTTCTCTACCTCCATTGCGGGTCTTTATTTCCAATGGTGGATCAGCTTCCACCTGAGCAAGTCTTTTTGAAGTTCTACGAGGTAAAAAGTTCATCCATTTGCTGTTCGGTTTCTTTCGTTTATTTTGGCGCACCACCTTGTCTTGCTGCTGATCGTTTGCCACATGATCTGTCTCCTTTTCTCTTTGTTCAACTTCAGAACCTTCTGAGCAACACCAAACAATGTTTATGATGGCGATTTCATTTTAAGCATCAATATAAATGTGAAACATAATCAGAAGCAGCATGTTCAGGAGGTGAAAGACAATGTCTTGAGTAACATTTTTCACCTGATTTTATGCTTTCATTGTGGTTCAATATTTTGTCTTCTTTCTTGATATTCAACCTGTGTCTTTTAGCAACAGCAGTTGACTGGTGATAAATGTAATAAATGTCAGAAATGAGGTTAACTGTAGTGAACCCATGGAAACACAAAAGTAAAATATAAGCATTACATTTGTTGCTGATTTAGAATGATCTCCCAGCTCCTCATTGTGAAGGGGGTTATCTCTTTTGGACTCTACTTTTCCTGAATCCTTAGTCTCAAGGTAGCGGCTAACTTCTTGCATGGAACTGAAATGGCGTCCATCAACAGGATCGATGTAGTACTGCAAGAATTACAGGCAAAACCGAAACATTTTCAAGTGACAGAATGTAAAGGAGAAAAAAGAAAAGAAAATACAAACTTTGAACCAAGTGTAGAATGTAAGCATTATGCAAGAAAACCAGACAGCAGAACAAGCAGTTTCAGCAGATTGATGTTATCTGCAACAAAGCAGGATATGGTTGGATGCAGAAAAAATATCAAACTTCAATTAATCAAGAACATGATGTAATCAAGGATTTCAGTACCGGGTGTCTCCTTGTCTTGCCACCCTTCTTCGTGATCCTGATTTCCTTAATCCATCCTGAAGGTAATATTTCTGGAACAGCCTTTTTGGAGTTGCTCTACAATGTTGCAAAAATCGAAAGCTCCTCTTAATGTAGAATAATGGATAATAGCATCATAAATATATCCCTTTTCAGCATGAGTTTGCAATTGGAAAAGGCACAAAAAATAGCAGAAACAAGTAATGTGGTTCCAACAAACATTTATAGATGAGTTCAAATGGTTTCTACCTTATTCAGCTTCTTTTGTTTCAAATCTTTTGCGGCTGTCTGGAGATACCGAAGCACCTCAGGCTTCGAGTTGAACTTGAGGTCATTTAATGGATTGATATAATACTAGAACAAAACCATAGAGAACAATCAGAACAAAAAAATGACATTAACAATCTACTGATTATCTAAAAGCTCAAATCGCTGCTCCATTTTACATCAACTGAACTATCTTTTTAGTTGTTTTTGTTCTCTCTTTCCTGAAATTTCAGATTAACCATAGCAAAATCACAAAAATAGCAGCAATTCATTCATAAACCGTAGAACTTCCCAGCCCTTCTCGTTTCCTTCCCCAGAAAGGTCAAATCATGATCTATCACAGCATAATATTACAAGTAAAAGCTAAATCTTGATTTATCACAGCATTTTATTACAAGTACTTTTCAAGACGTTGACTAAAAAACAGAAAACAAGCATGCTTACAGACAAGTTTACTTCCTTCCTAGTCATATAACTTTGTCTAATCTGAAGTAAACAGCCAAGCAAGGGGATAGAGCAGTGTAAACAAAGTCACAAAATCAGTAGAATAAAATTACCTTATCTTTTTTTCCAGTGCTACGAACTCTAACACACACCTTCCAATCGGCGGGCAGCCACTCCGGGTGTTCACCATCCATCTCTCAAAGCTCTGTAATTTCTTCTAATCTTCAGAAATTAGTAAATCCCACTAAAATAAAATGAAAATTGAGCAGAGTGGAGAAGGGTAAAGTTGAGGAGGAATAGGGAAAGATTAGAGCAGAAGGGTTTGGTGGGTGATGTAAAAAAGGGAAGGAGAAAGGGACAATTAGAGTGTGTTGCATTGAAAGAGAGAGCCAAAATGGATGAGTGAGGAAGTGGGATTCCATAAAATCTAGAAATACTGAATGCTACTTTTCAAGATTTCTTCATTATACTGATTTGTTTTTTCTTTTCCCCTTTTCTTGGTTTTTACTGAAGAATCAATCCAGTTTGACCACAACCCACATGTGACACACTTCTGGGTTTAGTTTGCCAGCTTTGTTTGGTTAAAGCTTGCATCTTGGATCATTTTGCTAACTTAAGTTAGCCATGTAAAGATGGTTGTTCACTCTCAAAATTTGTCAAGTTATTACTGAGAGATGTCCTTTCATGATGTATATTTTTGAACAAATACCCATAAATAACTCATTTATTAAAATATGGGTAAAAAATAACCTCCTATATTTAAAAGACAAATATAACTTATTTGCTATAATTTAGGCCAAAAATATTCATTTTGAAAGTCAAATGTGTCATGATTTGACACACACTGAAATTCATGTCCCCTAACCTATATGTGTAAGTCCAATTCTAAGAAAGGGTAATGCCACGTGTAAAGAGGGATAAAATCACACAAAAAATGGGGAACATGTCCAAACAATTGCTTACCCACAAAAAATTTTAGTATAACCTTGATTTCAAGAGTTTTCGTGTAACCCTATTTCTAGGTGTTACACGAAAACTATCATATTAATTTTATTTGTTCTAGTGGAACTATAGTTTAATTTGCTCATTGTAGTCCTGTGTTCAATTCCCACTGGCCGTAGTGTACTCTTTTTTTTGCCAAAAGGGGGCTTTCCAGGGGGCTTTCAAAGCTGAAAAGGTGAGTCAATTTTGAAAAGGTGTTAATTTCTATCATGATGTACATTGATTTGACAATGTCACACAAGTCAAAAGTGAAAAGGTGGGTCAATTCTCAAAATGTGTTAATTTCTGTCATGATGTACATTGATTTGACAATGTCACACAAGTCAAAAGTGGGTATTTTTGGGCTAAAATTTAGTTTTTGATTAAATTTGTCCTTCTATTATAATGGAGGTTATTTTTGTCCTTGTATATAACAAATAGGGTAAAAATGGCTCATGTCCATATATTTTTTCGCAAAAACTCATGTGAGACGGTCTCACGGATAGTTTCCGTTAGACGAATCCTTATTACTCATGAATTGAATCCATATCCACAAACTTTCATATGAATTGCTAAGTGTGAGTTATGAGTTGACCCTGTCTCACGAAAAAAAATCCGTGAGACAGTCTCACACAAAACTTACTCATATTTTTTTAGCGAGAGAAGATGCCATTTCCATGTAGAAAAAGTTTTATAATCACCAATCTTGCGGTGATTCCATTAACTCACCAAATTAAGTATTAACTATGCCAGTATTTATTTCCTTGACAAATGTGCCAAATGGGGCCTACTGTAACTCACCAGATTCTATATCTGCCTCCCTGCCCAGCCCTCCATGAATCAACATACAACACAGTATTTATTATGTGTTTTTTCCATCATGGGAAAAGGACCACCTGTTTGCTGCTTGTAGGTAACACAACCATGGAAGAGTTTTCAACTCTTGATTTTTTTCTTCCCATCTCTTAATCTTGATTTAATTTGTTGTTGTTACTTTCTGGAAAGATCAGCTTTCTGCATTATGCTCATTCCCATCTTGTTGAATAAACATATATCGACCAAAATATAATAGCATATATAGTTATTACATAAGTTTGCATAGTATAGTAAAAAGGACATTGTATTCTTCAATATCTTCTATCTGATTGAAAATCTAGCCTGCACTACAAGAAATATCAAAATAAATTCAACACCAACATGCTTCTGTTCCTCATGTAGACATCCATGTGGATATTTCTTTCAATATTCAGAAATAGGAATTGGCCTAATCCGGATTTGCAAGATCAGTTATGGAGTGGATTCGGACCACATGGAACGACCCTTCTTGACACTAGGTGCAAATTCTTGCCAGTGTTTTCCTTCAATCCTCTATAGTGAGGAGCTGTGGAGAAGTACCGAAGAAAAGTAGAATAGAATTGAGCTCTTATTCTATCTTCATTTTCACCATGGTTCAATTGTCTGCAACTGTAAAGATGCACATGTGATGAAATGATTATAAGTATGATAAACAAGAATGAAGTAGTTTGAATCTTCATATCTGAATCAAGTAGAAAGGAAATCTCTAACCAGATACAAGAAAAGTTTCACTGCAAATGGTGTTTGTGGATATTAGGTGTGCTCATTTTAGTGCCATATTTATACACAAAGAAACTTTGATCTCTTCGCGCGAGAGAATTTCAAGAAAAATGGATCCACGTCGTAGAGTGATGTTGCAATTTGCTTAAACTATTACTTGACTGACTAGCTCTTTAATCATTGAGTTGCTTCAATCAAGATTTTTAAAAACATAACTAACGAATTTTAACTCTTTAATTTCATTTAAAATCTAAAGAACTACTTTTGAAATGACACAGATAACAAGCTCCATCTATATCTCAGGTGTGGCAAAGTTGGAATGAAACAAGAGAGATTACAAGGCAGCTATTTGATTGGAGCTCACAAGCAACCTTATAAACAAATTGTGTCAATTTTTTTAGAAACAAATATTTGACATTTTGTTTCCTTGAACTATCAAAATTCATATGAGTTGTGAAGATAACAAAATAAATTAACTCTTGGTCAACTGATATCATTGTAGAAAGCCTTTCTGAAATAATAATCTTGTAAGATGGAAATACCATGTTTAATCATGATGCCTTGCACTAATAAAATGGAGGTCATTTTCAATGCAACTTGTATGAATCTTATAGGTGTGAAAACACTCTAAACAATTGTCATTGCCGGAGAAATAATGGTATAAATTACAATGTTTTATACTGCTTTTCCTCTGTTATAAACGGACCAGATAGACTAAAAAATGATATTCAAACCAGTTAAACAATTAAGCTTCTTTCGTTTGTCAACTCTGAAGGAATGGTGGAGGGCAAACCAGATGGCATCTCACCAGCTCCTCCCCTTAGATTCCGTACCGCCACACGAAAGCAATAGAATGTTTTCAGATTTCAGATAAGATTTCGAGTGTTGCATGACATGATCAAGGTGCAATAATAGGCTTTTACCATTTCCAACTTTGATTCTCACTCACATTTTTTATGATTCATTGTCCCATTGTACTGAGTATTATAATATATGAATCAACGAACGTGGAACAAATCTGATCTTATTGAGTGGGAAATGATAATCTTGTTTATATGCAGGATCATGATAACTCAGTCATTTGACAGCAAGAAATAATGCATAGAATAAGCAACAAATCATCCTGTTTCTATTGACCTTTTCTTCCAATTCTTTCTGTGACAGATCTTTATCAAAAGGTTAGTGCAATTAGGTCAGAATTTACACGAAGAAATGGATGGGATACAAATAAAAAAGATTGAACTCTCCATCTGCATTTACAATACATCATTGAAAAAGTGACAGAGAAAAGGAAAAAAACAAATGGAAAGATAGGTACTAACATCTATTTGAAAGAAGTGAAGAACTTGTGGAGATCAAAATCCCTGGAAATCCCATGAACCACATAATTCTTGGATGAAAACATATCGGGCCGAGTAATTTCCACTCCACTAATAGCAAGACTTTGAGAAACTTTATGGATCTGGAGATGGGAGGTGGGAACCAGAGTGGTCAGAGATGAATTGAGTGATGCAGCCAACTCCATAAAAGTAAACCTCTGAGGCAGAATGTGAAGCCTCATGATTCTGTTCAAAAATGGGGAAGATGAAGAGATGAAGTCTGAATTTGGGGGAGCAAAGATGGTGACAGAGCTCAGATTCTGGTAATGTTCAAGAACCCCCCCATCAAGAACTGCGTTCAATCCAATCGCAAAAGAGACATATCCATTGGAGCTCAGCAATCTAACTATCCTCGTCCATTCAACCGTTGCGTTTTGATGGGAAGGACGACATGGAGGGGATGGGATGGAGGCGAAGGATGCAAGAACCCCATGGATAGCAATCGGGCCTTGAAGGAAAATATCGGGCTGAGAAATCAACACGTTGTTGATCATGAGCAGGTACTTTTGGGCGTCGTTTTTGGTGACGACCAGGTTCTTGTTTTCGACTAGGGTTTTGAGGCAAAAGCCCGGTGGTTTCTTGAGGAGGTCGAGCATGGAGTGGGTGGAGGGGGTGGTGTGGTAGCGGAGGAGCTGCCGCGTTTCCCATGGCGGGATTGAGAGATTCGAAAAGCCGGAATCTTGAATGGCGAAGACGGTGGACTGGTTGCCGGGGAAGAAGAGGTCCGGCGAGATTTGGAGGAGGGTGGCGAATATGTGGAAGCCGCCGCGGTGACGGAGGGCCCGAGAGGCGTTAAATGCCAGCCCGTAGCCCGAAGGAGGCGGGTTTCCGGGGCCGGAGTGCTTTAGGGATGTGATGGCGATGAATGCGAGGAGTAAGGAGGTGGCTAAGTAGAAGGGGGCGTGCCACCAGTGTGAACACGCCATTGGAGTTGGGCTTGATTCCATTATGATTGATGATATTCATGCACAACCACAGCCTTGGCTTTTCAATCTTCTTCTTATATACAAGTGATGAAAGTGTTGTGGTATCATTCATTCATTCCCAATTCTCAAGTAACAATTTAGAAGAAGATGAATGTGATTTTTTAGCAGCAAGCAAATGACATTGACAACTTGAATCGTGATGACACTTATCCTTTGTTTTTTGTTGAGTTTATTATTTTTTATGCACGTAAGTTTGGCCATATCGCAAAACCGGAGTACTTTTTTATTTCGGGCTTTCAATTTTGCCCCGCAATTATTTTTTTTCTGCCAATTTTGCCCAAATCAAGCCCGAAGTGCTATTTCGGGCTCAATTAGCACGTGAAGCGCACGTGACATCCCGAATTTCGGGTTTTCAGGCTGATTTATCCGACGTGGCCCCATTTATCTGATGTGGACTTATGAAATTAAAATTCTGCACTGCCACGTCAGCAAAATCAAAAAAAAAAAGGGCCAAGTGTTGAGAAGAGGGAAAATTCCCCCAAATATCAGAAAACCGTAGATTAGAGAAAAATCCCCCAATTCAACCCCCAAAATCGATCTTGCCTGAAAGACGAAATACCCTAAATCCGAAGCACTAAGAATCCCAAATCGAAACCCTACATCAGAAGCCCAAATCGAAACCCTGAATCTGAAGGAAACTGACAGAAGAGACGAAGAGCTTGCTTGAAGATGGCGAAAAAATGGGACAAAACTTTGTTGCAGTTTCCAGAACCCGGATATGGTAAGTTACTCTTCCTACAAGCTGACTGAGTATTTTCCTCACTGAATGTGTATTTTAGGGTTTAGTGATGATAGAGTAACTTTATATCGAAATGTTCATGTGGTCCAGTTGTGAAGAATCTTTTTTTTTTTTTTTTACTCCAACTTTGAAGCTTTTGATGTATGTGTTAATGTTGATTGATGGTAGACATGTAGGGCTCAGCATGCTGTTTTTTTTTTTTTTTTTTGGATGAGTGGGAATATATTGTACTGTGCTCCATTGTTTAATGTGTAGTGTGGTCCACCATGTGTTAATAGTGGAAAACTGAGTTCTTGTCTTATTAGAGGTCAAAAAATAAATGGCACACCTTAATTGATTGTTTTTTGGTCTTTATTTGCTGGTGAACAGATCCACCATCTCAATTTATTACATTGGCTATTCACTATGAAGGTGAATTTATTACCCTTCCAAGGGCAGGGTATAAGGGGGTAGTGTAATTAAATATGACTATGTAGAGCCTTCTAAACTTACCTTAGAGGACTTGCAAATATTTACTGAAGTAGAGTTAGGTGAGTACTTCAGAAGGTTCTATATGATACAAAATGGGGGGTTTAGGCTACTTCACTCAGATAGTTTATTGAAAGAATGGGCAGAAAAGCATTTAAATGTGAAGGTGTGTAATGTATACTGTGATAAAATGGATAGAATGGATGGGTATGATTCAGCTGATGAGGTATTGTTTAATGATTTCCCTGAGCTACTGGGTAAGGTTCCTAAGGTAGTGGGTAATGATGATAGGTTGGATGATCTAATTGATGATGTTGTTGAAGAATTAATTGATGAGGATGATAATATTATTAATGAAGAAGAGTATAATTTGAATTCTGAATCTAAAAATGGTAATGAGAATGAAAAGAAAGGTGATTTAGGTGGGGCAGATAATAGAAGGGGGAATGGGGATGGTGAGAATGAACCAAATGCACCAAATGAACTTGCTGATTCTTCTGATGATGATTTGCTTGGTGATGGGGTGACTTTTGATGAACAAAAAGATTCTGATGGTGATGATATGACACCTACTTTTCCCCTCTTCAATTCTGAATGCATTTATGACCCTGAGTTCTCTATTGGACTGACTTTTAACACTAGGGAAGAGTTTAAGAAAGTTGTGAACTCTCTTGCAATTAAAACACATAGATCTACAAAATTCACTAAAAGTGATCCTAATAGATGCTATGCAATCTGTACTGATGAGAAGTGCAAGTGGAGGGTCAATCTTAGGAAGATAGAAGGTGAGAACATTTTTAGGATAAGAGTGTATAATGATAATCATACTTGTCCCACCACATACAATGTGAAAAATGTAAAATTAAAGTGGTTAAGTGAGAGGTACATGAGCAAATTTATAAGTGATCCTAAGAGAAGGGTGCAAGGATTTAGACAGGATATCATTGAAGAAATAGGGTGTAGTGTGTCCAAGAGAAGGGCATTGAATAGAGGAATTGAGGAGAACCAACCCTATGTTTACTGTCATCTTAGGAACTGAGGAAGATGAAGATGGGTGTGAGAGATTTGATAGATTTTATGTATGTCTAGGTGCAATGAAAGAAGGGTTTCATGCAGGGTGTAGGCCTATTATAGGGGTTGATGATTGTTTTTTGAAAGGCCCTCATAAAGGCATGCTTCTAACAGCTGTAGGAATAGATGGTAACAATAGTATCTACCCTATAACTTATGCTGTGGTGAGCAAGGAGAATAATGAGATATGGAAGTGGTTTCTTATGATTTTGAAGATTGACTTGAATATCTATAAGGAATATGAGTTCACTTTTATTAGTGATAAACAGAAGGGTTTGGTTCAAGCATTTAATGAGGTACTGCCAGACTGTTCCCATAGATTTTGTGTGAGGCATTTGCATGCCAACTTTAAGAATGCAGGGTTCAGAGGCTTAGAGTTGAAAATTTTGCTATGGAAGTGTGCATGTGCAAGCACTCAGGGACAGTTCAAGCAAGCAATGGCTGAGTTGAAGACAGCTAATGAAGGTGCTTGGAAATGGTTGAAGGAGAAGCCAGCTGAGCAATGATGCAAGTCACATTTTTTAGACTTTCCAAGATGTGATATGTTGCTCAACAATGGATGTGAGGTCTTCAACAAGTGTATTCTAGAAGCAAGGGAGTTGTCAATTCTGAGTATGCTAGAATGGATAAGAGAGTGGTTGATGAAGAGACTACAAGTTCATAGAGATAGGGCAAATCAGAAGTGGAATGGATACTTGTGTCCAAGATTGCTCAAATCCTTCAAAAAACAACATAAAGGGTTAGTGATTGAATACCTCTCAAGGGGGATAGCAATCATTATCAGATCAGCTGTAGTGATGGCAGTCAGTATATGGTTGATTTGGAGCTGAGGAACTGCAGTTGCAGAATATGGGGCTTAAGTGGTATTCCCTGTAAGCATGTTCTTTGTGCTATATACAATGAGAAGCTCAATCTAGAAGATTATGTGGAACTTTGCTACACAGTTGAGGTTTACAAGCTTGTGTATGCTTCTTCAATCAAGGGAATAAATGGCCAAGCTCTGTGGGAAGAAACTAACTATGATGTCTCTCTGCCACCTAAAGTCACAAGAGGTGTAGGAAGACCTCCCAAGAAAAGAAAAAAAAAAAGGCTGATGAACCCAAGAAGGGTAAAAATACTTTGAAGAGACAACAAGTGTCTGTGAAGTGTGGCAAGTGTAAGGAAGTAGGTCACAATCAGAGAAGATGTCCACAGAGGCAGATGAGGGAAGCTGAGTCTTCTAAAAAAATCTCAGAAAAAGGTGTAGTGCTCTGCCTACTTTTCTGAATTCTCATGTTTTTTCTATACATTAACTTATTAATGTTTTTTTCTATCCAAGTTGCAGGGCTCAAATAAGAAAACTGAAATTGCTGATGAAGAGATGAATGAAGATAAAGGGAAGAATGAAGAAGCATACAATGTTAATGATGTAAGTACATTTGCTATGAAGATGTACATTTGCTTGCTGAGTTGGGAACATTGTTGAGTTGCTTACTATAAATGCTTTGAATGTATATTTGCTTCTGGATGTGATAGGGCTCAGTTGGAGGTTTAGAAGATGGAACACTTGGTGGAGGGGATAGTCAAGATATAGCTATCAATGAAGAAGAGCATTCAATGCCAACTATAACAGTTGGTGTCTTGCATTTTTCAAATTCAATGGTATTAATAAGTGAACTAATCTATTTTTCTTATCTGTGTAGGATGACCACATCCAGTTTCAGCCTACTCAAGATTATGTTGTGCAAGTAGTCCCAACCCAAGAATCCCAAGTTTCAGAACTCCACCAATCCAGTCCAATTGTCCCACCTTTAAAATTCCAAGACCCTTCAATGTATGCTCAACTAGAAGTTGGCCAACCAAGTCAAGCTCCAAAGGGTTCAACAAGTGGAGGGAAGAAGTTCACAATCTTCTCCAGGATGCTCAATCAATTCAAGAAGGATTGAGCCATATTAGCACTTGTATAGAGTAATTTGTGCTTAGTTCACAATCTTTTGTTTAGCTACAATGTCTATTGCTCAAGTGTTTAGCTACAATGTCTATTGCTCAAGTGTTTCAGAGTAGCCACTTAGTGTTTTGTTGTATTTTGGATATCCTTTTAATCTGGTTGCTTTCTTAGTTGTTATTAGCACTTTGTAATGTTTTGTTAAACTCAAGATACATGCTGATTTTCAGGAAGAATTGTTCAATGTAGAAGTGTTTTATGCAAGTTCCCATTTTGCTTTCTTATTTTGCATTCTTGTCCAGTATTCCTTTTAATCTTCGTTGCTGATTTGGATCTTGTCCTGTATTACAAGTTCATATTCAACACATTTGCATTAACAAATCTAAAATCCATTAACAGCAGCCAAATTTTGATCCACAATAGCCAAATCCATTACATTAACAATGGTAAAATACATTACAAAGTAACTTAATAGCAATAGCTAGAAGCAACTACATTCTAACAAAAGCAGTAACCTAATAGCAACTGCATTAACCCAAGTACCTAATCTCAAGCCATCTTCAACCATCCCCAACAACTCATACTACAGATTACAGGAAGGATAATCACATTTTTCAGCAACAATCTATTCTTATTTTCCTCCTTTTCAATCTTCATCCCCAATGTGTTGATGGTGTTGATCAACCTCCCATTTTCCTTCTCCATTGCATTAATCCTCCTCAACAAGCTAGGAATCAAAGCTTTTGATCTACGACACATCAGGGGATCCTCCCAAGCAAAAAAACGACAACCACCTCCCTGCAAAATTTGAGCAAAAAACAAAGCATGAATAGAAGCAACATATAAGAATCAGTTTGCAGAATTGCAAACCCCATGAATCAAACCCCATCAATCAAGCTCATGATAAAACTAAGTGAATCAAAACTTGAACAACTTAAGTGAATCAAAACTTGAACAGAGCATGAATGAAAATCAAACCCAAAACACATAAGAATCAGAAGCTCAGACCCATGAATTGCAAACCCCATGAATAAAAAACAAAGCAGACTTTTATCTTCTCAAGTTCACCCTAAACCCCATGAATCAAACCTAAAACAACATATTTTGCAAACCCGTAATATTTAACGCTAAATTTCGAACCCAATTTTAGATATATTTCAAATCCCCATCACAAATCGAACTCATTGAACATTTTGAACTCTTTGAAAAAGAGGAGCTGCCTTTCTTTGGAATAATAAGACTATTCCAATTACAATATTCGTTGAGAAAGACTCGTAATAAATGCAAAGAAGAAGCATCTTTTACCCAATAGCGAACGGTTTGAACCAAGATTTCCACATGGATGTGGTGAGGTATTATTATATCTAACACAAACCCAGCGTTTACCGTGGGCACGATAACTGGTACACCAGAGGTGCGTCCTTCCCGGTCCTCTCGTACTAGGGAAAGGTCCTCTCAATGCTCTAACGCCCACACCGGATATGGACCGAACTGTCTCACGACGTTCTGAACCCAGCTCACGTACCGCTTTAATGGGCGAACAGCCCAACCCTTGGAACATACTACAGCCCCAGGTGGCGAAGAGCCGACATCGAGGTGCCAAACCTTCCCGTCGATGTGAGCTCTTGGGGAAGATCAGCCTGTTATCCCTAGAGTAACTTTTATCCGTTGAGCGACGGCCCTTCCACTCGGCACCGTCGGATCACTAAGGCCGACTTTCGTCCCTGCACAAGATTTTAACATACATTGTCTACGTATACTACTTACATTGTAATGGAGACAGGAAGTAAACCTTCTTCCTGGATTTTCATTGCTCCAAGACATGCGAATCACAACCCGTCTTCCACAATTGCAATCAACCTCGCCAGTTATGTACGACATCGCCGGAATCAAACCTAAGTGAATCAACCCTAAACTATTGTACTCCCTAAACCCAAAGACCGATTTGGAGTTGATTCAGAATTGGGGGATTTTTCTCTAATTTAGGGTTTTCTGATATTTGGGGGAATTTTCCCTTTTCTCAACACTTGCCCATTTTTTTTGTTTGATTTTGCTGACATGACAGTGCAGAATTTTAATTTCATAAGTCCACATCAGATAAATGGGGCCACGTCGAATAAATCAGCCCGAAAACCCGAAATTCGGGATGTCACGTGCGCTTCACGTGCTAATTGAGCCCGAAATAGCACTTCGGGCTTGATTTGGGCAAAATTGGCGGGAAAAAAATAATTGCAGGCAAAATTGAAAGCCCGAAATAAAAAAGTTCGATTTTGCGATATGGCCAAATTCACGGGGCATAAAAAGTAATAAACTCTTTTTTGTCCACATCTAAGCTGCCCAAATCAAATGCAAATGACATGATATAATATGCA
The DNA here is from genome assembly GCA_005771605.1 of Scutellaria baicalensis. Lineage (NCBI taxonomy): Eukaryota > Viridiplantae > Streptophyta > Magnoliopsida > Lamiales > Lamiaceae > Scutellaria > Scutellaria baicalensis. The sequence continues at coordinate 8,640,119 of CM016722.1, read as the reverse complement.
CCAATATGTAGGCAGGGCCATCGCTACGAATCATTTTTCATGATTAATTAAGTTGGATGTTATTCACTATGGGTTTTTATCTAAATCTAACTTTGGAAAGCACTGGGTTGGGGAATCTTGCACGTTTCCCCCTTTTCAGCTTTTACGTAATCTCCTCACCTATAAATTGTAAAATATTCATTTCATTCTATCAATGAATTAGCAAACAAAGACCAGATGAAAAGAAAAATTCCAAGTATAAAACCCACCTTCATAAGCTTCAAGTCATTATTCATCAATTACAAGCTTACAACTACTTGTTCAATCAAGTTTTGATGTTACGAAATGAAAATAGACCACTACGTAGAGAAAACATATGATGAGGGAGGCAATATGCATTTTAACTCATTGATGATGAAAATTCAGTCTTTTCTCTCCGCATCACCAGCAGGGTCCTTGGGAACACTCTCTGATGGGCCATCTTCTGTTGCAACATCAGCCTCGACAGCTTCTGCAGGCTTGGCAGATTCACTTTCGGACGCACACGCTTCTTGACCTTCACTAGCAGCTCCATCAGTAACTGGCACAGTTGCCTTGATAGTTCCCACCTTCACATATTTGCTCATGAATTTGTATTCCCAATCTTGCAGAGCTTCAAGCTCGAACACGCCCAGACCAGTGAGATCACCATTCAGGTCTTTATCCTCAAAAGACATTTTTGCAAGGGCTCTACTAGCATCCTTTCCAGCAAACAATGCGTAAGGTCCACCAGGTCCATAGAACATCCTGCAAATGACAATTGAGCTCAAGAAATGCATTTGCAGGTTCAACACTTTGCATATGGAAGCATACATGCATTCGTTTCTCTTGTTCTTATGGATTCTAAATTTCTTGTCTACAAAAACAATACCAAGCTGGAGATGTAGAAAAGTGAACCCTAAATAATTTTCAGGCAAAGATCCTAACATGTGAATCTTCCAAATTGGGATTCCAAATTAGTCATGAGATGAAGGCTAAACAAAAGCAATACATGAACTTCTATTGAGAAATGGCAAAAAGGAAGAACTTGACCAACAGACAATGGAACATCAATTGTGGATGCACAACCAAAAGAACTAGAGATTGAGTGGGAAAATTACAATAAACTGCAATGACCATACTCCAATGAGATGAAACAAACAGGGAAGAATTTGCTTGCAAAGGCACAATTTTGATTTTGCAACCAAAAAAAAAAAACAAAAAAACAAATTGCTCACAACAATCAATTGAGGAAGCAGCACAAATACTTTATGGAAAACTCTATTCATTCTCCACAAGGGTAATAAACTCACTACTCAAAAACACTGAAAGGTTTCAAGAAAGAGGATATGAAAAAGAAAGCATGATCATGCTTTTCCCCCTTTTCTCTTATAAGAGCCAACAGAAATTTAAAAAACAAAACAAAAAACAAAAAACAAAAAATTATATATAGGTGGAGAGTTGTGTAAAAATCGTTGATAGCAGAATCAGGAGATATTTGCTTCTATATACCTCTTTCCTTTTTGGGTAGCCATCAAGCACCGTTCTTGAGTGAAGGAAAATAAAAGATACTAGTAATAAAAGTCATTGAGATGACACATACTTAGATCACTTTAACCCACCAAACCAGAAAATCCTCAATCAGAATATCCTGTAAGTTCATGTTCTTCAGAAGAGAAAATAGATAGTACTACTAATTGTGTATGTGTATGACCTAAAAGGCCTCTCGAAAGCAATATCTATACCCAGATTCTGAGGAAAGTGATCACTTTTCAACAAGGAAGAAAGCATAAAAAGGTCAGCACAACATGGAGCAAGGAAAATCGAACAAGAGAATCAACACAAGTCAAAAAAAGAAAAGGAATAGACCCAAAAAATAACCACCATTAAATAACCGAAACCCTATCAAAATCCCAATTCTTTACGAACAACAACACCACAAAATTGAATTGAAAAATACAAACCTCCATCAAAAGCACACTTATAAACACAGACACACGAGCCCAAAAAGGGAAAAAATGAAAAATAGAGAAAGAGATAGAGAAGTCAAACCTGCTCTGAGAGACGTCGTAGATCTGACCCTTGATAGCCATAAGCAGAGGCTTCTTTGGATCGGTGCCATCGTACAGTTTCAGATCGTCAGCAGAGATCTCACCGAGCTGTACAGGAGGAGGCAGGGGCTCCATCTGTTCCTCGAAGCTTCTGGAACTCTGCACGACATGGCTATTATCTGGAGAACCGAACAAACTTGTGACGACATAGTACAGGGTGAGGGCTACAGCAATAACTGTGAAGAAAGTAGATGGTGAGAGCCCCGTGTACACTGTGATTGATTCCTTCAATGTCTCCCACAACTCGAGTGCCATTGCTAGAGAGAGAGAGAGAGATTTGGAGATGCTTGATGCTTGAATTGTAGCAAGGAAAATGTGATTTTTATCGACAAGAAATAGACGACAACGACGCCTAGGAATTGAGTCGGCTCTTTGGACTATCTCACTAATAATATATTATATTATTATTTCCTTTTACTTCTCTCTTTTTCTTCTTACCAAGTTTTTTTTCTTAATTAATCATGACATTAATTAAAACATTAAAGAATAATATTTAATCGAAACTTCACCTGTTGTTAAAAAAATTAAAAAAAAATCAATTTTCTGGTAAATAAATTCAACAACCACCTATAATCATAGTGTGGTATCCACAACTTTACTGATATAGGGTTATAGAAATATTAATGTGACTTAATTAATTTTGTACACAATGATAAAAGTAAGAAAAGTAGGTGCACAAAAGGGAAATATATTTTTAGTCTAAGAATCTCACCCATATTATACTGCTAGGTTCTGTCTTTTGTTTCTCATATCCACCTTCTTCATTTTCTTTTAATAACATTTTCTTTTTGAATAATTTCCAATAGACTTATGTTTATATCCGAACAGATCCTCTATTCTCATTATATATTCCATCTTATATTCCATCATTGGATTATAGACACGTGTCGTTGGTGCATAGACATATTTTGTACTAGATCACATATTAAAACTCCAACGTGCTCAAACAGGATTTGCTAGGCAGATTTTTTTTTTTCCGCCAAATCTCACGTAAGAGCAAACGTATCTCGTGATTTCAGGAATTGCTATGAAGATCCCAAGCCAAAATGCAAGAGTTTCAACTAAGAACAAGAAGAAAAATCAATATAAATCAATCCGCCTCGTGTTGCCCTCAAAATTGAATCGAAAATTTGTAAGTTTGCTACCATTCTTTTCTCTTTTCCTAGTTTCAATTCTGATTCTTATAGGCGGAATTGAGTTCTATTCAATTGTGGGTTCTTCATAGCTTTTCATTTCAATGGTGGGTTCTTCATTTCAATATGAACATTAGGTGTTTGATGAAATGTCTCAATGACAAATACAATGTGACTTCAAACTTGTCTGATGAGTTTACTAGCATTTGTTGAAAGAAATCAGTTTTATATAAAGTTAATGAAACAAGTATGATGTACTCTAACTACAAAATAACAAAAAATAAGAAGAACAAATCAACAATGAAAAAGTATACATGCTCCATATTTGACTCAGCTACCATGCTCAAAAGAATGAGAATGAAATTTGCAGTTTATGTTAAAAATATGGTCATTGTTTAATTCCTCCCACCTTTAATTCTAGCTATTGTGAACACTTATATGTATGACATTAGTTAGAAAATGTCAATGTTGATCAAGGATGGATGCAATATAATCTTCATAATGACAACCAATTCTTTATACAAAAGATCTCCAATTAAATAAAAACTAGAAAAACATTATGAGAAAAATATTCAATTCAAATGGAAACAATAAATTATTTATACATCAATTTATTGATATTCAAGTTTATGGAAAAGAGTCATACGAAAAAGAAAAATAAAGCAAAATATAAATGATTTTATTTTTTCACACTCCAGATTCGTCCCCAAGTGCATTGTACGTTCTCGTGTGCTGGCCATCAAGTGTTGCATTATGCAAATTGATTAATTGTTGCTATATACATGAATGTAAGGTAAAAGTTAGGAATGTATTTCACAGGAATAACATAATATAAGGTCATTCAACTAAGTATTATCACCACCTGTAGTAACTGTGTTAGGTTCACTTCATTTTGATGATCTCTTCTTGAAGGAAAATGAGCATAACTATGTTGTTGGTTAGCAAACAAATTGACAACCTACAAAAAAATATATACAAAATTATAGAATATTATAATTCTATTCCAACATAAGTGTATATCCAGAAAATAAAATGGCTCCAAATAAAAACACATATAGCATAAAGTCACACCATCATATATAAGTTTTGTATAAGTACCTGTTGGGGCTGCAAAGGCAACATATTGTGCTCCATGAAAGTGTGCATACTGGGAGCATTCACGTTGCCAAAGTTATGCACCTGCAATTTCAAGTCTCCAAATAGGAAATCATACAGTTTCAATAACATTGAGAGAATAATTAAGCTAGATATGAAAAAAGATCAAACCTGCTCATTGAATGCACCATGTATAGTTGCATTACTTGAATAACATATGTTATCTTGCTTTTGTTTCTTCCTTTGTTTACTCTTCTCTAGTCCGCTCCTTACCCGTTTTCCAGATCTCACAGGTTTTTTTTCCTTTTTCTTCCATCCTCTTATCATAGTTTCATCGGATAAATGTTTTTGTTCCTCCAATCCCTGTTCAGTGTCACATGAAACTACAATATTCTGTTTTTCACACACTTCAAATCCAGATTTTTGATTTGCCACAACTCTTGAGACATCTTTTCTTAGAGTAGAGTTTTGTCTACAAGATGATGTAACAGTTTGTTTATTCTCCAAACTCATAGAAACTTCTTCCATTAACTTCAGATAACCATTTCTAACAATAAAAAATGTCTCCATGGTTAAGGTAGCACGAGTTGCTAACTGATTATTTAAGCTGCATAATTCTCTGAATCGAACTCCTCTCACTTTCTTTTCATCAATTTCATTCATTGATGGAGAACATTCTACGCCTGTTGTTGAAAAATGTGATTCAACAATATTCTTTTTTGCTGTTTTAGTCCACCTTTTCTCAATGTAGAGCTCCGGGATTTTAAGAATATCTCTTGAAGATAACACTTTTAGGGTATGAGAACATAATATCCCTGCAAACTCAAAACTTTTTGCAGCTACATGAAACTTTATTATGAGTTAGGACATATCTTACCGTATGGTGATGTTTCTTTCCAAAAAGAGTGACCTTGTACTCAAATGTTTCTCCAATTTCTCCACAGAGCACCAACTTGGAATCATATGCTTTATGCAACTCTTCTTGAAATAACTCAAAGACTTCATAGCTGCATGCTTTAAAATCTGAACAGGAAATGAAGCCATTGGTGTACTTTGGCTCGATCTTATATCAGTTTTCACTTCTTCATACCGACGGTCATCAAGTAATCGATCAAAGTGATGAAAAAATTGCAACAAATTATGTTTGTGGCTCACATAACGTTTAAGAACACCATTAATACTTTCACTACGTTGGGTAGTTGTCATATCTGCACAAAATGATCGGCGTCCATAAACTAGTGCCCACTTTTCCCTTATTTTAAACAATCTTTCCAACCATTCATTACTTTGAAGTCCATACTTCTCCAACATTTTATGCCATGCATCAAAAAACTCTTTTTCTTCTTCTTCATAATCATAAATGCATGAGCTGAAGTCTTTAGAAAAACTCTTAAAACCAGCAAACACACTACTCAAATGGATTGCTGCATTGTGATATATATGCCAAATGCACAAGCGATGACATGTATCAGACCATTTTATTGCTAATGCTCATATTGAAATGAAGAACCCACCATTGAAATGAAAAGCTATGAAGAACCCACAATTGAATAGAACTCAATTCCGCCTATAAGAATCAGAATTGAAACTAGGAAAAGAGAAAAGAATGGTAGCAAACTTACAAATTTTCGATTCAATTTTGAGGGCAACACGAGGCGGATTGATTTATGTTGATTCTTCTTGTCACACCCCATTTTCGAATATTTAAAAAATAAAACATTTTACCAAATAATTATCTTAAAATCAGAGTACACGCAGAAATTCTTAAAAAGAAAAGGGGAGTGCAGCGATATTTAAAATTTCGACAAAAGATAAGTAACCGAAACATCTCTAAATTTAAATATTCGTAAAGTAAAAAGAGTTGTAGAAAAATTTACATCGGAAAGTTAATAAGTTTCATATCATAAACTAATATTTTTCAGAACATACTGATATAAAATATACATTCTTTTATACATGCAAAAGTATCAGATGTTCTGTTCTGCCTTCCTCCATACTAGTGTTTATCTGTTGCAATAAAATCATGGAAGGGGTGAGTGCAAGAAAATCACTCAGTGGGGTGGAAAGAGAGACACGTAAGCACATTATTTCAATCATCAAATTAATATTCACTACACATAAACATAATAAATTATCATAACATTACTCGGGTCTTTAAGCCCGGCATGAAATTGGAGTTTTTAAGTCCAACATAAGTGGGCCATATTGAAACCCTCGGGTAGCTAGCCCGCCATGAAACCTGGAGTCTTTAAGTCCAGCGTGAAAAGGGTCATCTTTGAAACCCTTCGGGTATTTAACCCGCCGTGAATGGAATTCCAACATTATCATTAACAATGTACATTTATCACATTATATTGGAAATAAACGCTGAAGGTCAACGTTCAAATCCCATAAAGTACCATAATCACATATAGCATATTCGCATTTAATCATGTTCATTAAAATAATGCCGTAAACAACAAGCATTTACCCCCACCTTTGAATATAGTAACCCGTGTCCAAAAAAGCTTCCGTTGTCATGCTTCCTTACTCCGGTTCCTTGTTCGTATTTCCTACAATTTTTAGGAGTTGACTTAGTCTCTAACTTAAATATCTATAGAATACTTACAATACTAAATTTCTAATATACGATATTAATCGAAGGTTCTTATATAAAGGTGTAACTTGAACGAACTAGGGTATTTCTCTATTTTGAAGTTTAATTCGTTGTTCGTATCAATCGTGGATTAAAACCAATGTCTATAACGCGGTACATTAGTCTAAATACATGTATCGTTGAATTTTGGTTTCATAATATAATTTCGGTGTAGTTCTAAGGTTCGATTATAATTTCAGCATAATACAAGGATCAAAATGCAATATTACATAAATTTAGGGGTTGAAAGTAATAATTCAAGAATTGGAAAAAAATTTGCAGAAAGGTCCTTGAACAAAAATCAAAATTTTAAACTAAACCCCAACCCCCACCTTCCCCTCCCCTGCTCCCAGCCACCCCCCTGCCGCCGCCATACACCCTGCCGGCGACTGGCCTGTCGCCAGCTCAACTTCCCAGCACGGCGCCGCCACTCACGGCGGCACCCCCCCAACCCCAACTACACACACAACACACGCACACGCACACGCACACACACGCACAACACACACACACACAGCCACACACACACACACAACACAACACACGCAGCGCCGCCGCCACCGGCGCTGCTCCCCACACCTTTCGCACGGCGGCGCCCCCTGGACAGCGGCGGTGGACAGCGTGACACAGAGAGAGAGATAGGTTCAAAGGTTGATATATATATATATATATATACAAAAATAAATAGATACAAATCAACAATAGAAATGAACAAAATTTTGAAATAAACATTACCCTTACACACACCAAAAATTCTGCAAAAGCTGAAAATGAAATGAGGAAGAAGAGCTGCAAAAGTGTTGAAAATGAAATGGGGAAGAAAAGTGTATCTTATCCTTGTCCAAAATTTGATCCAAAAAGTGATACACGTGTGTTATACATATTGGAAGCAAAGAAGCAAATACAAAGATTTCTTCTCTTTTAATTGAGCTAAATACATGGGCCAAAATATTGGGCTAATCAAAAAAAAAGTTTGATTTGGTTGAAAAAAAAATGGAACAACAATTTGGGCTTTTACTTTAGGTAATTTAATGAATTTTTAATATGCTATAATCTCATTTATGTATATATATATATAACTACATTTAGTTTGGATGTTATACTTCTTCTTGTTCTTAGTTGAAACTCTTGCATTTTGGCTTGGGATCTTCATAGCAATTCCTGAAATCACGAGATACGTTTGCTCTTACGTGAGATTTGGCGGAAAAAAAAAAAATTTGCCCAGCAAATCCTGTTTGAGCGCGTTGGAGTTTTAATATGTGATCTAGTACAAAATATGTCTATACACCAACGATACGTGGCGATAATCCAACGATGGAATATAAGATGGAATATATAATGGGAATAGAGGATCCTGTTCGGTTTATATCTGTCCTAAGTAATATGACCAATAAAAGAGCTTTTCAATTATATATTGATTTAATGGAAAGAGTCCTTTTCATTTCATTTTAATACAAAAACTAAGATACGAGTAATTTTATAGCAATTTTAAACTTTGTTTTTTAGGGAAACATATTTAACTATTTATACAAATATAATGTTGAAGAGAAAATGGCTCACTTTAACACATTTTGTTAAATTTTTGTCCAAAATATCATAAAATTATAAGAGTTGACCAAAATACCACCATCCTTATATTTTGTGACCAAAATATCACAAATTATCCTTTAGTGTTATGACAACAATGACATGATGTGACTAAAAGATGTACTTTCAAAGTACTATTTGTACCCTAAAATAGATTTTTTTTTGTCGTGTGTAATAAAGTGGATTCTCTTTTTTTAGTTATTATTTACTTTTAATTCAAATACACTTCTCATTTTGGTGGAAACACATTTCACAATGAAAGTCCAATGGAATTTAACGCCAAGTTGGAGTCGAGATAGGGAGTCGATAAAGTGCAGTTATGGGGGAAAAATCATATCTCGAGCTCTAGAAGTCAAAATTCAATGTTTTTTTATCTTGTTAGAAAGCTAAGAGGGAGTTCTACAACTTTCATGTTGGAAGTTTTCATCAATTCTGCCTTCAAAAGAACAGAATAGTACAAGAATTTGAAAGTCGTGCAAGAATGTCATGATTCTCGTCTTGACAGGGCTTGAGTAAATTGGGTATAACTTGGTGTACAAAACTGATATTGGGCTGAAATTAGTGGCATCAGATAGATAACTTGAAGGGCTACAACTTTCATGAAGAAGTCGAAGCCCAATTATGAGCGTAAGAGGGCCGAATCGAGGCTGAAAGCTGGGAGTTTAGGCACTCCACGAAAATGTTCACGAAAATGTTTAGGCACTACACGAAAATGATTTTTCGTGACATTTCGTGGGAGGCATTTTCATGGCATTTTCGTGACATTTTCGTGGAACAAATTTTCGTGGTTTTCGTGACATTTTCGTAGAACAAATTTTCGTGGTTTTCATGGCATGCAATTAAGTTTTTTTTTTTTTGATTAACTTTTTCATTTTTTGACTGACTTTGACATAGACCCCACCTTTTTGAATAGTCAAATGTGGTATTTTGGGCACAAATTATAACAAATGTGTTATTTTGGTCAAACACTAAAATAGTATAGTATTTTGGATCCAAATTTAAACAAAAGTGTTATTTTGGGTCTGGGTCTAATGTTGAATGTGATGATAAATAAAATTTCATCAGAAAGAATCTTTAAGTCCTCAAAAATATCGCCTTTCAAAATTTGCATCACTTTTCCTAGTTATATTTCTATCACTCCCTATTTATTATTCTTAGGCAGTTGATTATTTAAAAGTCCAAAAATATAGGTTGTAAAAATAATAAAAAATAAATAGGAAGAATGAAGAGGAAAAACAGTCGAGTGTTAGCTACAATAGTATAATATGTTCAAATCAGAATAAAAAACCAGGAGCTGAGCTGTCACAATCTGGGCATTGGCATTGGTTTTTTAAGGGAAAAGGATAGGGAGAAGGAAAAATGATAGTTAAATAGAAAATCTAGTTATGAAAATTTGGAGGCTCAACTTATCTCTTCTATATATTAACAATGCACTCATTCACTCGCAGATGATCTTATTTACCATCTCTCTCTGCACCTCTTATTCTCTCTCTCTCTCTCTCTCTCTCTCTCTCTCTCTCTCTCTCTCTACCACTTATGTTTACACTACAACATAATACTCATATTGCCAGAGAGCTCACTTCATCTACTCTCCAAAGATCTTCCTCGTACTTGTACCACCGTATCAGCCCTTCGTCGTTCTTTGTGCGTTGGCACATGATGCATGAATCGCTCATGCATGTTAGGAATGTCTTCAACCTACTGGCTTTCTCAAGGATGGATTTGTCCAGCCCTTTGAGAACTCGTCTGGGTGCTGGATGCGGAGGAACTTCAACGAGCTGGCAATGAGATATGTTGAGCACTTCTAGCCCGTGGAGCCCCTCCAACAGTATGATTAGAGCTTCCTTAACCAGCACTGAGCACCGCAGGCTTAGCACTTTTAGGTTCGGTAGAAATGCAGCTAGGGTGGACGCGAAGTAGATGTCGCAGGGTCCCATGATCTTCAATTCTGCAAAATTTTTGCAGCTTTTGCAGATTTCCTCTATTAGGTATGGGGGGTTTGATATGCTAGGCATTGTTAGTGACTCGAGACCTTCCCACATACGAATTGCTCTACATATGCCCGTCTTCTTTATTCTGTTCCAGGCCGGCATTACTAGGCGCTTCAGACGTGGGGACCTGCATTGAGAACAAGTATCATGAACAAGATTAGCCTAGTAGGTATATCAATTCATAATGCCTTATTCCAGATTCCTCTTAAGCCTGCATAGATCACTATAGTTCTATTTTTGCCCTCTCAAGGATTCTAGTTTAACTGTATTCTCTTGTTCTGACGAGCAAGCAGATTTAGAATTTACTGTCGATCATTTAAAATCATGTTAAAGATATGTCCAAGATATGCATACTAAAAGTGAGTATATGTGAAAGCATCTCTAGTATACTATCACAACAACATAGGACTACTCAGAGAAACTATTGCTCTAAAGTGAATGATACAGTTAATAAAATTTTGATCAAACTTATATATATCACAAATAATCTGCATGTAATTTTATCATCCATCTTTTATCTCTCTGTATGGGATTCGTATACTGAAAATACTTCAAGAAGCATGTTTCCAAGGTATCATCAATTATGAGCGGCCTTGCTATTCTTTGCCCTAATATAAATTCTTTGATGGCATTCAGTTTCTAGAAACAAATTCATGCAAAAATTCAGTGGAAACACGGAACTGAATACATAGAAAAAAAGAGAAATAGTTACTGATGTACCTTTCTGCTGTATATGTCAACTGGTCGTCGCTGACATACATATTATAATGAAAAATCAGGGTTGATATGTTTCCAAGGCTGAGATTCAAAGCAATCTTCATAACTCGGGTGAATATTTTATCAGATCGACCATCCACATACACATATGGCTCTAATGGGATCTTAATAAAGTTTGACTTTAGCAATGTCGTATCAAGTGTCTTCCAGAGCAAAGGGTCACAGGCAGCCATTCTCCAAGTTCGACAAACATGACCAACTCCAGAGGTCAGTTCAAATATATCCAGCTTCTCAAAAACCTTGACCAAGATATCAATATCCATGTCCTCCCATCTTCTAGAAACAGAATATGTATCTTCCATTATACAGACTTCTGAAAATCAGCAAAGAAGTTTTACAACATTTACTAGGCCTGCAAAAAACAAAAAAAAATCATCAACACAATTGCACAATCACCTTCCTGTAATTCCATATGACAGCTATTCATAGCTGATTTTGTGCCATAAAACATACTGTTCTAACCAAAGTTTGAAAGTGTCTTTGTAAGGAAAGAAAGTTAAATCACATCCTACGGTTTCAAAGAAGCACACTAATTCCTGAAACCAAACTAAGGCAGCATGACGAAGCTAATACAATTCATACAATTTATAATCAGCAGAAGAGATGTCAAGTGATATTTCTAATGTGGAAACAAGTTCAACAGTCTAAGCTTTTGGGACAGGGCTACATTGCTAATGAAAATGACAAACTTGACACTAATTCATGCATACTTGCTTTGCTGGATAAAGGAGAGACGAAAGCAGTAATGTTGAAAGGGGGGTGGGAGTGGCGGCTGGCTTGCTGGTAACGACAAATCCCAACCACGGAACCCCTTTTTTTTTTACTAGGGGAAAACAACAAATACTCAACAAACTAATAAACTAGAAGGGGAAAACGACAAATTCTCAACGAACTAATGAACTACAAGGGGAAAATGACAAATGCACAACGAACTAATGAACTAGAAGGGGAAAACGACAAATCCTCAACGAACTAATGAACTAGAAGGGGAAAACGACAAAACCTCAACAACCTAATGAACTAGAAGGGGAAAACGACAAGTCCTCAACGAACTAATGAACTAGAAGGGGAAATGACAAATGCTAAACGAACAAGATCCTAATGAACTAGACATGTGTTAAAATAAAACAACAGAAATAAATAAAAGCATATAAACAAATAAAATGAATAAAGAAAATCCAAATCCATCTAATCTCCATCACCTACCCAATGCAACACAAATATCTGGTTCTATCCCTAGATAATAGGAATGTAAAATGAGCATCGGCTCGTATATATATAGACACACAAAATTCTGATGAATGGAGCAGGGCAATGAAGTCCTTGAACTCAAAGCCCCTCACACCCATCCCCAGATTCATATTCAGCAAAAAAAAAATTCTTTTTCTCTTTCTTTAATAGAAGAAGTCAAGAAACCGTAAAATCATTTCAGAAAACACTTGAAAATCATCCAAATTCGAACACCAAGTATTTCATTCCACTAATAATTCCACAAAACAAGAACCAATTTCTCACGAATCAATAACAAACACCAACCGTGGCAAGAAAATGCTCATATCGTAACTCAACAGCGGAAGAGCAGAAGAATGGAATAACCTCGGAAAGTCCCATTCCCAACATCGTACAGAATTGAAGAAAATGCACACAGCAAGATAATTAAGGAAAGTAATCGGAGAGCAAGAACATAGGGGAATGAAATCAAAATCAAACTGAAAGCTCAATTCATGGAGAAAATTCGAGAATCAAAGATCCCGGGCCTCGATCCAAGCACCAACATTGAAAGAAACCGAAATTGGAAATGCAAGAAAATGAGAAGATGGTGCGAAATGAGAGGAGAATACCTTGGAATTTAGGGATCTTTCGGACAGGGATTAATTCTGTTGTTTCTGTTGATATCAGGGTGTGCGAGTTTTTTCTTTAGATATTTTTAATAGTACGTTATATATATATATATATATATATATATATTTGTTTCCCGTTTTTGGTTATGTTGAAATAGAGGAGAGTGGAAGTAAGTGAGATTAGGAGAGAGAAAGGAGATTCGGGGAAGTGAAAAGACGAGAAAGCCCCTGGAGCATTTCACTAATATTATATCGATTAACCTCCCTGTCAAATCTCATCATTATCCTCTTAACGCTCCTTCCAACTAACAATCATTGCTTCGCACACTTCACCACTCACTTTCTCTCTTCCTTTTCATCACCCTTTGCTATTCTATTTCCGCATTTTTATTACTTCACTACCGGTTTCAACCTGCATCGTCCGAAATTTTCTTCCCCTATCACGACAATCCTTCACACTTGGTAATGCTTTTCTACGGGATATGTTACCTTCCATCTCAATTAAACCATATTTCCTTTTCAGTTATTCATATTTTTTATAATACGATTTTATATTAAAATTATTTTTATTACCGTTGTTTCTCTAAAATTTAGAAATTTGGTAAGATCTCTTTTCCGGATTAGGTTGATCTTCTTTCCAACCCTTTATCCCAACTTTTTTGGGGAGGAAAGTGAGTGTTATTTATTAAATATATTTTAAATAAAACTTTCAAATATTCATTATTAATCTAGTTCGGAGAAACTTTCATTGATTGAATACGACTTTTATTTTGATTGTGAACATACATTCTCGTTGCTTGTTGAGAATGTAGTTTTTTTCCTCTTTGTGAAGAGAATGTTGTCTAAAAGCATGCATTATAATTCTTTAAGAAGATATTTGAAATTCATGGTAGCAAATCCATCGGTAGTGTTTGAATACATATGAATTTGAAATTCATGGTTTTCATTTTGAACTACTTTTGGAGTCATTTTTGTGGACCACTTCTTTCAAATCATGAATTTCAAATTACTCTATCCAAATGGAACCCATGGAACTATAGATTATATATGAGGATAGATTGTCTTTTTGACTAGCTTGCTATTCCAATATTCCAAGTTTGTTGCATAAACAAAGGAACTCATTGAGTGATCTAATACGTAATAATAGAAATCTTATAATTTTTTGTTTAGGATCATCTTAAACTGTAAAATATGAAGAGAAGGACTTACATGCACCTGGGGCACGGATCCTTCAACCCGATCCGCCTGACCCGCACCCATTAATTATATTTTTTTAATTTCTTTTTCTTTCACGCATTTTTCTACTTCTTCTTCTTCTTCTTCTCTTCCTCCTCCTTCTTCAACACGATCTTCTTCTTCTTCTTCTTCTCTTTCAACCCTTCTGCTTCCTTCTGCTGTGCTCGAGTATCTTGCAGCTGAGATCACCTCCTTTTTCCTCATTTCAATCATCAATTAGGTTTTCAAAATTAGTGCTTCAATTGCTCAATCGTCCATGGTTTTGCAGGTACTAGAATTGGCAGGAAATGCAACAAGAGACAACAAGAAGAACAAGATCATTCCGAGGCACGTGTTGTTGGCGGTGAGGAACGATGAGGAGCTCGGAAAGCTCCTCACCGGAGTTACCATCGCCCACGGCGGAGTCTTGCCCAACATCAACACTGTTCTTCTTCCCAAGAAGTCTGATAAGGCTGCTGCTGAGAAGACCCCCAAATCTCCTGCAAAGGGGACCAAGTCTCCTAAGAAGCCTTAATATTCATCTCAGCAATGTTGTTTCCATTTACTTTTGTTGCTGTCTAGGAACAAGGGTTGTTCATATCTTGTGGATTTAACCTTTCAATTTCTTCATATCATTGTTATTGGTTTTGAGTTCTAATTTTTTCAGATTTTAAATTTTATGTTTCATCTCTATTGTTCTTCTCTCTTCTTTAGGGTTTATATATTTAGAATTGTATATGTATGTAATTAATTGATATGCAACTTTGTATGAAATTGTAGAAATCTGATTGAGTAGTATGAATTTGCAGAAAATTTGGGGAAGAAGATGATAAAATCAATTCACAGTCTATTATTTATATATACATATCACTGAATCTTAAGAACAAATATTTAACACCTAAAAAGTATATATATAACACCTATAGAGTATATATTAAACATATCAGACATATAATATGAAAATATTCTAAAGGTATTACAAATATACTATATAGGTGATATAAGATCACATGCATCTATAAGATATAATAAATACAATTTTTTTAGATGTTATGAAAATATTTTAAAGGCATTACAAAGATACTCTATAAGTGATATAAAATTACATGTTTCTATGATATATAATAAACATAATTCCTTCAGGTATTATGAAAATATTATAACACCTAAAGAACATACATATAACACTTATAGAGTATATATATGACACCTATCATTCAATCACATAATATGAAATCTTATTTATATGTGATATCTCAAGAACATACATATAACACATAAATAGTATATATATATATATAACTCATATAGAGTATACATATAACACATATCACTGAATCACATAATATAAAATCTTCTATATATGTAATACCTCAAGAACATAGATGTAACACCTAAGGAGTATATATATAACACCTATAGAGTATAACTATAACACCTATCACTGAATCATATAATATAACTATAACACCTACAGAGTACATATATAACACCTATAGAGTATATATATAACACTTATCACTGAATCACATAGTGTGAAATCTGGTGTGAGTGGGCGCACACCAGATCAGGTAGGGGTGCGCGTGGGGGTGCGTGGACGCGCCTGGGTGCGGCCCACGCACCGGGTCGGGTCAGGGGCACGGATCTAGGATCCGTGCCACAAGTGCATAAAAGTTTTGTTCAAATATGAAATATTAGTACATACACAAATAAAATCATTGAAGTACTAATATTGAAAAAATGCTTATGGGCTTAGCCTAATAACAGGTACATCTCTTGTCTTGAATAATATCTCAAGTTCGAGTCCCCCAACCCCAATTATATTTGTAATCAAAAAAAAAAAGGTACTAATATTGAACAAAATGGTAATTGCAATTATATTTGTAATCAAAAAAGTACTAATATTGAACAAACTGTAAAGGTATGTCTAACATAACGTAGTGGTATGTGTCAAAATTCAAAAATTAAGCCCAAAAAAGACAAGGTATGAAATTTGGGCAGTATGATATGTTTAACATAACTTAAAGGTATGTCTAACATGACCTTTGGTATGTGAATTTTTTCAAAAATTATGCGCGAAAAAAAAAGGCGGTCCCCCTAACCTGAATTCGACCCGGATGCATGGATCTAAGATTCATGCACCTGATTCACAAGAGACTTACTCTTAAAGATAACAATGGAGTTTAAGATATAGAGTGGTTGTAGAAAGAATTATGTTGTCTGGATTTGGAATTATTAAGGATATTTGTATTTCCTTTTTTCTTACCAGAAGTAGGGCCCAACGTATATTGTGATTTCTATAAATAGCTATTAAGAGATTGATAAACCAGATTTACGTTCTTATTCTAATTAAATCAAATTTTAAAAGATGTTTTACTTACCTTATAAGCTCCAAAATAGTGTTTTGATAGCTAAGTTGATTTTTCAGAAGTAAGAACGACACATCATCCAAAACAAACCTTCAATTATAATCTTGAATAGAATTTATTTTTTCTCGGTCCCTCCAAATGTTATTATTTAAAATCCACAATTGTCATTATCAATATCCTTTTAACTTGTAGGCTTTAGAAATATCATTTAGGGTGTTAGAGCCTAGAGGTTATAAAATTTTAAATATACTTGACCAAACACCTTCTAAATATTTAAGTGATTTGAGCCTATTTTTAATCTCATTTGAGTGATTAACAATGATGTGGGAAGGATGTGAGAGTAAAGAAGAAATTCCTAAAGTCAACTATACCCATGAAGGGAGAACTGTGGAACGATCGAACTGCAAAGCTACAAATACGGTGGCAGAACTGCCATCTTATATCTTATGGAAACAATTCCGCTACCAAAATGGAAGCAGCAGACGTCATAGCAGACTTGTCGCATAATCATAAGCTTATGGATCGCTCAAGGATCCCAACCCGCAGAGGTGGACACCAATGTAACGAAAGAACACTAGCCGACAAACATAAGCCCCGTGCACCTTGAACAGAGGATCGCAGCCTGTGAGAAGAATAACAAACATGAAGGGAACACTGTTGACGTGGCGCAAAAGACAAAGGAATGCATCATTCTTCATAATAGGAAAAGAAGGAGCCTCGTGCACCCGAAGCAGAGGATCATAGCTGGCAGGGAGAATGATAAGCATGAAGCAATCATTGCTGACGTGGCGAAAAGGACAAAGAAAGGCATCATTCTTCATAACAGAAAATGAAATGACCTAGAAGGAGGAAGTGGTACCTTGAGCACCAGGAGGAGTATTTTGAGGAAAATGAATATTTTGGTGACTGAAGCAACAAGGAAATTTAAGGGTAGAATGTCAGAAATACCCCCTTTGAAAGGAAAAATATATATATGGAGAAAATCATTGTAAAAAAAGGGGGGATTCATGGACACTTTTTCAGCAACACTTGTGTATTTTATCTCTTCTTAAAAAGGAAATGAAGGACTTTTGGCTTTTGGTGGTGATTTACATTACAATTGTTCTTGAGCTTTATCTTGGTTGAGTTCATTTTCTATTGCATTGTGTTCTTTATTTGGGTGTTTGCTAGATTGCAACATCAAACAACATCGGATTTGGATCATTTGGTGGACAAAAAGACCAACACAATGCATTGGGTAAGATTTTGCCTTTTTTTTCCTTTTTTTTGTGTTTTACTTTTTCTTTCATTTGCCTAATCATATAAACCCGTATGAGTCTATGATTTAAGTGATAAAAATTGTCCAGCAACTGGTGCTGATCTTTTTGCCCAATAGAGAATCCAGATCCATTAACATCACTACCCATGTATTGTTGTGAAAAAAAAAAAAAAAAAGGACTAAGAATCCCAAAAAGTATCTTTAGTATTTGAGTCTCTAAATCGTAATAGCTTTGTTGTGTCTCCTCATAAAACAATTACATAAATTACATATAAAAGCTGATAAGAAAATGTGTTTCTACATAATTAAGCGAGGTGTTTTGAGCAATTTCCCAGTCCAATATATAACACACATTTGTGGCTAAGTCCAAATCTTGTCTGGTCCAAGAGCCCAAAAAGACATTCCCAGTTGGACCAGGAATATGGGTCAACCCAAAACAAGCCCATTTATTATTATTATTATCTATCTATATTTATCTATATATATGCAGAATATTCTGTCAAAAATAATTACAATAAATGTTTCATTTATTAAATATTTTTATTTTGAGAAATTATTAATAACTTTCATTATACATTTGTTAATAAAAAATTGAAAAAATATTAGTATTTATGACATTTAATTTTATATTTATTGTATAGAACAAATTCAAAAGAAAAAATAAATATATAAATCTAATATATATTTATATACTATAACAATAGAGAAAAAGTTGGAGATATTTACAAAAATATCATTTTCCCGCAAAAAGTGCCGCATCAACAATTGTTTTTTTTATTTTTTATTTTGCATCTTTTATTATTTAATCCATTTAATTTATAATATAAAATATTGTATTAGTTTATTCTTATTTTATTAATATTAGTTAGTTTTTTTTTTTTGAATAATTTCTTAAATACCAACAATAGATATTGTCCAAACAATAATTTCAATATAGATATTAATTTGTTTAGGGATAATTGATATCATATTTAATATAAATTAATAAATAAGCGCAAAAACTCACGTGAGACGGTCTCATGGATGATTTTCGTGAGACGGATACTTTTTACCCATTATCAAAACCCATATCCACAAATTTACATGTGAATTGTGAAGTGTGGGTCATGGGTTGACCCGTCTCACATGAAATGATCCGTGAGACTGTCTCACATGATACTTACTCTTAAATAAGTATACACTATTAAAGATGTGTGTATATACATACATGTATATATAATATGTATTTAATGTGAAATTAAATATTATTCTTAATATTTTTAAAATTAATATTTGTAAGTGTCACATCAACAAAAAAAATTATTTGTATTTTTTACTATTTAATCTATTTGATTTAATAATATAAATATTGTAATACTTTATTCTCATTTTATCGATCTTAATTAAATTAACTTTTATTGAATAATTTCTTAAATACCAACTATATATATCCAAACAATAATTTCAATATTAAATATTAATTTGCATGGGAATAATTTATATCATATTTAATGTAAATTAATAAAGAAATATAACACTATTAGAGATGTGGGTATATACATATATGTATATATATAATATGTATTTTGGTCTGAATTATATGTCATCCTAAATATTTTTTAAATTAATATATATTTCAAATATGTAATATCAGTCAATATTTTATTCTTTATCAATAAATTTTAATGATGAATTGAAGATATTGTTAAGTATACAATTACAAATATCTCATAATCAAATAAATTTTTCATTTTTTACTTTACACTTAGGACTTCGTATATTTGTATATGAGAGTGCACGTTAAATGGCTCAGCTGATTATTTAAATTATATGCTTAGTTTCTAATTATATTGTCATCATTATGATCACTACTATAACATTTTGATTTTGTGTTGGGTTTGAATTGTAATGATCAATATCGTGTTATATTAATTAATTTACGCGATACTTATAATGGAATAGTTATCTGTCATTTTTGATGTTAAGCGATATTAATTAAAAATGTCCTTCTAATTCAATTTATTTTAAAATAAAAGGTTGAAAATATATAATTGACAGTGTTTGCATCAAGTTCCTACGTAAAATTTCTAATTTTACTGTGTATTGTTTCTATACATTCTGACACACACATGTGTTTAATTTAAGTAATTGAATTTAAATTTTAATTCACAATTTTAATTTTTAATTCACAATTTTTTTTTACTTTTTTAGTATATTTAATTTAAATGACTGACGATATTAGTTTGTAACATAAATGATAAAAAAAAATGTTCAACTATAAATGTTGTGTATTAAAGGTTTTTACAAAACTTACAAACTTTGCTGGTAAAATTCCAATTTTGATTTGAAAATCATGATTGATACTTTGTTTTTAGTATTAATCATAGATTAGTGAATTGGATATGTATAATATTGATATATTGTCGTGAATTGGATTATTTTTAACAAATTTAGATTTTTTTTTAGTCAGTAAATATTATAGTTTTCTATATACTAAAATTAATCACACTATATTATCAAATAGTTAATATTTACCAACATTATATCACATACCGCGCATCGCGCGGGTGCGAGTTCTAGTTATAAGTCAAATGAGAATCAGATCACCATTTCTCATTCAACAAGCTCAGATTAAGCTAAATAGAGTGTGAGATCATTAAATGAGTGATCATTTCATAGACTCCTATCTATCACAACTTAACTAGAGATGCAACCTTACTTATATAATTTATTATTAATTAAATTTTGAAACTTGAATTTTTTTTTTTTTTTTTTGGAAAAGGTTGAAATTGAAACCCTACGAAATGCATTTTCTTGGTTACATTACATGTGAGTATGGTGATCAGGTGATGTAGCGCTTGTTGGCACACGGGAAGCCACAATTTTATTTCAGGACAGCAAGTGCAGAAATTAATGCTAAAAAGACCCAAATCTGGATTTCTATTTTTATTTTATATATATATATATATATATATATATATATCAACATTGAAATTAAATGCTTTTTTTCTTATTAATATTTTTATATAGTAATTCAGAAACTAAATTATTTATTTTGTGATTCCAACTTGGTTGTGTTATATCACAATCGACTCAATTATAGCTCATTGAAACCGTACGTCAATCTAACCAAATTAATGCCAGAGAGTAATAAATTTACCTAACATTAAGACTTTTGAGAAAATTATCTAAAGAATTTAACTTCACGATGTAAATTAACATTCAATTCATATATGATTGAAAAATGAATTTGGTTTAGGGATAACAAGGTTTTATCTCACCTTTATTAATCTGTATAATTGTTTCATATGAACTCTTATAATTGATTATATAGTTAGTGGCAATGCAATATAAAGTAGTTAATTAATTCAATAATATCCCCAGTATATCCTTATTATTGCATGTATACATAGGTAAAGTCTTAGTTATGTTAAATTCTATTATGAAATTATCTATGTACAGAGAATAAAGCAATTTCAAACATAGAGTTGAAATCGAGAGCCCTTATAATTAGTGACATTTATTAACATTGTTTTCTTTAGTATTAAAATAATTAATTGAAGACATGAATACAGTTGAAGCAAAAAATCCTTTTCTTTTGAAAATCTATATGTAATTCCCCAAAGCCCTTTTCAATAACTATCATATTTAGTGTCAATAATATCGATTCATATTAGATAAATAATACATATAGACATATTGCCATATATTGGTCCCCAAATATATCATGTAATTCCTATATACGTTAATTATGTCATGAAACGTCTAAATAAAGTCATGTACATGTTAATATCGAATTATATTTGTAACACTTGATTAAATTAAAATTAACTATATCATATGTATGGTGTAAAGCTAGCTTAAGTCAGTATTATATATATATATATATATATATATTATATCATGATGTACGCCTTAATCGATTCTATAATATTATACATGTTCATCGAATCTCATAGTAATTTTATCACTCATGATATCACATCATCTATCTCCATATATTATATTAATTATAACTGTCTTTTTATACATAATCAACAAACTGTTGGTCCTATTTTTGGAGGTGCATCATATCGTGCAAAAAAGATCATCTTTTCATTTATGTTCTTGTGAGAAAGGAGGAACTCAAATCTGTTTTTTTTTTTTTTGTACTACAATATTTTATCGAAATTTTAGAGAAGAGTATAATTGTGTAAAAAAATTTGCTGCTATTTAGATATTTGTACGTATTAATTATGTAAGTATACCCTAGCTGGATAGATGAAATTAAGGAGAAATATAAGGTGTGACGTGGACCACGTAGGATGAGGATTGTCCACAATACTGAATTGAGGTATAAAGGACTCCACAATTCAATTGGCCCTCCACCACTTGTATAAAAGTAATTGTATGTCTTAAATACCACACTACTACTTATTAACACTACTTTCAATTGCATGCCCTAAACTTTACCCTATTCTTCACATAATTCTAATCTCTATATTTAATTTTATTGACCTACTTAATTATATTTCAATTTATTAGGACTTAGCAACATTGGTATATATAATAGGTATGCAGTATATTCTAGTAAAATAAAATATGAAATTGAATACGATCCAAGAATGAGGGACTAAAACTATATATGTGATAAAAATAGAGCATAAAAAAAGGTTTTTTCATATCTAACATAATGTTAATTTTTCAATATTCTTGAAAAATAAATGAGATAAAATACATTTAAGTTTTTCATTTTCTCCTTTTCTTTTCAAAAAAATAAAATAAAGGTTGCATTTTGTCAGCATTGTGATTGAGGGTAGTTATGTCCAGCTATTTCTGAAAATTGAAACCGAATTGTGGTCACTATTTTATAAAGGATGGACTAAAGACACCACACTTATTTCTAACGGCACCACACTCATGAGTTAAATTTGGTATGAGTTAGTGAAATAAGTATAGTGCCCTTAGAAATGACTGTGGTGCATTTAGTCCCATCCTTTAATAAATTATTAATCTAAATTCAATTTTATATATTTCAAACTGCGAACTTAATCACTAGTTAAGAATGTTTTAATAATTATTTTATACTCTATAAAAATAATATTATATATGATTGTACTCCTTAACATTAGGTTATATATACATATTTTGTATAGTAACTTGTAACTGTTTAGTTTAGAATTGTAGTTTTTGTACTTTGAATTTTGTAAGTTGTACTAATTTGTACAACTCTAACTTGTATACATAAAATGTTTGAATTTGATATAATCTCAACCTCTTGAACCAGGCCTTCTCATTGGCTGAAAGTTAAATAAAGTGATTTATTGCTTATACCCATGTTTCTACATATATATTACTTGTAGTTTCTTGCTTTATGCTAAGTTAGTATTGTTTGGATCTTTTTTGTGTCACTTTCTCTTGATTGTTTCGTTGTGAGTACTATAAAACTGAGTTTCCATATTTAGGATATCATCATGTTTATGGCTTTATTCATGTTTTCTATCCACATGCATGTACAATTATATTTTCCATCATATATATATATATATGGTTGTACACATCGATGTATAATTGTTCGTATCATTTGAAAGTGCAATAAAATTATACAACTGAGGTTTAGAAGTTAGTGAGGATTTTTTTGTGGCATAATTTAAAAGTGTTGTGAATTTAGAGAAATAAACTGTGCAAAGGAGAAATAAACTGTGCAAAGTGTAGTAATTTTTTCAGATTTCTTTTCTTTCTTTCTTTTTTTACAGGAATCTCTGTAATCTCAAATGAAATGTAATTATAGGAATTTAAGAAATATTAATTTACATATATTTTAACAGAATCGCTCTCATTAACTTCTCTAATATAAAATAAGATATAAAACAATTAATTATTGAAAATTTACCTGCAATACTTACACTTTATTTTTCAAAATTCACAATACTTACACTTAAATTTTTTTTAAAAAAAATCTTTTATCAACTTTCTTAATCTATAAGTAAAATTATAAAATCACACTTATTTCGAGATGAATGGAAGTAAATTAAAATTCAAATAGAAGGTTGTACTATTTGAGTTGCTCAAGACTCGAGAGCATCCATAATCAACATTTATAACATTCCATTAATGTTTTAATCATTGCGGGCCCCCTCTATTATTAACATGAATAGAAATAGATATATGCATTTATTTAATGAATAGAAATAAAAAAATGATTATAAATATTAAGAAAACATTAATCGATAGAAAAACGTGAATGAAATGATAATATAACATGGCAAATCTAAATTAATGGATATTAATAAGATCCAACAACATGGATATCAAGATATGTATCCTTAATAAAAGGGTTAGAGAGAAATCGAAAATACAAATTGATTGATAAAGTAGTTATTGACTGATTTGAGATATAGATAGCACTCCACTTACCTTAATCAAGTCTTTAATTGGCGGATAACCCCCGGAGCCCACCTACAACACCCCACCCCACCCGAACTCTACACTCAATTCATGCAACTGGGTTGATTTGATTCGAATCGGATCCATCAATATTGATTTTTTTAATGTAATCTGATTTTTATATTATATTAGTATGATCTTTATATATAAATATCATTACCTCTATATAATTCTGGAACTCTAAAAGAATTAATTTTCCACACATTTTTAGGTTAACATACACATTTGTTTATTTTCAGGCTCACATACATTTATGTGAAGTAAGTTGCACATTTATATATTATATAAAAATATGATTATGTTAATATGAAAATGTACGAATAATATCACATAAATGTATAATATGTTATTATTATTTTTAAAAATAAAGTATTATATATCTGTACATAAATATCATACTAATATAAAGCAAGATAAACACCAGAAAAAGGCATGTGGATTCAAATCGATCGGCAACAATTTGAATTGCATAGTGTATCAACTATCAAGTGTACGGGAGAATCGCTATAATGATAAAAGGGAAAAAAAAAAGGGTGATGAAAAGTATGTAATTTTTAATTCTGGTCCACTCAGATAAATAAAAAAGTGGCGTGAATGTCATATGAATGGGAAATGAAAAACCTGTCGTCCCATTCCCGAAACCCACAACTTCCATACACTCCTCTTCATATCCCAGATACAATACTGCCCCCTGAGAAACCCGACGCCGACAAACCGCTCACCGCCGATGAGCAGTCGGAGAAGGCCAGATGCGAATGGGATTTCAATCTCTCCACCGTAATTTCTTCCGCCATCGACGCCGGAGCTTCCACTTCCGACGCCATTGGGGTCGTCGAGTTCGACCATTCCGGCTCCTTCCTCGCCACCGGCGGCATCGCTCGGAGAATCAGAATCTACGAGGCCCACAAATTTCTTGATCGGAATGGGGATAAGATTAGCGCCAATGTTCTTGACCACGCCACTGCATGCGAATATTACATGTGTACACCGGCGAAACTCAGCAGCCTCAAGTGGAAGCCCGGGTCCGGGTCTCGGGTCATCGGATCTGGAGACTACGACGGAGTGGTTACGGAGTACGATCTCGAAAAGCGGGTGCCCGTTTTCGAGCGCGACGAGCATGGTGGTAGGCGGGTCTGGAGCATAGACTACTCTCATGGGGACCCGACTCTGGGTGCATCCGGGTCGGATGATGGCAGCATGCAAATGTGGGATACTCGCTGCGAAGTGGGCAAATGTGTAGCCTCGGTTCAGCCAGACCGGTCGGCCGGCAGCCCGGTTTGCTCAGTGGAGTTCAACCCGTTTCACGGACAATCCGTGGCCGTTGGATGCGCTGACAGGAAAATATACGGGTACGACGTGCGTAGAACGAGCCAGCCGGTTTTTGTCCTGGATGGGCACGAAAAGGCCGTGACCTACGCGAGATATCTGGATGTAAAAACGATGGTTTCTTCTTCGGTTGATGGGTTCTTGATGATGTGGGATGCAGAGGATCAGAGGCTGCTTAGGAGGTATAAAGGGCACGTGAACAGTAGAAGATTTGTGGGCTTATCGGTTTGGAGAAATGGTGGGCTCTTGAGCTGTGGCTCCGAAAACAATCGTGTTTTCGTGTATGACAAAAGGTGGGGCGACCCGATTTGGGTCCGTGGATTTGAACCGGAGGAGTGTGACCGGAGTTTTGTTAGCGGCGTTTGTTGGCGGCAGAAGATCGGAGAGGAGCGGTGCACCTTGGTGGCGGGTGGTTCCGATGGGTCGCTGCGAGTGTTTGAGGGCCAAAGAAAGCAATGAATGCTAGAGCTTTACTGCAAATTACATTTTGAGAAATTCAAGAATATATTTTTATAATGTTTTATTAGATGAAACTTCAAAGGGATTTATTCCATTGCTTGGTGTGTGATGTGATCAACACATGATTTTTTACTAATTCTATCCATCTTTTGTTTACAATAATTTGGTGTGATGTATGTTGCTTTCTAAATAATTAAATGTGTGGGATTCCTGATTTGGATGATTTTATTAAGTTCCCATATTTTGTAGAAGAAGGGAGGTGCAGATGGAATGGGATACCAAGGATTAGATGTAGATGTATGGGTTGGAGTATTATATATCTTTACTGCATGGACAAAACTTATAGGGAGGAATTACATAAAGTGGAAATACCCTTGATATCATATCAGCATATTGTGAACACGATATCAGTATATCATGATCACGATATCAGCATATCGTGAACACGATATCAGCATATCATGAACACGATATCAGCATATCGTGAACACAATATCAGTATATTGTGAACACGATATCAGCATATCAGCATATCATGAACACGATATCAGCATATCGTGAACACAATATCAATATATCAGCATATCATGAACACGATATCAGCATATCGTGAACACAATATCAGCATATTGTGAACACGATATCAGCATATTGTGAACACGATATCAGTATATCATGATCACGATATCAGCATATCATGAACACGATATCAGCATATTGTGAACACGATATCAGCATATCAGCATATCATGAACACGATATCAGCATATCGTTAACATAATATTATATTTTGTGTTCATGATATGTTGAACCTTATCTGAAAGGTAGACGCAAGTAGAGTTTCTGGACACGAGTCGAGTTTCCTGGACGCGAGTAGAGTTTCTGGACGCGAGTAGAGTCTCTCAGATTCTTTTCTTATGTAAATATAACTAAAATTAAGGGTATTATGGAGATTTCACTTTAAAAATTGGGTAAAAAAGTTATTTTTTTAAAAAATGGGTAAAAAAGTTCCTTGGCTTATGAAAATGGGTATTTTAGAAATCCTCCCTTTCCAAAATATCCATTTTCATAAGTCAAGGAACTTTTTTACGCATTTTTTTAAAAAATAACTTTTTTATCCAATTTTTAAAGTGAAATCTCCATAATACCCTTAATTTTAGTTATATTTACATAAGAAAAGAATCTAAGAGACTCTACTCGTGTCCAGAAACTCTACTCGCGTCTACCTTTCAGATAAGGTTCAACATATCATGAACACAAAATATAATATTGTGTTCACGATATGCTGATATCGTGTTCATGATATGCTGATATGCTGATATCGTGTTCACAAAATACTGATATTGTGTTCACGATATGCTGATATCGTGTTCATGATATGCTGATATCGTGTTCACAATATACTGATATTGTGTTCACGATATGCTGATATTGTGTTCACGATATGCTGATATGTTGATATCGTGTTCACAATATACTGATATTGTGTTCACGATATGCTGATATCGTGTTCATGATATGCTGATATCGTGTTCACAATATGTTGATATTGTGTTCATGATATGTTGATATCTTGTTCATGATATGCTGATATACTGATATTGTGTTCACGATATGCTGATATCGTGTTCATGATATGCTGATATGCTGATATCGTGTTCACAATATGCTGATATGATATCAGAGGTATTTCCATTTATGTAAATATAAACTTAAGTTGAGGGCATTATTGATATTTCATCCAAAAAATGGGTAAAAAAGTCATTTATTCAATAAATGAGTATAAAAGTTCATTGGCCCATGAATATGGGTAAAGGGAGGTATTTCCACAAACTTATATACCCTGGGGCATATAGGGGTACGGATCTAGGTGTTATACATATGCTCTTCAAGTGTTATATATATATATATTATAGGTGTTACATTTCTTGGTGTTATACATATACTCTACAGGTATCATATGTATATAAGAGTATAAATATGATACCTAAAGAGTATACATATGATACATGTAGAGTATATATATAACATCATATAATAGGTTAAGTTGGGGGCACCGTGCCCCTAGGGCACACAAGTGTCACTCTTGCTGCGTTTCATCTTTACCAACCTTATCTTGTTAAAGAGTGTACAATCATTTATATATACCTTATCCATCTCTAGATCCTCTATTTTAAATTATGTTTCATTTTACATTTTTCTACTTTCAATTCATATATATATATATATATATATTAAGTAGATTAATCATGTCATCTTTTATATTTCACATGTAATGATCATTTTGAAATTTTGAATGAATATAAATGAGAAATAAAGGAAAATACTTGTCATATACTATATCTATATATCATACTTGTGTAACACCCTTATGTAAAATGGTAGACGAGAATCCTAACTTTATCGAATAATAATATTACTAAAATCATTAATTTCCACTTATTATCTAATCGGAATATTATAAAGTATTTTCAAAGTGCAGTATTCAGCACAAGTTCCATGAAATTATACTAACCTAAATTAATGAAATCATTATAAGTTTTTCTTACCATAAAATATTTAATATTAATTATGATACTATATTTACATTTAAGAATATATTTTTACAATTATGAAAGAACGCATCATCCTCCCAACAACTCAAAATGTTATATTCATAATTATATTAATATTAATTATATTATAATATATATTTTTTTGGCAAACAACACGATATTTCTATTCTCACCTCATTAATATATTATCATTTGGGAACTATGTCAATCTAATTATTAGATGGAATGTATGTATTGACATATATCAGAAAGGAATGCTTTAAAAACATAATTCAAACATATTCATTATTAATTAAAAAGAATTGAGATAGTGTATATAAATTGACAATATTATAAACACTACTTGCCATTATGAGAATATTTTTTAAGAAAAACTAAACTTACTAAATTCAAGAAAAAGAGTTGTTGTTTGATAATATTCATTTATAAGAATAAATACAAATAAAAATTGTGATATTAGTTTACGGTAATATA
The DNA here is from genome assembly GCA_005771605.1 of Scutellaria baicalensis. Classification (NCBI taxonomy): domain Eukaryota; kingdom Viridiplantae; phylum Streptophyta; class Magnoliopsida; order Lamiales; family Lamiaceae; genus Scutellaria; species Scutellaria baicalensis. Next base: position 8,610,891 of record CM016722.1, on the reverse strand, counting down.
TATGTACCAAAAAAATAAAAAAATATATGGTATTTTATGTTTTATTATTATATGAATTTCGATTCTAATTTTATTGAAATATAACATATAGTTAAAGCGTTTATATTTGTTACAATTAACTTTGCTAAAAAAGACCATAAAGTAATTAACAAAATCTTAAAATATTTTTCAATTATATTCTCCAAATTTGTACATTTCTTACTCTAAATGATTACATTTTTATATCAATTTATTATAAATATTTATTTTTAAAAAATTACATGTATAATACGAAATTTATATTAAATAGATTACATTTTTATATTAATTTATTAAAAATGTTTATTTTGAAAATTTTCGTGGATAAAGTCCGAGCATGTCTAGTCCAAGTGGGCAAGTGTTCTTTAAGTTGATATTGGGCCCAATAGGAATCAACAATTTAAGCCATATAATATCTTAGGCCCCCAAATCTGAACCCACTAACAGTATCAATCCACTCTAAAAGTTAGTGGACTGGAGACCCCAATTGGCGTGTTAGCATTGTTTTCTCCATCAAGAAAATTAATTAAAAATCATATTTTCTTTTGCATCTACGAATTTTGTGACAGATTTTTTAAAATTGGCTCCACATTTCTACCTAAACAAATAGTGTTTGATGTTCAATCCCTGAAAATACGATTATCAAATGTAAAATGATTTAAGATTCCATTAAATATATTTTTATAGTCCATATTTATAAATCATGAATCTTGTGTCTCACAAGTATTTTACTTTGATAAAAGTGCGAGTTTTTGTTAACCTAATTCGCTTAAATTTTATACCCTTACTCCCTACCTTACACTCCCTCTAATTCGTTTAGAAGAAATCCTCATATATAATTTTATTTTAATAATACATTGAATATTAGTGGTTTGTTTTGGATGAATGGAATGAGAAATTTTGTTAAAATAAAAAATCAAAGAAAAAATGGTGAATACCTAGGATAAAATTATATTTTTGATATTCAAATTATAATCACATTTTAATTTTAGTGCTCCTGTTTTCACGACTTACAAAATTGGTATCAAATGTTTCGAACAACCCAAAATTTAGTGCATTCTGTCAAATTCCGTACAAATTTGATCAAAGTTAATCAGCTCCAAGCATTTGGAGCAAAAAAAAATTGGTTGTCAATCCTTGCAATCTACAACTCCAATTTCTTCACCCTACTTCAATCTCCTAACATTCACACATTTCTTTCCAATTTGATGAGAAATAAACCACACAATTATAAGTAAGGAAATATTATTAGAGGCTTGAATTATATGTTGACCAACAAATATTTGTTTTTTACAAGTACAACAACTTATTTGAGACGGTTTCACGAATGATTTTCGTGAGATAGACATTTTCACCGGTGAATCTGATCATTTCTCATTAATTTTTATATGAATTGTGATTCATGAGTTGTACATTAATCCATCTCATGTAGTATTATACGTGAGACAGTCTCACATAAAACTTACTCTTCAATCTTAACCTACAATATCAAATATATGATTTCTTAAAATGTTGTAAGTAAAAAAAGAGAGATACTGAAATTGAAATGAGGATATAATTTGAGTTCCGAGAATATAATTTACCCAAAAATTTATTTTCACCTATCGCTCGAAGCATCGAATTACTGGTCCAAAAAAGGAAGTAGCGTTTTTTGAATGAATAAATATTAACACAATATTTCTACTTCAAGTTTCAACTTCGCAGTTGCAGAGCCGCCTGCAGTGTGCAGGTTGTGGAAAGAGAGATCAATAGACCTAATAAGGAAGAATTGAAAAAGAGGGAAGAGATATGGTGAACTCTGCGATCGTAAATACATACCCTCTCTCCAACTATACTTTCGGCACTAAAGAGCCCAAGATGGAGAAGGACACCTCCGTCGCCGATCGCCTTGCTCGCATGAAAGTCAAGTTAGTTTTTTTTTCGTTTTCTCCCTTTCCTACTTGTCACTAAAACCCTAGATCCGACTCCAAAATCGCGGCTTTTTTGGTAAGATTTTTCTGAATTTTGTTTGAGTTGCAGTTGTATGAAGGAAGGCATGAGGACTAGCGTCGAGGGTATTTTACTGGTATGTGTGTTTTTTCCTCAATCTGGGCGATTGCTTGTGTGAATTTATTTTGCTTCTGATTTTTCTGCCAACGAATTTTGGCGACCGTTTTTTTCTTTTTCTATTCTCGGAAGAGTTTCACTTTTTTATGCAGTAGTGTTACTTTAGTGAACAAATTTATTTTGAGCAGTAGTATTTGATGCAGTTTACATAAGCTTGTTGATTTTGTTAGCTTGTTTACTCAATAATTGTTCTCAAGCATTCCAACTAAAACAAGGTTTCGACTTTCAAGTTTATGAGTTTCTAAAGTACGGTTAAATGGAAACAAATGCGATAATGCACATTCAAACGTGGTGTTAATATAAAGTTGTATTTGATAAGTTTTTTAATGCTTGTTTTACTTCCACTTAAAATGGCAGGTAATTATGCCTCTTGTTTGATAAAAGGTTGCATTTTTCTACTTTAGTTATACATTCTTATGTTAAACTATGGTTTACTATGATGTGATTCAACCAAGTTATTTTGCCACCAATATATATGAGCTTCGAAAGTTGGCTATTCTCGTTATCATCTTGAACTTCCTCTTGATGAATGTTTTTAATACTTAGTTAACTTCCTTAAGTAGGCTAGTATCAGAAGCGGTTCCAAGCTGGTCTATCATCTTGGTTTTATAATCGTGTTCCCACAATTTTAACTCTGCTTTCCATTGAGATGCTTTGTTGAACAGTTATTTGTTTCGACCTTCGTTCTAACATGCTTGGTTTTAAGCTCAGAGTGAAGTTATGTGATGCATAGGAAAAACTAAAAATCTGCTTTTATGCATTTTCGTCATTCTAGAAAACCTTGACTGACAGTTTGATGCACATTGAATATGATGGAGAATCACAGTTTGATGCACATTGAATATGATGGAGAATCCGTGGTGTTTAGAAATTTTGTTTATTTCATTAAAACTCATTATTGGTGTTATTTATCTTCTATCTATCTTCATGAGGAGATAAAGTGAAAACTTTCTCCCTACTTTTCTCATGTACTTTTCCCGACCATCTGCTGATCATGACTTAAGTTGACTAACTCTGTCTTGACTCATCCTAATAAAACATTTGAGAAAAAATATCCCTATATTATTGTGGTCATTTTGTTTACAATTACATCAAGTTATGAGCTACTCTGTTCTGGAAATAATTGGTCAGGTTGCTTGTTTAGATGAAGTGATGAACCATGTGTAAGAAGGTCTGCAAGAGAAAAAGTTGACCTATGTATTCATTAGGTTCGAGTTACAAATCGTGCTGTTGGAGAAATCCCTTGTTAGCTCTGGACTTTTGTTTTCTAATTATGGCCAATGTGTTGCTTGAGTTCTGTTATTAATCCAATCCTAACTCGATCAGATATATCCTGCTTTATTCTTGACCAAATCATGTTGCTAATAGTTGTCCATCTTCACATTTGCCTGATTGCGGAAATTTCATTAACTTACAGGTACAGGAGCACAGTCATCCCCATATCCTCCTTTTGCAAATTGGAAATACTTTTTGTAAACTTCCAGGGGGTAGATTGAAGCCAGGAGAGAATGGTATGATATTTATCCAGTAGCATTGGTCATTATTTTGTGTTAGAAACTATCTTTGTGTGTCTGTCTAAATTAATAAACAATGGAACATAGAAGGCCGAATATCTAACTCTTCGTCCTTTCTGCCCTAAATACAACTTCACAGAAATCGAAGGCTTGAAAAGGAAACTCTCCAGCAAACTTGCTGCTAATTCACCTTCTCTACAACCAGATTGGCAGGTAAAATTAAAGGAACAGTTGCTATATTATGGTAGATGAATCATCAGCCCATTATGAAAACTGGGTTATAGTAGACAAGTCATCAGTAGCCTTTTGTGAAAACTTTGGTTATATCTGTCTAAAGAGAAACTAAATTTCATGTACCCAATCTGATTTTCTATGTATCACATAAATATGTATCGATTTACAGTAAAATTTCTGTTCTTGAGATGCTTATTAGAAAGATGCAAATTTATTGCAGATTGGTGAATGTGTGGCAATTTGGTGGAGACCGAACTTCGAAACAATCATGTATCCTTACTGCCCCCCTCATATAACGAAGCCCAAGGTAAAATCACCTATGACAAACGATACATGATGACACCATTCAATTGGCATGAAATAATGCTTGTTACTGTTTGTTGCTAGTGCAGGAGTGCAAGAAGCTTTTCCTTGTTCACCTGTCTGAAAGAGAGTATTTTGCTGTGCCGAAGAACTTGAAGCTTCTTGCTGTTCCATTGTTTGAACTATATGACAATGTTCAGGTGTGAAAGATTACACATTACATGCATCTGCATTTGTTTTGAATGAAGTAGATCCTGTAACCTTTTTGTTTATTTTTTCCATTTTATTTTAATAAAGCGAAAGAATTCCTATAACGCATCAGTTCTATAGCACATTAGCAGAACATGATGTACAGATAACACATGCTCTCTTTCTTTGATTGTGTTTTTGGTGTCAAGTGTCACTTGACTTTATGAGTTTTAAAATTATAGTTCCTTTTTCCCTGCATTCTTTCTGTTAGCATTTGTTTCTGGTTCAATCATTTATATGTTCGTCATATGATTCTTATGAAGCTCTTTGTTGATCTATGCTCAGAGATATGGACCTGTTATATCAACTATCCCACAGCAGTTATCCAGGTTTCACTTCAACATGATTAATCCGTAGTTTAGCTGGGGCTTCAGTACAACTCAGGCAAGATAGAATGCGATTGATGATCCATCCTGAAAATGGTTAGTGCACAGGTTCCAGGTTAGAATGAAGAAAACTCAAACCGAGTATTCTGAATAGATCGCGTGGGACTTGCTTGCAAGAGAGCTTCCCTCTTGAACTGGAACATCCACATCTAGATACATTCCAAGAATAGTCAGACATTCAAATTATTTTCTATTTACCTCTTTAAACTCATCATCTTCCTGAGTTAATACATTCCAAAGTTTTCTGTTTTTCAGTTTCTATGTATTTCTAGTTATGCTGTGATGTATAATTGTATTGAATGATCAAGGGGACAAGATTCGATTCTCCGAGGAAGACATAGTGGTGATGCAATTGTAAGAGTTGAGAATTTTAGAGCACAGAGCCGTCAGATTTTGTAATTGACATACCAGGGCCAAGTTATTAACCCCTTGTACTGTTGTACATTTATATAATATGACTGGTTGGCTTTTTTTATCCCCTTTGGTGTTCATGTATCCAAGTAAACATATAAAGTAGCCACTAGCTAGATGAGCATTAAATGATCTGATTGGCTGAATTCAAAGATTATAATTTCGGCTTCAGATCATTCTTAATTTCTTCCCCTAGTTTCCTGTTTATAGAGGTGTTAGGGGCTTTTCAAAGACCCAAAAGGGACAATTTTACATGGATAAAATGGAGTGCAAAAATCAATCTTTTGGTATAAAAAGGAATATTTTCCAAAATCTCTTATTTAAAATCGATCATGAAAGTTCATTTTAACTTGATTAACTAAAATAACAAAAACCCTTACATTTTGTAAGATTTATGATTTGACTCAATAATAGCTACGACTTATTTCAAGTCTGTTTAATCACGACAACACAAGCATGGAAATAACATTAACTTTGTTTTGATTGGGCAAATGTTTGTGGGAGCAGAAAAGTCAAAAAAAAAAAAAAAAAACAACTCTCTATATTGTGATTAGGAGGCCCACGAAAGAGACAATGAAATAGAGAGAGTTATGAAGTAGGTTGAAGCCTGCTTAATGACACAAGACAATGATTTTGTAAGAGAAGACCCTCCTCCTAATAATTCCCCAAACTGGACACCTATTCCCTAAATCCCAATCTTGTTAATATTACTGGTGAAAGAAATGCTTAAAAAGTACACACTGGTGCTTTTTATATGCCATTTTTAGTAATCTTTACAAGGCCTGGTAGAGGTAGATAGTGTCAAAACCTTGTTTATGTCTTTAAATATAAACATGCCTATAACTAATCCTTACTTAAATATCCAGGCAAAAGGGTGTCTAATCATATAAATTAAGGGGAAAATGCATGCACAGTGTTGAGGTTGAGAATGGGTTGCACCTTGTTGAAGAAGGCTAAGAAGAAACACAAGAAGGGGTTATGGTCTCCAGATGAAGATCAAAGGCTGAGAGACTATGTTTCGAAGCATGGTCATGGCTCCTGGACATCTCTTCCCATCAATGCTGGTCCGTTTACGAATGAATATACTAATGGCTCATGACCCTTTAATGTATTTCATCATAGACTAAGCACCATTTTTGGTTGGCTTATGATAAGTTTGATGTTTGGCAGGTTTGCAGAGGAATGGAAAGAGCTGCAGATTAAGGTGGATTAATTATTTACGACCCGGGCTAAAGCGAGGGGCGTTTAGCATATCGGAGAAAGACAAAATTTTGACTCTTCATCAAATATTAGGCAACAAGTAACACAATCTTAAGTCTTTTTTCCATTACAAATCTTTTACCACTCATATTGAGCAATGCTGCTTAATACACTGCTTTTTTTTTTGGTTTATCTTTCAGATGGTCTCAGATAGCACAGCATTTACCCGGAAGAACTGACAATGAGATAAAAAATTACTGGCACTCTTATCTGAAGAAAAGAGTGGGAAAAATGGCTGAAACTGAAGTTCATGATACTAAAGATGACTACAAAAGTGGGCAAATTCAAGGACAAAAAATATCTACTTTTCCCATAAACTCAACTCCTCAGGATTCTTCGTTTGAATCTGTTGAGCACATAGAAAGATCAGCGACGGAGACGGATCACTCTAGAGGGGTTCAAGAAATCATCAGTATCCCAAAGGTTCTTTTTGCAGAGTGGCTTTCCTTTGATCATGAGTATGAGAATGACCATGACTTGGGCAATTATTCTGGAAGTGTACTTGGTTTCATGAATAATCTTGAAAACCATAGCTCAAATATTGAAGATTCTTTGGTTGATGGTTTAGTGCACGATGAAGGGACATTTGGGGTTGAAACGAACCCAAAATCTTATGGGGTTTATGTCGATGACATGCTTTGATCGCCATTCGACTTGGAGTTTTGATCGTTTTCCAAGAGAGTTGTGCATAAACTGAGAAGCTATGTATGCATGAAGGATGTTCATATACATAAAAATAAAAGAAAAGGACCCATGAAAGAAGAACTTTCCCTCTACCCCCTTATCTCTGTCTAGATCTCAATTAATGAATAAAGATAGGAATCTCGACATGCATCTTTTAGTAAATGCTGATCTTTTTTTTTTTTTGGGAAAATTGCAGGTTAAAGATGAAATTTTTATCACAAGAATGAACTGTCTTTTTATCACTTTAAACGGTATAAATGAAAATGCAATTCAAAGAAATAAATCCTTTGAGAGTAGAAACTATAAGTTTAGAAAAGGACACAATTTTTAGAAATTAATAAATGAAAATAATGTGGCCGGGTGGCTTCCATGTCTGTAATAATTCCTTCCATTATTGTACATATAATCTAATCCCCATGCATTTATAGTCCTCTCTCTCTCTCTCTCTCTCTCTCTCTCTGTGGCTGAAGATGACAAGATACTAGTGGACTTCATCTCTCAAAATGGCAAAATCTCCCCAAACAAGCTGCTTCTTCTGTTTTCATTCACTTTACACTCTTTCGCCCTACCAATTCTTCACCATTGAACGTGCAAATGGACGGTAGATACCGGAGCCCATCGTGAGGCAAAAGACGCTAGTTAGCTGTTAGATGACCTCAAGTTTCGTCTACTCGAAAATTACAGGATCAGGATGATAACCAAATTCCTTTGTTTTCTTAATGTATCAAGTCAATCAAATATAACAATTTCTTGCTGATTGAATTAGTGATATTTTGATCATCCATATTTCATTTTGTTATTTTCAATGGAAAACCAATTTCACTCGAAATCTACTTTGTTAAAGAGAAAGATCAAGAAACTACAAACATGAGCAGAAATTTCATCTCACAAAAAGCTTCTCATCAAGGCACTGCAGATTCCAAACTTGGAACTTTCTTGTTTCAAAATATAAATACAATGACTGACTTTGGTTCAGAATGTATCTATAAACAAATAAAAACATATCTATGCACACATACTAATGAGAAACCAAATAATAGTCCTACACCCAAATGACCACACACCAAATACATCTGAAAATTAATAGGACATCTCCAATGGGAATTAAAAAAAATATAAGAATGCAGATTGAGTTTCAAAATAAGACTTGATAAGTTCATCTTCAAAAGAAGCTTAGTAGTTTCTTTGGAGAAGTTCCCATGGCACGATACTTAGCTGCCAACTCCTCAGCCTTGAGAAGGTCTTCCCCACATTTGGCTTCGACCATTGCTCGTTTCTCTTCCGCGGCCTTGTGGAGGAGAGCAACTTTGTTCTTTGTTTTCTCAACATACTCAGCTTTCTTTTTCTCCAATTTTTCCTACACAACAAGAATATATAAGAGATGAATAACAAGTTTAGAAAACAATGATAGTGATGTGGCCAATGAAGACATGTGAGATTGGTACCTCAATCTTCTTAAGCTCAGCCTCTAAACTTGCCTTCTTGCTGTTCTCCCAAGCAGCTATAGCAGATATCTTCTTTTGGGCTCTGTAAACATGTAATTATAGTTAGCTTATTTAGCATTTGTTGAGTTAATATACTAATTTATGTTAAGATCAGAAAAGAAATTCTCATTATGTTTATCTACCAATTGAGTATGCTTTATTTTTTTTAAGAGAGAAAGAAACCAGGTGAATGATATGGGATAAAGTTGAAAACTTTATTCAATTCAAGATTGATCACCAAAATTTATAGAAGTTCAGTTGATTTGTAGCTTGAACTGAACTCAACCCCATATGTTTCACTAATCAATTTGTTTACAACCCTAAGCTTAAAAGAGAAAAGCTGGAAGAGAGTGCAGAGATAAAGAAAGGAAAAGTGCAAGAGATAAAGAGAAAATAAAGTGAGCCAGAAGAGCCTAATTCAATAAATAAAATAAAACTGTTTAACCTCCCCAACAATATATTATATTCCCACATGCTAACATTTTCCAACATAGAGTTTCTCACACTCATTACCAAAGAGGTAGAGCAGAAAACTTTAATCTTTATCACAAAACTTTCACTACTTTCTTCTCATGCTTAAGTAATCATTCATGCTTGGTGATAATTCCAAGGATAATTATGTATTAAAACCTTGGCATGCTTGAAAGAGAAAAAAGGGGGCATGCAAGAGAGAGAGAGCAGTTACTTGTTCTCAGTTTTAGATTTCTCACTTTCTTCCCATGCTTTAATCAAAGAGAGCCTCTTTTCTGTGGCTACCCGGGCAAGCATTTCATCTGAGAATAATACATGAATCAAATATACTTTGTTGAATCACTTGAAAAAATGAAATAAAAATGTGCAAATCAAGTACCTCTGTCTACACATTCCTCAGGCTTCTTCTCCTCAATTGCCTCTTCTTCTACCAGAAGATACACACAGTTTAGGAAAACCTCTACTATATTTTTCACATAAAACCTTTTGTTTCATCTCATAGATCTTCACATGAAAAGATTCATAATTAAAAGAGGCGAGTTAGAGATATTTTATTACTTGGAACAATGGCAAGAGCTTTGCAGTCATCATCAGCAACGATGGGCTTCTCGTCGGCCACATCTTCAACGGCGGGGGAACAAGTCTCCGGCTCAACCTTCTTCGATTCCTCCGCCATCACTTCAGAAAACTTAGCTATTTTTGCTGATTTTAACTAGTCTGCCAAAAACTGAGAGAATCTTCTAAAGAAGAAAATGAAGCTAAAACACCACAAACTTATATAGAGTGAGAGAGAGAAAGGTAGAGAGAGAAAGGAAGAAGAAACAGTAAGAGTTGGTTGGAAGAAGGTGAGTGTGGCTTGGGAATGAACGGAAAATTAGAGCTGGATGATTGCTACACATATTATATCCATGCCCTATTCTGAGCTGGCAAACCTTCTTCTTTTCTATTTTCTTTCTTTCTTTTCTATCTAAATCTTTTTAAATTAATATCCTGTTATCTAATGCTACTTTCGTCCCAAAATAAATGACGTTTTAATCTTTTTACACATATATTAAGAAATGTGATACAAAGTCCAATCTACCTTTATTTAAGTTTAATTAATGAGGAATTTTTATCTCTTTAACACATTTAATTTAAGATGAGTAAATAGGGACATATTTGGTATATTGTATGTAAATATGCTTTGGAATACGAAAACGACAATTATTTTGGAATAAATTTTAGTTGCTAAAACATCATTTATTTTGGAACGGAGATAGTAATATTTTCTAATGTAATAATTATTTTCCATCTTAATTTGAGACTTGTAGGTTAAATAAAAAGAAAAGACTAGTAGAAAATGCCTGTCTTAATCATATTGGAAAATTCAAGTATTTATGCAGTAATTAATTTTGGTAGCAAGCAAAAAGCTTCCAAATTCTTCTATTTTATCAACTTGGATTAGAGTCAAATATTGGATTAGAGTCAAATGTAATTTCAAAGAAATGAAACAAGTTGAATATGATATTTGGAGTTGCAATGAAAAGATTGACTGGTGGTACCACAATGCTATGGGGTCCTTCTGTAGTACACCGGGTGTATTAATACACCAAACTCTCCATCATTTCCAGTCATTAGATCTGAGACCATAGTTGACTGGTGGTACCACAATGCTATGAATGGGTCACATATGTTTTACATATTTGGTGAATTAGAAAATAGAAATTGCCCAAAATGTAGAAATTTACAAAGAGTGGAAATAAGTAGAGGGCAGGCAAGTATATTAGTATATTATAGAAATAGCCGTTGTGGAGTCTGCAATAATTGAGGCTTACGGAAAGCGGTCCCCAACTCTGCTGGCACTTTAAAGTTTAAACTCCCTTTTTTTCTTTTCTTTTTTTAAAAATCTGAAATTAACCGTTAGTGTGTGTGTGCGTGTTTTTGCCAATGAGAAAATACCCCGAATTACCCATTTAAATATAACCAATTCACTTTAATACCCATAAATATAAACTTTTATCTCCATCTACCCATCAATATAAACTATTATCCCCAAATACCCATTTTTGACTTTCAAGTCATATATGTACTTTGTTTTGCAGAGATGTAAGAATCTTTTCTTTTATTTTTTTTACATGCGCTTACTTTTATTTTTAAAACATGTGAATAATAAGACAATTAGAAGAAAAAATTTGCCTTAGTTTTAATATTCAAAATTTACAATTGAATTCATTCCACAAAATTCATAAACTAATTCATAAACTAAATTGACTAATTTAAAAGTATGGCTTAACTAAATTTAAATTTAAGGGGTTAACGAAATTCCAGAAAATTTTCTTTAATTTCGTTAACCCCTTAAATTTGAGGGATTAACGAAATTAAAGAAAAAATTTTGGAATTTCGTTAACCCCTTAAATTTGAGGGGTTAACGAAATTAAAGAAAAAAATTTGGAATTTCGTTAACCCCTCAAATTTAAGGGGTTAACGAAATTAAAGAAAATTTTCATAAAGGGGTTAACGAATTTGGAGTGTTTTTTTTCGTTAATCCCCTTAATTTAATTGGGTTAACGAATTTTTGTGCCATAAATGTTAACGAATTTAATTTGTTAATTCCCCTTAATTTCTGCATTTTTTAATTTATTTCGTTAAATAGAATGCTATTTCGTTAAGTCTTTTGCCTTTTTTTAATCATTTCTATTCTTTTTTTAAAGTTTTAATTAATATTTTGCGCTTAACGAAGTTAAGTCTTTTGCCTTTTTTAATTATTTCTATTCTTTTTTCAATTATTTCGTTAATCCCTCCCCTTTCGTTAATCCTTTTTCTATTTATTTCTATTTATTTCATTAATGCATTATTTCTTTTAATTTATTTCATTAAGTGATCTTCAATTTTTTTAATCTATTTCGTTAATTCATTAATTAATTGAGCATGCTTTTTAACTTTGTTAATTTTTTTCGCTAATTAGTGAATTCTTAATTTCGTTACTTTGTGCTTTTTTCTTTTCTAACGAATTAAAAAACTTAACTAACAAATTAAAATAACTAACTAACGACTTAAAATAATTAACTAATGAATTAAAAAATTCACTACCGAATTAAAAAATTAATTAACGAATTTAAGAATGAATTAAAAAAAAACTAACGAAATAGTGGCCGAAATAGTTAACGAAATAGGCCTAAAGAATTAAATTAACACAAATGAATTAAATTCGTTAACTATGCACAGATTCTTTAATTCGTTAACCTTCATTAAACTCGTTAACCATGCACAAATTCTTTAATTCGTTAACCTTCATTAAATTCGTTAACCATGCACAAATTCTTTAATTCGTTAACCTTCATTAATTCTTTAGGCCTATTTCGTTGACTATTTCGTTAACTCATTTTTTTTAATTTAATTTTTTAATTCTTTGAGCAGCTAATTATCTAAAATTTTAGGCCTATTTCGTTAACTATAATAATATATTTCGTTAACCCCTACTATCCTTATTTCGTTAACTCCTTCAGTTTAGTTTAACAATTAGAGCTAACGAATTTAAAAATTATAGCTAACGATTTAAAATTAGGGCTAACGATTGCTAACGAATTAAAAAATTAGGGCACACATTAAAAAAAAAAATTACCGAATTAGAAAAAAGAAATTAACGAAAAAAAAATCAAATTCGTTAACCCCTAAACTTTAAGGGGTTAACGAATTTAACCCTTGGAATTTCGTTAACATAGGGTTTATTTCGTTAACCCCTTAAAGTTTAGGGGTTAACGAAATTCTGTAGTTTTTTTCGTTAGTTAATTTCGCTAACCTTTCAAACGAGAGAGAGAGAGAGAGAAATGAATGGGGTAGGTGGGGTAGGTGTGGGGCCAATCAATTATATTAGTTCCAATCAATATAAATCAATATATATATTATATCAGTACTTTTAATTCCTGACACTCTGTACAAATGTTTTTTTGGGTATTTGGGGATAATATTTTAAAGTTTTAGGTATATGGGGCACAAATATTATAATGTTGGGTAGAATTGTACTCCCTTATATGAAATTGGGTATTTTGGGCATGGAACTCTTTTGGCAATTTGTTAACCTGCCACTTCTGCAAAATTTTCTCGTGAGCTGTGATGACTAAAAAGTTGTTCAACCTATCTTCTTCTTGTTTACTCAAATATTTCTAGAGTATAGTTGTCGTAACACCGTCTCATAGATCATTTTTTGTGAGATTGGTTAGCCTACAATTTATATTTCACAATTCATTTGTAAATTTGTGAAATGAGTTTAGTTAGTGGGTAAAAATGATCTGTCTTACGAAAACAGTTTGTGAGATCGTCTCACACAAATTTTTGTGTTATTTCTAAAAGTGCTTTCATTTGCAAGCATTTCTTTACTAGAAAGTTTGTGAAAATTGATTTGTTTTGATGTATAATTTGTCTTATCTTACAAAATATATTTGTGAGACAATTTTATGTAAGTTTTGATGATTGTCCTTTTCTACTACTACTTATTACTTTAGATAAAGAAAAAAACGAGTAGAGAAAAAAGTGTAGATATTTAGGGTTAATTACAAAAATAGTTATGGACAATGCTTTGAATCTTTTTATTGAATTTTCTGCACTTTCAATTGGAAGAATAAAAGAATTAGGAGTTTGTTTTAAAGCTAAGACAGCTACATTTAGCTCCAATCAACTTATCTAATCCTTATGTGCTTAAACACTCAACTCTTTTCAATTGGAATGAGATTTTTAAAATTCATAAAGAGACGTGTATCTTAATTGTTTTTACTTTTTATGCAATTTGGATGACCAATTCATAGCATATCATTGGAATATAACAAATGGAAGTTATATAACGTATTAATACTTTAGAAACTGATATGTAGTGTGCATCATATAAATATTGAGAGACGTTATAAAATTCATTTTAAACAAATGAAAACATAGGAAAAAGGAATGGAATCTGCCAAAAACAGGAATCTTGCAAACAGCCACAAATGCCATCGAATATGAGTTCTTGTATATATATATATGTATATATGGGATTTCGGCACTCGCCAGCATTTGCCAGCCTTAAAGTAGCCACATCATTTTTAATTAAGATTTCAACAATTTCTCCATATTTTATCTAAATATTAGAGTTGGACTCATGTATGTTCGTATAACATGGAATCATGATTTGAAGAAAAAATCACAAAATGAGAGCTCTAGATTTGTAATAGTGTGGATCATATGTAGAATTCAGAAAAAATTGCTTAAAATTTGATGAATTCAGATTTGAGACGAAGAAATAAGAAAGAAAGAGGAGGAAAAAAAAAAGGAAGAAGAAGAAAAAGAAGGAAGGAGAAGATGCAAAAAGAACTAGAACAAGAAGATATATATATATAGGAATGGGTTGGGACATTGAGTTGTATGGATCAAACATATAAATACAAGTTTTGATTCTAATATATAAAGTAAAAGAAAGCATGAATATCAATTATGAACGAAAAACAAAATGGTCCACAACAAAGACATGCAGGCCAACATGTTTCGAACACTGATTTCATTAAAGAGTTCCTAATCTGCTTTAGGACAATGCTCCTAAGTGATCAATCATTAAGGATGATCCTAGACCACTTTCATTACCGAAAATAATATAATTTATTATCATTATTTTCTATAAAGGTTAAATAAGAAAGACAATTAAGTAATGGTTTTTTTTTAAAAAATTTTTGAATCTAAACTTTCCAACCTTAACTTTTATTCTTATCAGATTGCAACTCGAACTACTAAAATTTCTCAAATTGCAACTTCCGATCCATTTATCGATGAAAACGTGAACATGTGATTTCATACACCGAAAACATAAAAGTATAATTGTAATATTGTAATTTAAGGTGATCGTCATATAAAGTCAGCGTACCTGTTACCAGTTCACCGTTTTTCTAGAAAATGATCAAAAAGTCACAATTTCATAAATTTTTAATAATTCATGTTGTAATTTAATAAAAATATTATTTAAATTGTAAAACAATTTAGATTTTTTATTTTGAACCTAACCCAAGCTAAAATTTATGAGAGCAATAATGGAATCTAAGCCTCATTTATTGGGAACCAACTGTGTACTAAATATCAAATTGGATAGCGATAGCGATAGCTCAAAGATTCTGCGGCTGTAGAGACGTCTTCGTTACGGAAACTCGCTGTGGGCCCCACCTAATTCGAATCTATATCTATATATATAATAACAGAAGTACCTTTTTAAAATACTTATTAAATTAAATACAAAATAATTAATAATTTCAATAACTGCTTCATTAATTCTTTCAAATGTTTTCACAAAAAACTTCTTATCCAAATAACTGTATTTTATATATTTTCCAAAATTAAATGCAATTAATACTCATATTAGGAAGTCTCTAGATCTGCTTTTCTGCTGAGACACGGTGGAGGCTGGAAGTGAAGACTTTTCTATAACCCTATTTACTATAAGGAATATGATTAGATTAAGTTAGATAAGGATTAATTATCACACCTAATCATACATTTGCAGAGTGGGAATAAAAAGTTAATTTTATCCCTAGGCCCGTCAGAGGTTCGTTTTTGATAAAATTTGGATGATTACTCATCCATCCCTACACCCTTTGATAGAAACAATCCACTACATATTTTTGAAAATACATTTTCACCCTTGCAATGATCATTTATTCTGTTGTATCTAGGCTTTTTTTATTCAAACGAGATGGTGACAATTTGATTATGGATTTATTTATCCATTTTGTACAAGGACATTTAAGTAATTCTTATATATTCTGAATTAGAAGATAATTCATAAATTATAAATTATATTCTGAATTTGATTAAGTAATTCTAAAGTATATTCAAAATGGTTTATAAAAGATAATTCATGACATATAAATAATGTATATACTTAATTGTTAACTAAAATTTAAATTTATAAACATAATTTATAAGTCATTACTCTCTCTAACTTCCCAGATTTTTATGTATTATAAAAACATATCTACTAGACTATTATAAAATTTATATGAATAACATATATTACACAATATATGGTTTATATCTTTTCAGTGTCATACAAAAACAAATCATATTTAGAAAAGTGTAGTTTTAGCTAAAAATATTTAACACAAACAGAAAGAGACTGGCCCTGCATAGAGGAACAATTTTAGATTAGTATGAAAAAGGTTGTGAAATGAAGGAGTAAGAATTACAATGTCCAAATATCTATATTATATTTTCTATAATGTATTGAGAATATATGTTGAAAAAATAGAGAAAGAATATAAATTAAATATTATTATGGAATCTCATAATACATTCAAATAAGCATTAGATATAGTAAATATAGTTTTTTTCTTTTGTTACATATATGTATATTTGATTTAGATTTCATATATGTATATTATAGTTTATATATATGCATTAACGATCAGTGTTGGAAAAATAAAGCATAGATACACATTAAAAATTAATATGAAATATGTATTATAGAATGTATATAAGTAAACACTTCATATATATTACCTTTTTTTTACTTTGTCTTACCATTTCAAAATTATTAATTAATTTAACACATCATATAAAATATATCTGAATGATTTTTTTTTCAATACTAATAATATCTCTTTTATGAAAGCAGGATCCACAATAAGGCACAGGAGCAGTGTATCTACATCTTCGGCCGATCAAATTATGCATATCCATCAAAATGGTATGATTACGTTACAAAGTAGTAATTTGTATATATTAATGGATAGTCTAATTTTTAAGTACATAATTCTATTTGCAATTTTTTGTTTCCTATCAATTTCTTTTTCTTCAGAACACCTGGATCTCGGAGACGCTACGTACTATTGCCAACATTGTAATGCAATGTTTTGGTATGAAGAGCGATTAAATACAAGAAAGAATACCAATAATCCCAAATATTCAGGTTGTTGTGTAAATGGAAAAATTCAACTTCCATTAATGAATACGCCGCCACAATATTTGTATGGATTAGTGTTTGGGGATAATGACAAATCAAAACACTTCTTAGATAATATTCGAACGTATAACAATATATTCTGTTTTACGTCTATAGGTGGAAGAATAGATAAAAGTATGAATTCGGGTAATTCCCCACCAGTTTTTACTTTTCATGGACAAAACTACCATTTGATCGGAAGTTTGCTTCCAACTGAGGGATCGTCTCCTAAGTTTGCACAACTTTACATACATGACACTGAGGACGAGGTGAACAACAGAATAAAGGCGGTCCGGTAAGCACTGTTATTGTTTAAAAATTATTTCAAAGTCAAAAATTTAATATTATTTGCTACTAACTTTGTTGCATCAATATAAATTATGTAAATACATTTCTTTTTCAGAAAGGATGCACAGGCTAACAATCTTCATGAAGAAATTGTCGCTCAATTGAAATCAATGTTGGATGAAAACAATGTGTTGGTTAAATCTTTCAGAATGACAAAGGAAAAGATGGTTGAACACAGAAGTCAAGAAGTTAGATTGAAACTTATAAGAAAAGGGTGGGTGATCCAAGGAATTACAATCTACCGACCGTTTCGGAAGTGGCGGCCTTACTTATGGGTGATTTTGATCAATCAATGGGAGAACGCGACATAATAGTGGAGACCAGATCAGGGACACTGAAACGTATCAGTGAATTGCACGCGTCGTATCTAGGATTACAGTATCCACTACTATTCCCTTATGGAGAAGACGGATTCAGAGAAGACATTCCATTTTCAAATATGAGATGTAACAACTCCAGAGGCAGGAAAAACGTAAGTCTTAGAGAGTATTTTGCCTTCAAATTGCACGAGAGAATAGGAAAGGTTTCTCTAATACTTTATGCAAGAAGATTTACACAGCAATTCGTGGTTGACACATATACCATGATTGAGTCCTCAAGATTGTTGTACATTCGAACTCATCAGAAGCAACTGAGGTGTGAGATGTATAATGGCCTAATGGATGCCTTGACTAGGGGTGAGACCGATCCTTCTAGGATTGGTCTTAGAATTGTACTACCACCGAGTTTTACTGGAGGACCCCGTTTTATGATACAAAACTATCAGGATGCCATGGCTATTTGCAGATGGGCCAACTATCCAGATCTCTTCATAACATTCACTTGCAATCCAAAATGGCCCGAAATTGATCGTTTTGTGAAACACTTTCCCAAAAAATTTGTTGACACGACGGACGTTGATAGTGAAGGATATCCGATATATAGATGTCGAGATTTGGGAAGAACAATTATGAAGAATGGAGTTCCACTAGATAATAGATATGTTGTCCCACATAATCGATATCTTCTATTAAGATATGGTGCACACATGAATGTTGAGTGGTGTAACCAATCTCGGTCTATCAAATACCTATTCAAGTACGTCAACAAAGGGTTGGATCGTGTCACAACAACTTTTTATGAAACATCTAATGAAGATGATGTGGTCAGAAACATTGACGAGATTCAGTTGTATTACGACTGTAGGTATATCTCTCCATGTGAGGCAGCTTGGAGAATATTTGGGTATGAAATTCAGTACAAGGATCCTCCCGTCAAGAGACTATCATTTCACCTTCCAAATGAGCAACCTGTGATTTTTGAAGACTCTGATTCTCTTTAGTCAGTGATTGATCGACCCTCGGTTCACCAGAGTATGTTTCTTGGTTGGTTTAAGGCAAACAAGACGTATCTAACCCTCGTAAAATCTCTCACCTATGTTGAGTTCCCTCAAAAATTCATTTGGAAAAGTGATTCAAGAGAATGAGTTCCAAGACAAAGAGGTTTCTCCTTAGCAAGGATGTATTACGTCCCTCCAGGATCAGGCGATTCTTACTATGTTAGATGCTTGCTCAATGTGGTTCGTGGTTGTGAATGTTATGACGACATAAAGAAGATCAATGGCGTGCAGTATGATACATATTGTGATGCTTGCTATGCCTTGGGATTATTGGAGGATGATAAGGAATACATTGATGGTATTATTGAAGCAAGTTATTGGGGATTAGCCCATTCGCTACGAGGATTGTTCGTAACCCTTCTTTCAAAGGATTGCTTGAGTAGGCCCGAGGACGTTTGAGAGCAATCCTGGTCCTATTTGTCAGAAGATATTTTATATAGACAGAGAAATTTCATGAAAGATCAAGGTAACACAAAATTCTTACAAATTATTATCTCTCCTTAATTACATGAAACAAATAATACGACTACCATTTTGATTCTATTATTTTTGTTCTTTTTGGTATAGATTTGAATTTAAAGGACACTGAAATAAAGAATCTGACTTTATTGGAGATTGACAAATTGCTACGCAATCAAGGAAGGAGATTAAGTGATTTTCCGCCAATGCCACAACCAGATTTTCAGGGAAGCAATACTTATCAGAATAAGTTCATTTATGATGAATTACAATATGATAGAGTTGCATTTTTAGCGGAACATGAACAATTGGTCCAAAATCTTAATGTTGATCAGCTCAATGTCTACACCACAATAATGAATGTTGTTGAATGTGATCGAGGAGGATTATTCTTTGTGTACGTTTATGGGGGAACGGGAGAAACCTACATTTGGAAAACATTATCTGCAGCTCTTAGGTCAAAAGAAGAGATTGTTTTGAACGTTGCTTCAAGTGGTATTACTTCATTACTCCTTCCCGGAGGAAGAACAGGACATTCCAGATTCAAAATTCCAATAAATCTTCATGAGAACTCTACATGTAATATCAAGAAAGGAAGTGATCTTGCCGAGCTTATGGTCAGATGCAAGCTTATAATATGGGATGAAGCACCAATGATGCATAAACATTGTTTCGAGACTTTGGATAGAAGTCTTAGAGACATAATGACCTCTTCAAGATCCGATAGCTCAGATATTCCTTTTGGTGGTAAAACATTTGTTCTTGGAGGAGATTTCAGACAGATACTACCAGTTCTACCAAAAGGCAGCAGACAAGACGTAGTGAATACAACAATAACTTCTTCGTATCTATGGAGACAATGCAAAGTGTTGAGACTCACTAAGAATATGAGACTGCAGGCTCTTGGTTCAGATGAAGATTCAGACGAGTTGAAGAAATTCTCTGAGTGGATAGCCAGCATAGGAGATGGAACGGTCGGAGGCCCCAATGATGGTGTCGTTGATATTGAGATTCCAGATGATATTCTATTGCAGACTTCAGGAGATCATATAGGTACGATAGTTCAAAGTACTTACCCAGATTTTCAAAAGATTGTCGATGATGCGTCATATCTACATGGTCGAGCAATTTTAACACCAACCCTCGATGTTGTGAATTCAATAAATGAATACATGACTGAAATGAACACTCGACAAGGGAAGTTGTATCTGAGTTCGGACACTCCTTGCCAGTCCGATAGGGGAGTTGATCTATTGCAGGACATCCATACACCAGAATATCTCAACACAATACGATGTTCAGGTGTTCCTAATCATCAGCTTAACCTGAAGGTTGGAACTCCAGTTATGTTGTTGAGAAATATTGATCATTATATTGGTTTGTGTAATGGTACGAGGATGGTTATCACAAAAATGGGAGATCACGTCTTGCAAGCAAAGATAATATCTGGAGAAAATGCAGGAAAGACGGTTCTAATACCAAGGATGTCGCTTACTCCTTCCGATTCCAGAATACCCTTCAAATTTCAAAGAATACAATTTCCGCTCATTGTATCATATGCAATGACCATCAATAAGAGTCAAGGTCAGTCTCTAAATCATGTTGGAGTGTATCTTAAAAAACCGGTGTTCAGTCATGGCCAGTTGTATGTCGCAATCTCCAGAGTCACCAATCGTAGGGGATTAAAAATCTTGATCTATGATAAAGAGGGTGGACAAAGCAATAGAGCGACAAATGTAGTATTCAAAGAAGTCTTCCAAAATCTGTAAATGTTTATGTAAATTTTACACTTCCTTTATTTGGCTTATCACATTGATAGACCATTTTATTTTAACAATTCATTGAATATCTAAAACTCATGACGCACGAAATAAATATATCCAACAATAATTCAACATACATTTTTAACATTTACTCCCGTGCATCGCACGGGTGCATAACTAGTATTCATTAATACATCACTGCTTTGTCCTAATCATCCAAAGTAATCAACACTTTTTTCAGTTTTATTTCCTAGTATTTCTTTTACTTATTTATTATTCCAACAAAAATCATTGAATGTATTTTGACTTCGAAAAAACAAATTTTATTTGAACAAAATATTCAGGTGAAAATATGTCATCAAAAGTTAATTTTATTTAATAATACCATCCATGATTTACAAACATAGTTGTATTTAAATTGTATATACTCTTTTATTTTATTTTTTTAAATAGCTTTCTCTACTATGTGTAATGTTAAAAGTTTGTATGGTGAAATTTCTTGGATCACACACGTTGCCTTCTCAAATTTTCATCAAAATGGATCACATATTAATAAATATTATTGTCTAGCACAGAAATTGTGGCCATCATTTTAAGGAATTTAAAGCAGCATTGTAATGTTAGAAAATAGTTATATGCACACCTGTTAAAACAAATGGATGACAAAGAAATCATGTGCTGTACTGAGTTGGCAATGGCTTCAAAAAATGGCTGTAACTTCACATATAATCCAATCTCATTTAAAGTTAATTAAACACAATACGTTTTGGTTGAACCACTCTCATCAGTAATCCACCTTGTTAAGCAACATTTTCATTTTTTTATTCAAGGTCATGAATCATAGTTTATGACTTGGGCCCCTTTGGGTTTGGTGATTTGCTTGATACACTTGACAATACATATTAATATTAAAAACCAACTTGAAATTCACCTTTTTGTTTTAAATTTGAATTTGCAATATGAATTTTTTTCCCATTTACACCCCAAAGTTCATATTTTAGAAAAAAATTGCAACTTAGGGTCATTTTTCAATCACTTTTTATATTTTAAAATCAAATTTGATGTCTCAATTTTGGTTTGAAAAATGATTCGAAAATAGTACTAGATTACAATTTGAACAAAAATCATGAGCGGTAAAGAGAAAAAAGTTTAGATTACAAATTAAAACATCAGAATTGAAGTTGGTTTTTGGTATTCCATACAATGGGAAGTGTTTACTTGAAAAAAGTTGGGCCTATGAAATGATTTCTTCCACTCAATTAAAATGTTTGCTTGAAAAAAATCAGGGCCCATAAAATGCAATAGGACCGTTTTCCAAATCACAAAATTTGGGAAATTGATCCATTACATGAAAGTGTCCAAATTTGTTGCACATTCATGAAAACCAAACAGCACACAAACTATAGGTAGATTACCTAAGCTAAGAGAGCATTTGCATATCTTTTGAATAAGAACTAGAAACTTGCGTGACCATTACAATCTACACCTTATAAGGGTAAGATACTACTTGAACTATAAGGTTCATGGTAGGAGCATTGCATATCTGATAAGCTAGGAACAAAAAATTGAAGGAAGAAGATGATGGATCGATCAGACAGACAACTCGGACTTGGAAACAAGAATACCATCTGTATCAGCATAAAGCCATTCTCCGTCGCATATTCTAGTGCCAGCAATATGCAGAGGCACATGTTTCTCTCCGATGCCCTTCTTGTTAGCTTTCATTGGATGTGGAGCAAGAGCTCTCACACCAATGTCGCAACCATTGATTTCATCTACGTCTCGTATACACCCATTAACGACGATACCTGCCCATCCGTTGTTCTGAGCTTGAACCACAGGGTTACCTCCCAATATTGCACATCTTAAACTGCCACCCCCATCAACAACCAGCACTCTGTCATCCCCATTCTCCTCAAGAAACTCGCGTACCAATACATTGTCTTCAAACACTTTAAGAGTTACGACCGGCCCTGAGAAGACTTGGCGCTGCCCGTATATTTGGAAAACTGGCTGGAGAGCACGCAGCTCTCCGCTCACTATTAGCTGTGGATTTGCATCGCAAATCTCAGCCGTCGTTACTAACGTCATCCTACTACACCAATTACCTTCAATAAATAGCCAATCGTGATAGAGTGACTATTTGTATCAATGCAAGCTGATCTACCTATAATCACCTCACATACATGACAAACTCTCCATTTCACTAAACAGCAATATACCAAATCGCTTTGTTAAAGGACCAAAAAAAGTTACCAACTTTAATGGACACATACATAAGAAAGAGAAGAAAATAACAGAAAATTAGGTTGGAGCTTTGCCCTGCTTCATATCAGACAAGTCAAGATGGGGGCTTAGACTCCATAACATCCTACATTGTACTAACATTACATGCCATTTGGAGTAACTCTAGCACAACGAACTGAATGTGGTATGAAACATAACTGCCATAAATTTTCAGACAAATTTTCCCAGAATCTTTCAACCACATAAAGCAGCAGGACACGAGTATGAGGACTTGATGTAATTTATAAAACAGATTCAAGAATCTCATGTTTGAAATGAGAGCACTGACCAAAAGGAAACGAAAATCCACAGATAATCCAGCAAACAAGAAATGTAAAAGAAGGATATTATTGGCCCAAGAATCTCTGGCCCAGAAATTAGACAACAATGATCAGACATGGATTAACCATTCTTCTTTTCTCATGCATTAATTCACAGAAAAACGAAAACACAATCACCAAAAATGCATCAAATTAAACAGAGAGATCGGAGATCGTACGAATTTAGGCCGAGAGCTGATGTGGGATCTTTCCTTACAAATTGACGATTAAAATGATTAAACCTAATCGGGAATCTATATTTTTTTGAAGAATTGGGCTCAAATTAATCTTGTGCTAGAGGTGAGGGAGGGGTTTATATTAATCGAATTTTTGAAAAGAATTCAACTAGTGTGTTGACGATCTTTGAAACGGGAATGCTGTTTAGTGGAAGCCTCTCATTTTCGGGGTTAAATCATGCATACATGGATATCGTGGTTCAATGATCAATTTTATTTTCAAACTAAAACTTCAATTAATTGATGAGGACTTGCATCGAAACTATCATCAAATTTCATTAACTTGTAGTATAATATTAGGAGTTTAATACAACTTTATTTATTATTTAGATGCTATGTTGAATTCAAATACTAGTGAAGAAAAATATGAAAAGAATAGAAGAACCGCTTGAAAATAAAGAGCTTAGGCAAGAATGTTAGAAGGGTTCGACGTGGCAAAAAGAAAGAGGTTCCACGTAGCATCGAGTGACAACTAAGGAATGGCAAAAACAGAAAGAATAGAAGATAAGAAAGTGGAGATGATCTACGTGGAATCCTAGTTGCTACGTGTCCACCTCTCAAGTAACCCATCTCTCTTCAAACCTGGCCGACTTCAATTTTCCCTCTTTCAATTGCTTTATACAATAACCCAAATTCTTCTTATATATATCCTCCCCATTAAATCTATTCAATATCAAAGGGACCTTAAAACTCTGAGCAAATCTGCAAATAATGGAAACACAGTTACATGACCATCATCACCATCAAAAAGATGGATTACCTTCAGGTTAATTACTTTACAAGCATTCTTGGTCTTCCAATTTTATTGTTTCCAGCTAAATATCAATTACTCAAATTGTTGTTGCTCTTGTTGTTGTTTGTGGTGAAGTGATGGAGGGTGAATGTGAAGTAGGGCATGAGCATCACGGGGAAAAAAAATCGGTGCTGAAAAAGGTTAAAGATAAGGCCAAGAAAATCAAGAATACAATTAAGAAGCACGGCCATGGCCATGGCCACGATGATGATGATGATGAGGATGGTGATGACCATGTACTCAATCATCCTCAATCTCATGGCCCACCAAGTAACCAAACCATTTTCTTGCTTAGTATTGATTTGGAATTCACATTGTAGCTAATTTTGCTGTCTTTAATTCTGTGGTAGTGTATGAATCCAGTGTTGTAAAAAGCCGAGATATAGCAAAGGATGAGATGACGAACTTAGAAAATCGGAGGTATAAGAGGGAGGATAGATACGATGATGCACCTCAGAAGAAGACCAGTGTTGGCCCAATGGGATGTAACAGTCCTGCTGATTTTCCATCACCACCTGGTTGGTACCTGCACTTTCATGTCTTCATCATCTTATGCTTGTTTTGTTTCATTAGTAGTAATTGTTAACATTGTTGGTGTAGCTCATCTTGCTCCTGAGTTTAACAATCAGAGTGTTGATGAAAAGAGGGCTTACACTGCGAAAACAGAACCTAATCCAGTTGAAAACAAGGAACTGAATTCGAAACCCATATCAGTATCAGCATCAGAATATGCACACAAAGTGGGGGGTGGTGGAGATGCAGGGAAAGGGGTGTCAATGAAGGAATACCTGAGTGAGAAATTGAGGCCAGGTGATGAGGACAGGGAGTTGTGCAAGGTTATTACCAATGCACTTGAGAAGAAGAAAAGGGAGAGAGGGAAAGAGGAAGCAATGGGGAAGGTGACAATGTCGGAGGCGGTGGCAGCCCGGCTGGGCGATGCGGCGGAGACTAAGAGGGAAGGGAAGGACGCGGTGGAGTCGGGTCAACAGAGTTCGGGTCAGGGCGTGGTGGATAGGCTCCGAGACGCCGTCGGGTTGTGGCTTGGGAAGAGCAATGGAATACAGACTGCTCAGGACTCCATTGCTAAATCATTTGGTGAGTGAGTTAGTTACTTCATTTGTAATACAAACAATCATTTCGATAATTTTGGAAACTTGATTCTGCAGTGAGTGACGCAGGGCGTGGTAGTTGATGTTGGGACGAACGAGACACTACTCTTTGGAGGCAAAAAGGGTCATATACTTCTTTATTTGCTAATTCTGTCTAGCTAATTTCTGTCAACTGTTTTCTCTTCAAACTCTTATTTACATCCTGCTGCTGCTCATTTAAATATTTGAACACTCTTATTCAGCAAATATCTAATAACATAAGAGGAGGGGCCAGCCAAAAATTAAGTAAAAACTCTTCTTCTTCTTTAGCTGGCCCATCACACAAGAGATCAACTTTCCCAACTTTCCCAACTTTCTTCACCACTGCCACTGCATCCATTTCTCCCACCACTGTCAGCTTCTGATCTTTCAGATCAGCTGCTATTGAATCCACCCCTGTTTCAGTTCAATTATAACACTATATTTCCAAGATCTTTTGGTAAGTAAATGTGAATACCAAGAATATCTGCAGCTCCTTCTATGGCTTTCTGCTTCGTCTTCTCATCTGTCATGGTCAACACCCTCAGCACCACCTTCTGCTCTTGTCACTATACGTTATGAAAATTGTGACAAATTTAAGATTTTCTGCAGATATCTTTGCATGTCAGGTTTTTCTAAAATGAAGGAAGTTTATTTTGGGATTCAATTTCTTGCATGAGAGAGAGAGAGAGAGAGAGAGAGAGGATACCTGAGCCATTACAGAGAGAAGCACTGGAATATGGGGAGGGAAGGGACACAAAAGTATGGGAAAAAAAAAACACTAGGGATTTTTGTACGGGTGTTTACTGATATCTTGTTTTTGAAGGGAAAATAATCTTTTCAAAGCCTAATAATTAATTTTGGAAAATATTTTTTTTTTAGATTTATAACATTCTAAGAGTCAAATAAATGTTCTACAATTTATAGTAACTAGAATTATAACAGTTGCTATTCACGGTTTATAATTTAATTTATTAATTTTAAAAAAATTAATAATATAATGTGATAGTATTATCGTAAACTAAATTATATATCAATAAAAATTTAGATATTTTATCTCTACTGCTTTTTATTTTAAATATTATTATGTTTTTAAAATGTAAACAATACTATATAAATTTATATTTTGTTGCACAATGAATTATAAAACCTATATATGAAATATGAAGTGGTTAAAAATGACACCAATTTTGTACATTAATTAATTTTGTGAATTAAAATAAATTAAATTTAGTAATGAGAAACATTTATTGTGTCATGGATGTTAAAACGATAATTGATATTAAAAAAACATTTTAACTCCTAAAGATATGTTATGCATGTTGGAATTTATAATATTGACATAAGTGTCATAGTAAAATATTATTGTATTTTTTGAATGTTCCTAATGTTCACGATTATAAATTTCTTTGAAATTTTCGGTCTAATCACTAACTCAATTATTTATAGTTAAAAAAAGATATAAATACCTAAATATATTGCTATATATTCAAATAACGTAGATAATTGAATATCGAACCCACTTATATTGACAAATAAACCAAACAACTATATAAAAAAGATTTTCATTATAATTAATTTCTTCAAAAAGTCTAAAACTTTGTATTTTACAAATTATTTTTTTAATTTCCTAATTTTAGTTTAATTTAATCATTTGTTTTTCATTTCTAATTATGTTAAATGTAATTATGCACCAAAATTTAAATATCAAATTTCTACATTGTTAGTTTTTTACTATGCAATCTAAATAACAAATTAGAATTCATAAAAAATGATAAATTTGATATATCATGCATTAACAACAAAATCTAGAGATTATGATTTATATACCAAAATGATAATTTAATATATCATAGATTAAAACAAAATTTTTAATTGAAAAAATGATTTAATTTAGAGATTATGATTTATATAAAATATAAAAAAGAAAGATAAAAATAACCTAAATAACCTACCAAAAGACTATAGCCCAACCTAGAGTACCCTACAATTTTTAAAAGTATAAATATTTTTATTTTTAATTTTTTTTTAATTCTTCTAACTAACTTCTTTCCATTTCCAATTCCAATTATAGTATGTAAATTTAGGAGGGAAAATTGGTTATATTATTTTTATTGAAGTTTTTCTTTATATATATATATATATATATAGATGTTTGTGATCCACTGAGACTACCCACATCGCTGCAAGGTCGTCAACCTAATCTAGCTAAAGGACAAAATATAGAAAAAAAGAAAAATAGAAATTATTTTGAAGGTTGCAACCTGGGCCAGTTTGGGTTGATTTTCCACCCCTTATTTAATTTTGGTTATCCAATCCAATAATGACACTTGTCATTTTGTAATTGGTTGAACGGGATAAAATGTATATTATAAATATTGTGGATAATATGTATTTAAAAGATAGTTATATATATATATATATATCAAAATTCATATTTTTTTAATTTTCTATATATAGACACCAATATTGACATATTTTGGAACACATCTTAAATTCTCTATTTTCTCTTCTATTTTTCTATCATTCATCTCTCAATTTCTATCATGGATCCAAACCATCGTAATTATTTTCCAAACTCCCAAGATCTTCCAAACTCCCAAGATTATCCAAATTCTCAAAATTATCCAAGCTTTCAATCAAGAACAAAACTTGTATGCACCTGTGACACGGATCCTAGATCCGTGTCACAAGAATCGACCCGACCCGACCCGAAAAGAGATGCCCGACCCGATCCAAATTTCATGGGTTTGTATAAATACCTTTTTTTTTTTTGAATTTGTTTTGTTTCTTTTCTTCTTCTTTTCTTTGTTCAGCGCGGCAACGGTTATTCGATCTTTTCAAATTTCTTCTCCAACATTCGTCCATATTGTCGATTTCGAGTTGTTTTCGCGCTTCACTGTTTGAGATTTGGTGAAAGTTTGCTGTATTTTTCGTTTTTGGTTGAAGATTTGTTCTGTTTTGAGCGGCAGGTATGTTCTACTCTTTTTTGTTGATTTTTTTTTTGTTTTTTCGCGTTTTTTGTTGCAGATTTTCGTGTTTTGGAGGTTTTATTGACATGTATTTTACAGTTCTAGGTTTTATTTTTCTTTGTCTCTGTTATTGTGTTATATGCATGTTGAAATCGTTTGCATGTGTGTACTGTTGAGTGTAGATGAGTTGTAGTTTCTATGTTTTTGAAAGCTTTTGTTGTATATATGTTTGGTTTAGAGGTAATGGAGACCAGAAACACTGGTGTAATGAAGAAGAAAACCATTTTGTTGGATGGTCCAAGTACTAGGAAGAGATCTAAGGATCAAATCTTGAGTTCTCTGAAAAAAGGAATTGTAAAGGTGAAGAACAATGTATCTGAAAAGAAGAAGAAGGCTGTTGATGTTGAGGTTCCTACTGCCAGGTATATTCTGAGTTTCTGATGTGTTTGTTTACATCTTTTTATGTTAGGTATGATATGTATATTCATTTGGTGTTATATATGTACACATTAGGTATCATATAATTCTGTTTTGGTGTTCTGTTATATGTGTACTTCATGCTTTATGTTATATTATTGTTTTGAGTTCCTGATGTTTTGTTATTGTGTTGTTTACATCTTTTATGTTAGGTATCATATGTACATTCATTTGGTGTTATGTATGTACACATTAGGTATCATATAATTGTGTTCTGTTATGTGTACTTTATGCTTTAAGGTATATTATTATCTTGAGTTCCTTATGTGTTGTTATTGTGTTGTTTACATCTTTTATGTTCGGTATTATATGTATATTCATTTGGTGTTATATATGTACACATTAGGTATCATATAATTGTGTTCTGTTATGTGTACTTTATGCTTTAAGTTATATTATTATTTTGAGTTCCTGATGTGTTGTTATTGTGTTGTTTACATCTTTTATGTTATGTATTATATGTATATTCATTTGGTGTTATATATGTACACATTAGGTATCATATGTATTTTTTGTGTTTTTTTTTTTTTGAGGTATCATATGTAAATTTATTTGGTGTTATTATGTATACATTAGGTATCATATAATTGTGTTTGTGTTTTTTTTTTTTTTTTGAAGTAAGAAAGAAATGGTTGTGGTTGGGATGAAATCAAAGAAGTCTGCTTCTGAGGCTGTTTCAAGGTATTTTAATTTTCATTAGATTTGAAGGTATTTGTGGTTTCTATCTAATTCAATTATATGTTTTGTTTAATTTCTTTTAGTCCTATTAGAAGTAAAAGAAAAACTAAGAAGAGTTCTGATGAAGATTTTGTTGAAGATGATGTGATTTCTTTAAAGTAAGTTTACTATTTCAGTTTTGTAATATTGTTTAAGTTATATGCTTTTAAGTTACATGATGTTGAAGTTCTGCTTTTTTTTTTTTTTTTGAAGGGATATGAAGCAATCTGTAATTGGGGGGAAGAAAAGAAAGTGTTCTTCTGTTTCTGTAGCAAGGTATTTAATTTTAGTTTTTTTTTGTTTTTTAAATGTATGATTTGTATAAGAAATTATTGTATTATATGTAATATGTAGTACTCATTTGCTTGTTTGTATTTTAAATATATGATGTATTTGATTTTTTTGTAGTCCTACAAGAAGTAAAATGAAAAAAGAAATGAAGGCAGTTCTTGATTTCTCTATGTATGGTGACATTTCTTCAAAGTAAGTTATTTGTAATTACATTAAATTTGCACATTAATTTAGATTGTATATTTTTGTCTAGTATTGTTTATATATATATAATTTTTTCTTTTTGCAGTTTAACTACACAGTGTAGGCCAAAAGGTTTATTTCAGTTGATTCAGTCTTTATCTGAGAGGCAGAAAGAGGATGTTAGAAGTATAGGGTTTGGGGGTTTGTTGTCTCTGAATTTTTCTAGATGTGATATGAAAATGTTAAGGTGGTTTGTTGATAACTTCAATCCTGCTAGTAGGATGTTTACTATTGATTCATTCCGTCGTTTTTCTGTGACGCCTGATGATGTGTATGATGTTTTTATGCTTCCTAGGAATGAAGGATCTAGTGTGTCTGTGTATTTTAAGGGGGAAGAGAGTCCTTTGTTTTCTGGGTATAGTGAGATGTATGGTATC
Organism: Scutellaria baicalensis; assembly: GCA_005771605.1. Classification (NCBI taxonomy): domain Eukaryota; kingdom Viridiplantae; phylum Streptophyta; class Magnoliopsida; order Lamiales; family Lamiaceae; genus Scutellaria; species Scutellaria baicalensis. The sequence continues at coordinate 8,580,051 of CM016722.1, read as the reverse complement.
ACTCATAGATCACCTTTAAAATCTGTCTCTGATGTTTTGAGAAATCGTCTTGGTGATGGTGGAGATGATTTTAAGAGGTTTTTCGTGTTGTATGCAATGTGTTCATTTTTGACACCTGCATGTAATCGTTTGTTGAGTGCTGTTGTGTTTAAGTCTCTTGAGGATGTGAGTAGAATTTCGAAGCTGGATTGGTGTTCATATGTGTTAGACAAGCTGTGTGAGTCTGTGAGACTTTATAAGCAGGGGAGTTCAAGATATGTGAGTGGGTGTATAGTCATGCTGCAATTGATGTATTTTCAAAGGATGAGGTGGAAGGGTATTGCAGAACCTAAGTCTTTACCTCTTCTTCAAAATTGGACCAATGAGAAGATGTTGAAGAGGTGTCGAGAGGAAGCTGAAGCTGGAAAGTACGGGGAGGGGGAGTTGATTGTGGATGAGTACCCTGTGTCATGCAAGGGTAAGGTACGTGGAGTTGAGTTTGTTGAGCAAGATGAAGTCGGTGAGGCAAGTCATGCTGATGTTGAGAAAAATTGTGCACGGAAATGCATAAAGTTTGACTTACCTGATGGAGAACCTGATGACGAGACAATAAAACAGATTGCAAAAGATGTATGTGTTTTATTTTTATTCTTTATATCTGTATAGTTTCAAGTACTATATATATATATACCTTGTAGGTGTTATTTGTATACCTTTCAGGTATTATATATACTGATGTTCTGTGATTTATATTTTAAATCATCATTTTTTGATACCTTTTTCAGGTGTTATTTGAACACCTTTTAGGTATTATATATATATCTTTAAGGTATTATATATATTACTTATGCGTTTGTATTCTGTTTTTTGTTTGTTGTTGGCTATAGGAGATCCATGAAGCTTTTCTTTCATACAAGAGGGATATATCAGTCGTGTCGAATTATCATATGCAGAAGTTGTTGAATACAAAGAAGAAAATTGATGAGAAACAAGTTGGTAGTTCAACACCAGAGATGACTGATTCACAGAAATTCTTTTCTGATGAAAAGCTGCACAAGTACATTGATGAAGTAGTTCAGAATTTCCTGATGATGAAGAAATTGGCATCTGAAATGCCATCCTTTGAACTTCTATCTCCAGATCCTCCTCTGTATGAAGAAATTTGTACTCCAAAGGAGAAGAGTGTTGCATATTCGAATGGTGATGATGATATATCTGATAAAGATATTCCATCTGAAAAGGAGTTAAGTGAAGCTGTTATGTCTGTTATGTCTGTTGGTTCAAAGGGAAAAAATGTAGCTGATGATTGTTGTGAATTTTGGACAATTAAAGATGAAGTTGGTTATTTGTCTGATTTTCTTCTGTATTCTAAGAAATTTTTGAATGTGTTGGATCAACAACACAGGGAGGTTGTTGACTACTGTTTTTATGAAGATGATGCTATAGGAATGAGCTCGTAAGTTTTTTTTATTTGTTATTAATTTTACTATACTGCTTAGTTATATAATACTGAAGGTGTTATATTTGTAATTTTAAGGTATCATATTTATCTTCATTAGGTATTGTTTGTAATTTTGTGTGTTTTTTTTGCAGTGATGAGACATTGTTTAAGAATGGGTATTTCCATAATGTTCCAAGGGAAGATATGATTTCATTACTTCCAAGAACTCAAATATACAACACTGTTATCAATGTTTGGTGTCTTATGGTGAATGCAAGAAAAGATTTTGAATTGAAGAGAAGTCGTTTTGTGTTTAATATGGAACATAGTGTAAGTTATACATATCTTTGTGTTTTTTTATGTTTTGGAGTGATGTTTATTTATTTTGTTATTGTTTTTGTAGATTTGTTTGGTGAAAATCATGGATCAGGTGGGTGATTTTGAAGAAAATGCAACTGGTATAAGAAACAGTTGGAGGACCTGGCTAGCATCCGGTACAAGCAGTCTTATTCATAGTGTTGAAATGGTAATCTGTTTATCATTGTTTTTTGAATTACTTTACAATATATATATTATATATTTTAATGTCCTTTTTTTTGTTTCTTTATATTTCAGATATTCATTCCATTTGTTTATGAGAATCATTACGCTGTTGGTGTTTTCAATATGGTGGATAAGAAATTTCAGTATCTTGATAATAGAAAATATGATGATGGAGATGATGACTTCTTCAAAGTTGCTGAGATATTGGTAAATTTTTTTTCATGGGTATCAAATATATGTTTTATTGGTATCATTAGTATGTTATACATGTGTTAAATATATGCCTTTTATGTATAACTAGTATACAATATAGGTGTGATATAAATGTCTTGTAGGTATTATTAGTTTTTTATATAGGTATTATATATATTTCATTTAGGTATCATATATAAATTATGCATATATTAATTATGACTTTTGTTTTTTTTTTGAATGTTTGTTTCCAGAGAAAACAGATGTTGATATTTTTAGGTGAGGAAAATCATGAAAAGGCTGATGAAATAGCTACATATCCTTTTGAGAATGTTGAATTCAAATGGCAAACGGCAAATGTTGATTTAGATTGTGGAGTGTATATGATGCATCACATAAAGCATTTTGATGGTGTTCCATATACATCTCCTGATTTAACAAAGGTATTATTTTTCTTTCTTTTAATAATTTTTTATTTTGATATGTTATTATTTATATTTATGTACAATGTTTTTTAGGCTGGTACAAGAAGATTGCTGCGAGCTGAAATTTGTGCAACCATTGTGCTATCAAATATCAATGAGGCGAGGGGTGACGTGTTGAGAAAAGTTTTCAACTTTTATCAACAGAAACCAGAGATAAAGATTAAGATAGCTGAACAAAAGAAGAAGGAAGCAAATGAGAAAAAAGGGAATTTGAAGAGGAAATTGCAGGGTGTTCTTAGGACGTATAAGCCACGTATGAAAAGAGCAGGGAAGTGAGGGATGTTTGTTATGCATAATTTGTTATTTGGATGATTTGGGTTAACATAGTATTGTTCTACATGGTTTTTGGAAATATTGTTTCAAGGTCATATTTTGTGATGAAGTTTGTATATGTTTTAAATGTTGACAATATCTTTTAAATGTTGGAAAATGTTTTTGGTAGTTATTGTTCATGTTTTTTGAAATGTTGTTATTGCTATTAATTTGTTAATATATGTATTTGCTTATTTGACAGGTACAAAGTCAATAATGAAAAACTATTATGTGATAATGTTTAAGGTATATATTCTACATCTTAACAGTATTATTGTTAGGGTATTATGTGATACTGTTCAAAGATGTTCAAGTTGAGTTCAAACTATTAATTTACGTATAGGTATTAAAAATATTTCGTTCAGGTGTTAAGTATATAACCCATAGGTGTTATATAACTTTATTTTCAGGTGGTATGATTCAAACATATTAAATACTTTTCTTAAAGGTACTACATCATTACTTTATAGGTATTACACATTTTTGTATGCTATGAAGTGGTGTAAAATTTATAAATAATATCTCATAATGTTAATTTTCTTATAGATTGGCATATGGAGATAGTAGTTTTTTGCAAGGGAAGGTATATTTTCTCTCTTAAGAACTATTATATGTTACTCAGAATCATATGACTTATAGGTGTTATAAGATATTATTATGAGTGCTATATATAGTGAGATATTTTTTTTCAAGTGCTATATATTATAAGAAATATATTTAAATAACTGATAGGTGATAAAAGATATCCTTCAGAGTATCAATTAATGAACTTGTGTTACAAAATATTTGAGCCAAATCTGTAAAACATCATTCCCAAAAATCATAAACACAAAAAGTAGATTAAAACAATCTAACATTAGGTGTTTTTGAGCCAAACTCCTTTGTTGTTGTAGAACCTGAAGTTGATTCTTTGCTCTTCTTGTTTCTTTCAAAGTGACCTTTAACTCGTTGTCTTCGTCCTTTGGTCACTGAACGGGCTGGATCCCGAACTATATTCGATTGAGATGATGTTTCAGATTGTTGTGGGGGCAATGTAGGACATATTAGTTGATTAATAGCATTAACATCCCTTTCGTAACTTTCTTCAATAATTCTTCTTGCTTCCTCATTTTCTTGGCATTTCAACACAAGATTGTAATACTTCTTGCCATGTTGTGTCGCCAAGGAATACTGCCGGACACCTTGTCAGTTGTAGTTGTTGAACTGTTAAATTTGTCCCAAATCTCTGATTTCGCAAATTTTGTCCATCTCTTTTGGATATAAGCATCGGGTATGCTTTGTATGGAATTTATATGCATGACTCTCAAACAATGGTAGCATAACATACCGTATTCTTCAAATCTCTTACAAGTACATGTTGTAAGCATCATCTCAGAATCAAATATCACTTGATGCATGGAACCTTTTCCATCATGAGATGACACATTGTAAATCATTGTGTTTTGTTCAGACATCAGAAGTGTAGACATGCTTGTAATGCATTTGATGAATTCTTCTTCAAAATCTTTGAATACAGGAAGTGTGTAGACAGTTGAAGCATGTTTTAGCATACCTATCATTGTTAGAGTAAATTTAGAATTTATAAGACCTTAAAAAAATTTATATAATACCTATAGAGACAAACATAACACCTTTATTGAATAATTATAATACCTATAGACAATAATTAACATACCTATCATTGGTAGAGTAGATTCAGGATTAGATCTCAATGATTGGAATTCATCATTTTGCTCCCTGAGTCTCCATGATTTAATTGTCTCCTTGAAATATTTGTAGAAATCAGTAAGACTTGTTGTTTTTCTAACATGGAACCCAAGGGCATTGTTCGTGCTTTCACTCCTTTGAGATGATAGGATTCCCATTGAAAAGAATTCTTTGTTCAATGTTGTGCACCACTTTTCTTTCAAGTTATACAATCTTGTGAACCAAGAGTGATTCTCTAGACTGTATTTTGATATCATATCTCTCCATCAATATTCAAACTCAGTCTCATTTTCACATCCTGATAAGCATTTGTTGAACGATGCTTTAAATGAGTTATCTGACTTTAATTGAGCAAATCTACTTATAGCATTTTGCTGTAAATGCCATAAGCAAAGTCTATGCCTTGTTTCAGGAAACACCTGCACACATATAAAATGAGGTGTTATAATATATAACATAAGGTATTATAGTATACAATATAAGGTATCAAAGTATATAATATGAGGTGTTAAGCATGTTAGAAAAAGACCTTTTCTATTGCTTTTGAGATAGCTAAATCCTGATCTGTGAACAATGTTGTTGGACATTTCCATGACATTGATTTCTTAAATACTTCAAAGAGCCATTCAAAAGTTTCTGTTTGTTCGTTGGACAAGAAAGCACAACCAAACATCACATTCCTTCTATGGTGATTAATTCCAACAAAAGGAGAGCAAACTAAGTTGTATTTGTTTGTTCTATAGGTTGTATCAAAAACCAAGACATATCCAAACAATTCATAATCTTCTTTCATCATTGAATCTCTCCAATATATGTTTGTTAACCTGCCATCATCATCCAATTGGACCCTGTAAAAGAAGCCCTCTTCACTAGCTTGTTGTTCTTGTAGCATGTCTATTACTGTTTGTGCATCCCCACCTTCAATAGCTTTCATTTTGAATCTATGTACAAAATTCATATGGTCTTTTTTCGTGTGGCCTAGACTTTCCTCATCACCAGCCTCATTAACCATATATTGAAAGGAGTTCACTGCTGTCAAACCTGAAGACACCATTTGCTCAATTGCTTTTCCTTTTTCATCATCAATCTTTCTTTCCGAACGATGAAGATGGTTCCATTCTGATCTTGTTAACGGGTGATTATGGTTCATGACATGGTGTACAACTTCAAACAGACATTCATCATTCAGTTTTACCTTCATTAATGCATTGCACTGGGTTCTTGTAATTGCCTTTCTTTTTGTGTTCTTTGTAGTACTTCTCTGTTTTTTTAATCCAGCTGCAGAGCATACTAATTGCTTACCTATAACTATAGGAATTTCATCTATAGAGTACCTTGTAGTGGATTTACGAACTGAAAACCCCACGAGTCGAGCATGCTTGCAATAGAGCTCATACATTTCTTCGATAGAATTTCTGGTTAATCCTATCAAAGATCCACTTAAATCAACTGGTTCAGTGATGTTATCTGCAACAAAAAATTATAACTCCTTTTATAGATTATGTATAATACCTATAGAGAAAGTTTTTAACACCATAGATTATGATAATCAGCTTTATGAAATTTATAGATTATTCTTCATTATGAAATTTTATTTTTTAACAGTTTTATAAAATTTATATAATACCTACAGAGAAAATTGTTATAATATTTGTGTTTTTATAGTACAATTATAGAAATTATATTAAATTTTTTATAACACCTATAGATGTTGTATATAACACCTGTAGAGTCAATCATAAACATCAATATTTTTTTGCATAATGATTTTAAGAAATTACATCAAAAATTTCATAACACCATTAGAATCTGTATATAATACCAATAACATAAATAAAGAAAGTACATCTAAAATTTAATAACACTCTTACAAACTGTATATAACATCTACAAAGAGAATTAGTGACTCCTAATTAATTTTTTACATAACAATTTATAACACCCTTATAAACTACATATAACACCTATACATATTATTAATAACACCTATTTAATATTATCAGCCGATGAAGGCTCAACAACAGTAGCAGAGGACTCCATTTTCCAAACCTGCTCTCTAACCAGATATCTCTGCACCGGCAGTCATGGAATGAAAACAATACCAGAAACAGAAAAAGGCCGAAAGCTTAGGAACAAAAGAAGAAAAAACTCAGAAAAGCTATAAACACAAAAATACCTATGCTCATACCTTGAACAAAAACAGATTTGAAAGTCGGTGATTCGATATCTTCTTCGACTTCTTCACTAGTTAAAATCTGTTGTATAGTCTCCGATTCTTCATCTAAGAGTATGATTTTTGTACCAGAATTACTTGTGTCCACTTGTTCAGAGTTTGCATGCTCCATTCGATTCAGAATAGAAATAATAGAAACCCAGAAAACCCTAGATATAGAAATCGAAATATGAGAATATAAGTAATCCTTTGAGTTGAGACGGAATCGAATTTGTGGCTGAAAGAAACTAAGAAAATCGAGCTGGGAGAAGTAGAATCTAGGAGAAGAAGAAAAAAATCAGTGAAGAAGAAGAAGATGGAGCTGGGAGAATCCGTAGCATTAATTAAAAAAATATATATATAATATTATCATCGGGTCGGGTCGGGTTGTCGGAGCGGGTTGGGGCACGGATCCAAGGATCCGTGCCACAGGTGCACATAAGTCCTTCTCCTCAATCAATTCTTAACTCTCAATATTTTCCTCTCTCGGAAGATTATCCAAACTATTATCAAAACTCTCAATTTTCTCCAAATCCAAATCAAGATTCACTTACCAAAATTATTTTGATCCCACTGAATTTTTAGTTAATAATCCTACAAATGCAGATCACGTTTTCAATACTCTACTGAACGAATCACGAACTTGTCCACTTATATGATTAATAAGGAAAATCTTCGCAATAGAGAAGCTCACAACGCTCTAAAAAATGACTTGATTGAGCATATATGGGAAAAATTTGGAACTAGCTAGAAATCAATGTAATTTGCATGTTCTTTATTTGAATTTTTTTAATTTCATGCATCTACTAGTATTTTGATATATTTCTTTTCAATTTCGTATTCAACTCTTGTAATTGTAATTTCGTTATTGTATACTATTCTAAATTTGTTTTAAATTATTTTCCTTGATATATTTATAGATTTAGAATATTAAATTATTTTTTGTATTTTTTGTACATTTTAAATATAATGAATATTAATTGAAAAATTTATGTAATTAATAAAAAATAAAATTATAATTATTATTTTAGGTTGGGTTGGGTTGTGGATATTGATATAAAAAAAATAAAGTTAGGTTGAATTGTAGGTTAAATAGATGAATGAGAGAGAAATTAATATTTTATTTTAGATTGGATTGAGGTAGATTGCTGATTAGGGTAGTCTGATGCATAAATAACAAAAATGTGTATTTTTAGATGTGAAATTGAAAGTAGATATTATCCACTCAATCAAGAATGATCCAAGTCTCCAAGCACTTTACAGCTGGTGGAAGATTTTTATTTTTTTCAATATTTTGAAATATGCAATTTTTTATTGGTTATCTTGTAATTATTTATATTATATATTATTTTTTATTCGACAATCTTAACGAATATAATATGGATTCCAATTTGTGAGACATGATGACCTACCTACACAGCTATCAACAATAAAAGTGAGCATTAAGTGAAGGATTATTAGATTGAAAATCTAAGGGCCCGATTACTTTAATAGATGAGATTGTTTTGATTGATAAAAAATGTGGGATTGCACTGTTTCTCAAGGATTAAAAAGTGTTAATTTGATGTTTGGTATGTAAGTTATATTGTAGGTTTATTATAATTTTTTGTTTGGTATGAATGTTTGTAGGTTTGGTAAGTTGGTTTGTTTATAAAATCTTGTTTAGTTTATTGGTTAGTGTGGATAAAAAATGTAAAATGACAATTTTGCCCTCAAAAGTTTTAAATGCAATATTTTCAGATTTATTTTAAAAATTCCAAATATAAGTTAACCAAAATAAAGGCAAAATGATTTTGGATCATCTTCCCCAAATCACCTCCATGGCCTGCAAACACCTCCATCGCCATTGTTGGTTGAATCATTTCTTACTTACCAACCCATCATCATAATTTGCAAGAAATCCCCTCCAAATCTGCTTGTACAGAACCCAAGATTTGCTCCTTGTTTCTTCTGCATAGATCGATCATCAACAATGTCCAAGACGCCATTTCTCATCTCTTTCTCTCTCCTCCTCTCCTTCCCATTGCTCTTCCTCTTCGTCCCCCGAATCCTCCCCTAGAAACGCCTCCAAATCTCCATCCCCGACGATCTCGACGACCTCGCCCTCTTCCGCCGCGCCACGCCGCCGCCAAAGGAATACCCAAGATCGCCTTCCTCTTCCTCACCAACACCGATCTCCATTTCGCCCCGCTCTAGCAGCTCTTCTTCCGCGGCAACCAATACCTCTACAACATCTACATCCACGCCGACCCCTCCGCCAAAGTCACCCCTCCTGGCAGTGTGTTTTCCGGCCGCTTCATCTCCACCAAGAAGACCCAGGCTGCAACTACTCGAGCAAGAGGGGGCTTTGCAATGGATAGGGTTTGTCGGTGCCTTTTGATTATATACAATGGCACTTTGGTGAAATCTAAAAAAAAAAGGGCAAAAATGTAATAGCAAAATGAATAGTAAGGTTACTTGGATAAATTCACACTATTACTGTTGGGCCTCATTTAAACCCACCAAGTAAGATGGGTTTAAAAAAGGTCCAATAAGAGAGGCCAATCACTGATTTTATCCGGCCCAAACACAGTGATAAATTAGAATTTTCTGTCAAAGTAAACATGAGTTTGAGTTTGTTTTTAAACCCTAACAAACCTAATACTAAAGTGTGAACACAATTTACATATGAACTGAAAGGTCGTGTGACTCGTGTTCGGTTTGTGTGATCACAGGAAATTATAAGACTTAAAAAATTCGATTATTATTATCATAGTTAGCTGGCAAAATTAAATATTCTTCTCCTCTCAATTTTGGGGCCTCACAAGTCATTTTGTCATAGCTGTGTTTTTTCTTTTGAAACTTTTTAAAATATATTGTACTAGCGCCAGTGCCTTTATTTGAGATATCATCAAAAGCCATAAATCGTAATAAGGTAGTACATTGAATTAAATTAAAACTTAATGAAGAATTACATCAAATTAAATTAGAACCTAAAGACAATTAATTATTATTTACTAATAATTAATTTGTATAATTATCTAGATGAAAATGATTTTGTAATATGAATAAATGAAAACTAATATGAGGTAGTACATTAACTTAATATGAAAATTAACTTAATTTAAGGTAGTACATTGAATTAAATTAGAACTTAATGAATTTTTACATCAAATTGAACAATAACTTTAAAGACAATTAATTAAATTCACTAATAATTAATTTGTATAATTATCTAGATGAAAAATGATTTTGTAATATGAATGAATGAAAATTGACTATGTATTTATAAAAAATGATAGAATTTTTCATTAACGACCATAAACAGTTCTATGTTTTGCAATGGTCATTAATGATCGAATCTTTTTTACGATGGCTATAAGTGACTCTATTTTAATTTGGCGCACTTTCATTTAAGTATATATTCAAATTGAGGTAGTAATAATAAAAAAAATTAACCATCATAGTTCTAATGAAGTTGTACATCATATTGAATAATAATTTTGAAGGTAATTAATTAAAAATATCGATAATTTGTATAATTATAGATGTAAAAAGGAACTCAAGCTCTTCTTTTGATTAGTCTCTCTCCGACGTCAAACCAGATAGAAAGAAAGAGCATTCGCCACTTCAAGCATGATTTTGTGATATGAAGAAATGAAAATTGGCTAGAAGTATTTATAGAAAAAGATAGAATTGTTTATTAACGGTAAGAAACGGTTCTATACTTTTTACAACGGTCATAAATGAATGTTTTTTTTTCTTTTTAACAATTACGTACTCTATTTTAACTTGATGCACTTTCATAGTTTTTATGAAATTTAATTAAATATATATTCAAATTGAGGTAGTAATAATAAAATAAATCAATCATCATAGTTTCATCAAAAACTGAAAAAAAAAAAAAAAAGTAAAACATAAACTTTACCGGCATATAAATAGGGGTCCTTCTGTAGTACACCGGGTGTATTAATACACTAGACTCTCCATCATTTTCAGTCATTAGATCTGAGACCATAGTTGACTTTGACCTTAATGATCTCAGATCTGATGGTTGAAAAAGGGTGGAAAGTCTAGTGTATTAATATACCTGGTGTACTATAGAATTACCATGTAAATAGACATATATGAAGCATATAAAAAAAAAAAATTGTAATTTCCCTATAAATAAAAACTAAAAAAATTGGCAGTGCGATCATGCCAGAGAATTGGACTCGCCTAATGAGTGAGTGAGTGAGTGAGACGCGTAACCTACCCTTCTCCACTGGAATGCATCTTAATTATAGTTACGTAACTATTTCTTGATGTATTGAAAGTACTGTTCTTAGGATATAAAACGGGACCAAACAGTGCACGCACTTTTCATCACATCTCTATCTCACTCAATTATTACAAATTTGAAAAGTACTCAAAAAAGTATGTTACATACGTACATGGGTCATTTTCATGCTCCTGCCTACTAGATCTAGGGATCAATCAAGGATGAAAATGTCGATTTCGGTGCATGTATTGGTATCTTAAATTTACGTAAATATCGGTGCACATATCGATTTCGGTGGAAATATCGGTAATTTAAAAAAAAATCACGGAAATATTGTAAAAAAAAAAAAGAAAATATATCTGGTAATTTATATAATGTTATAACTAACATTCATACATAAATTGTTAAGATTTCAAATAAAAATATATAATTACAACAAAATGAGAGATAAACCAATATATAGAGTGATAATATGAGAAATTTTGTACAAAGTTTATTTATGAACTAATAATAGCATGAACTCCTATGAGATTCAAATGAATGAGATGACATGTCATCTTGATTTAAACAATATTGATACCAACTCACCATATTAGACCAATTTTGGGTGTAATCATAAACATGTCATTCATATGCTCCTCTATCTCTTCCAACCGCATGTCCATGAATCGGATAATGCTCATTAACCCAATATGGTTAACTAGGTTGAGACATGTTTGAACCATGTGACATTTGAGTTGGTGGATAATGAAATTCATGTAAACTAGTCCACCAATCGGATGTGTTATGTCTGCCTTGAGGTTGAGGATATGATAGTTGGTATGGAGGATCATTGCTCATATTCATTGAGTCAAATGTCATAGACATTGATTCAATATCAGTGTTTGACCCCTCACTTTCATTCCAAACATGTCTTCTTCCATAATTCTTTCCAATAGCACCAATCTCTGCACTTCCCGCTCTACTTCCATGATCAAGATCTTGTGTTGCATGTGTGAAATCAAAATGTAATAACACTGTGTTTATTTTGTAAGAAGACATGCATGTGAAGATGTGATAGCACTATATTTGAGTGACAATAATTGTTATCATATGAAAATTTCATGAAATAGATGAAAAAAAATGCATTTGAATGAATTCTGCCGACACATGAATGCACCAATATTTTGCCGATATATCGGTGAAATATCGGTGAAACCGTCATTTTCTCCTTGCATCTCACCGAAACCGAAACGCGAACAAAAAAAGACCGATATATCGGTGATATATCGGCGACATTTTGATAAAAAAAACAACACTCCATTTTTATATCGGACATAGCATTTGAGCGAAATATTGACGATATATCATCGAAATTTCGCGATTTTTTCATCACTGGCATCAATACATTAAGATTCTTGGTTGTCATTTAATGAAGACGTCCATTCTATTGAACTTGACATGCATTATTTATAATTTATTATATTTACACCTAGCGTGCAGTGTGAAAAGTAGACAACATCTATATCTATATCTATATAAAAACAGGACCTTCAATAAAAATAACATAACTAATTTTCCCTCCTAAATTTACATACTATAATTTGAAAGAAGTTAGTTAGAACAATTAAAAAAAAAAACTCAAAAAATAAAAGGATTTATACTTTTAAGAATTGTAGGGTCCTCTAGGTTGGATTATAGCCTATTGGTAGGTTATTTAAGTTATTTTTGTCCTTTTTTAAATTTTATATAAATCATAATCTTTAAATTAAATCATTTTTTCAATTTAAAATTTTGTTTTAATCTATGATATATCAAATTTATCATTTTGGTATCTAGAATTTTGTTGTTAATGCATGATATATCAGATTTATCATTTTTTATGAATTCTAATTTGTTATTTACATTGCATCGTAAAAAAATAACAATATATAAATTTGATATTTAAATTTTGGTGCATAATTAAATTTAACACAATTAGAAATACAAAAACAAGTGACTAAATTAAACTAAGATTAGAAAATTAAAAAAATAATTTATAAAATACAAAGTTTTAGACTTTTGGGGAAATTAATTATAATGAAAAACATGTTTATATAGTTGTTCGGTTTATTTATCAATATAAGTGGGTTCAATATTCACTTATCTACGTTATTTGAATATATAAAAATATATTTAGGTATTTATATCTTTTCTTTAACTATAAATAATTAAGTTAATGGTTAGATCGAAAATTTCAAAAAAAATTATAATTGTGAACGTTAGAGAACATTCAAAAAATATAATAATATATTTATCATGACACATATGTCTATATTATAAATTGCAACATATATAACATATCTTTATGAGTTAAAATGTTTTTTTAATATCAATTATCGTTTTAACATCCATGACACAATAAATGTTTTCTCATTACCAAATTTAATTTATTTTAATTCACAAAATTGGTTAGTGTACAAAATTGGTGTCATTTTTAATAACTTGATATTTCAAATATAGATTTTATAATTCATTGTTCAACAAAAATATAAATTTATATAACATTGTTTGCATTTTAAAAACATAATAATATTTAAAATGAGAAACAGTAGAGATAAAATATCTAAATTCTTATTGATATATAATTTAGGTTACGATAATACTATCAAATTATATTATTAAATTTTTTTAAATTAATAAATTAAATTACAAACCGTGCATCGCACGGGTATAATTCTAGTTCAATAAATTAGACATAAAATTAGTAGCACAATTCCGTGCATTAAGGGGTTTCCTCACCTACAATTTGGTCCACTGGCCGCGGCAATGGACGTTCGTTTTATTCATGATATACACTAACTATGCAATCTCCAAGTATACTAGATAATATCGAAAATAAAAAGTTAATCACACCAAAACCCAAAAAATGATAAATGTTCGTACTCATCACATTCATAAGACTGTGATATGATATATCTATGAAATTGTACACAACGAGAATATAGTATATTCGTAAATCAGATTGAAATTGGTCTTATAGATAAAACCATGAATCAAGTCTTTAGCATTCAATCCAAACATCAATAAGCGGCAAGGCCCTAGTAACAACTTTGTTCAAAATTTTGAAATATAAAAAATCAAGCTAGCATATATAAATAAAGAATAAATTATATGAATGAAGTGAAAATTGGTAGTAGTTGAATGAAAGGAAGTGGTGGGAGGTCAGGTGATAGTGCAAGCATGAGGGTTGTCATCACTGAAGATGGAGGCGACTGGTGTCGTCGGAGGCGGTGGCCACTGCGTAGACGGCGGGGGTGTGGAAGAAGGTGTGGACAGTTGAAGGAGCCACATTTCTTGATGTATCATAGTAATGGTTGATAACGTGTGAAGGAAAGTTGTAAAAGGAAGAAAAATAAGAATGCGTAGGTGGATATGGCCATGGCTCCGCTGCTTTTCCGGCTCGTTTAATGGCCTTTAGCACCTTCTTCTCCTCCAATGAGTATCCCCTCACTGTTATTTTCTGCAACTCCATCTCCACTTCCACCTCATCAACCCCTGCACTTGCCCACATTTATATATATATATATATAAGATCATATTATTTGAAATACATACATTTAATAATCCAAGTATGTATATATATGTTTGTGGTGTATTACCTTTGAGCTTGAGTAGAGCTTTTCTGAGCTTTGAAGCACATCCCTCGCAATCCAAGTTGGGGACTCTCACCTCCACCATCTTCAAAATAATCAACCATTGATGATAATATTAATGTAATAGACAACATTAATTATGAATATAGGTAGAGAGGGATATATATGACATGCAGAAGAGTAAAGAATTAAACTTACAGACATGTTTGAATATGTGTGTGTTCAATCACACATTGTGATGAAAACCCACACACTTATATTTGAAAATAAAAGGCAGTTGAAAGTGGGCTACAGGCTGCTTTATTGTTGGAAATTAAAAAGAAAAAAAATGGGTCGTAGAAAGTTGAATAAAAAGACGACAAGAAAGCAGTGAGCGTGGACTTGGAGGCCCTAATTATTCACTTTTTTCTATATACAACTAAATTAATAGAATAGAATACCCCACTAATTATTTCATCTTATATATCCATCACACCATTATGATCAACATACCATCTTGATATTTCCCTCAATAATAGCAGCTCTAATGTTGTAGTTAAATCTGATTAATGGATTTAACGGCAGGAGGTGGATTCAACCATATATTACATTTGATCTTACATCTTACGTCTCTCGTTGATGATATGATTATTTGCAAAGTAGAAAATGTAACACAAAATGTAATGAAATGTCTCGTGTAAAGAAGCAGATTGGATCAAACTCCCTTCCTTTTGTCCCGAACATCGGAAAATCTGATAACAGTTTCCTCAAATAAGAGTCTATAAATGTAACGTTGTTACAGTTTCACTTTTAATATTTTGAAAATTATATATGATTAAATACTCTGGTTAATATATGCCAATACTCTGAATGTAAACCATTTAAAATTTTCAAATAATATACCTGCCAGTGAAAGAAAATGGTATTTTTGTAACTTTGATTACCTGGTGTAAAAATAATTTTTGAAACGAATACTCAACTCAATAGACCATTGAGCAGCCCACAACATGCTTTGTAAATCTATCATACTTTTTATATTTTTTACAATTTACAACAATAATCTGAAACGAATATCCCTGCCAATAAGAGTCTATAAATGTAACGTTGTTACAGTTTCACTTTTAATATTTTGAAAATTATATATGATTAAATACTCTGGTTAATATATGCCAATACTCTGAATGTAAACCATTTAAAATTTTCAAATAATATACCTGCCAGTGAAAGAAAATGGTATTTTTGTAACTTTGATTACCTGGTGTAAAAATAATTTTTGAAACGAATACTCAACTCAATAGACCATTGAGCAGCCCACAACATGCTTTGTAAATCTATCATACTTTTTATATTTTTTACAATTTACAACAATAATATTTATTTTTAAAATATAAAATAATGCAATAACATCTACTTTTTTATAGTGATTGTAACATTTTAATTATAATCATATCCTATAAAAACTCAATATAAATATAAAATTATTTAAATTCTTATTTTCAAAATCTACTTAGACCATCTCCAACCCTTGGACTCAAATTTGAACTCAAAACTTGTTTTTGTCACCAAATTTGTCACGAAGTTTGCTACCGTCTCCAACCCTTGAACTCAATTTGGAATATTCTCTTACAAGAACTTAATTTTTATTTTTTGAATTTTAAAACTTATCATATATTTGTTTTTTAAGTTAATAAAAAAATTAACTTAATCGATTTGAATTATAAAAATATATCTATAATGATTATTTTAATGTTCTAAAATAAAGTTTCAAAAATATTCAATCAAAATAACTCAAAGTTCGTAATGAGCATCTACATAGTAAAATATTATATAATATATGTCTATTACTAAAATATTGCAATATAATTATGTTTTATACATTCAATTTCTAAATTTCATAAAAGAAAAAGTTCAATACATAAAATAAATAAGAAATAAGTGGAAATTAGTAAATAAAAGAAATCAAAAAGAAAAAAATAATTTGAATTGTGAATAGTAAGTGGCAATTTGCCACTTACTATTCACAATGACAAATTTTGAGTATTGATTTGAGTTGAGATTGTAGCAAATTAAACTCAAAAATTGAGTTTGAGTTGTGATTTACCTCACTCTTGGAGATGCTCTTAACCTATCTATATCTAAATCTCAATCTAAATAAAAGGCTATAGAAATGATGTAAAATATACTCTCTCATTTCCTTTTTAATTGACTTAGCACACTAGAATTATTTTATTTTTTAATTAAATTTTTCTTAAACTTTATGAAAAAAATTGATGATACATACAACAATTAGTATAGGAATTAATTAAATATAAAAACACATTGTGAAAATAGTGAATAAAACGTTAATTAAAAATAAAAATTTACATATTAAAAAAGTAATGGGTGATTTTCAATGTGAGGAATATTCACTTTTCCCAAAATTTTTATAAATATATTAAATACTAACATTTAATACTATAAAAAAGAAAGTATATACTTTGGAAAAGAAGAAAAAAAAGAAGAGAATGTAGTCAAATTCAATTCCAAACCCTTCGAATCTCCAATATTGAAAACAGAGAACCCTGCTTTCGTAGTAGGAGCAGCATAGCAGGTCGCCTACTTTTGTCACCTTCTTCCTCTCTCAGCTACTCTACTCTATCATTCATGGACTGAACAGAAAACCCTTTTCCAATACCAATCTCTTCTCTACTTTTCCATTTCTCCTTTTCCTTCCAATTCTTTCATTTTTATGGCTTCATCGTCATAAAACATTTTATTTCATCACAACTCACTGAGTTTGTTTGAATCAGTTAATATCGACACATTAAAGAAGATTTTGGTTTAATGTTGTGATTTTTCCGTGCAAAGAGTAGGAATCGAAGGCCTCTGCAGAGATGGAGGTGATCCGGAAGCCGCTGGCGAGATCTTCACTGGTGGTGTTCTTCTTCGTCGTCATGACTCTCGGCGCGTTCGTTTGCACGCGCTACCTCGACTCCTACTCCGCCGTAAGTTTTCTCTTCTTCCGCCGACACGTAAAATCTGTGATTTCTTCTCTTTATTTTTACTATTTTCTTTTTTCCTTTAATTTTGTTTTCAGTTTCAAACGTTTATGAGGTTTTATTGATTTTGTGTAAAAAAATGTGAATGAGTGGGGCCTACATTTGAAATATTGATATATGAGCACTGAAAAAATTCTATTAGAAATAAAACGTACACTGAAGTTCAAATTTATATATTATTAAGCTCTATTAATTGGTATTAAAATTTCATAAGTTATCATTGCATTATTTTGGTGACGTGTATAACGTAGTTGCTTGACATTGCATCACCTGTTTGGTTTAGAATTGAAAAAATGATAGTTTAATTACGTGTCATGCCATTTTGTGGTCCTAAAGTCATGCTTTTGCATGTGCTTGCTAGTTGATTTTGGTCAACCCTTCGATCCAAACAACTTCTAATAGATTAAGATTATGGATTTTGATCTTTTAATCCAAACGTTACCCTAGAAACACAGCACAGAAGCCTAAATATTGGAACCTACCCCATTATATATTATTCATTGAGTAAGAAAATTGAATTAAAATAATGTTCCTAACTATGAAAAATATTACTATCTCTATCCTACAATAAATGTCATTTTAGCAAGTATAAATTTGTCTCAAAATAAGTGTCAATTTTGTATTTCAAGACATATTTGAATAAAATATACCAAAGATGACTCTATTTACTCATCTCAAATTAAATGTGTTAAAGAGATTAAAAACCCCTCATTAATTAAACTTAAATAGGGCAAGATTGAACTTTTTATCACATTCTTTAATTTATGTACAAAAATCTAAAACGACATTTATTTTGAGACGGATGTAGTAAATTTTAACTAATTGAAGGAGAAGAGATTGTAAGCTTGTAGAATTATCTAACTGCTAATGATTAACGTGAAATCAATTTTTTTCTCCATTTTATGTTCAAAGTTTTTAAAGTCTTTACACTATGTCGAACAAGAATTTCAATTGATCATTTATTATGCTGTGTCAGTTGACATTTTAAAGATCATTAAAATTAAAATTAACAATTTAATGATCTCCAATCAAAAGTTTAGCTATACTTTCTCCTTGGTTAAATAATTGATCACAGTGTTTGTTGTTTTTCTTGTTGTCACAGTGATTGTTTTTTTTGGTTTTGTTTGTTGTCTTAGATATTACTAATTAGGCTTGAATGTCAGGCCAATCATATCGTGCCTGATTCTTCTTTGCTTCTCATGGTCCTTTTTTCTCTCTCTACCATATTATAATATCATAGCTAAGTTTGTGTTGTACAACTGTATTGGATCTTGGATTTGATGAAACAAATGAAACAGAGAAAATTAATTATTTTAGTAATCTTCATCTTCACAATCAAACATCTAGTCTTTCTTTCTTTCCTTTTTCTCTCAAATAATCAAAGATTGTAGAGATGATGAGAAATGACTACTCAATGAGAATTGCAGAAAGAATGCCTTGGTGGATACAGTGATATTGCTTTGCTTTTGAAGTATATGTTAGTATTAGAATTTGCTTACCAATTTTAACATTTAGGATCTAAAAGAAGCTAAAATCTTAAACAATGTTATGTGGTATTTCTCCTTTTGCAGTTGATGGATAGAAGTTCCCCACAAACATCAGTTTCAACCACTGAATTACTTCGAAATTATCCTTCTGAAACTACTCAAAACCTCCCGAGTGCTCCCAACACCATAGATGTCCCGTTAAACTGTTCACTTGTAGACCAGTCTCGAACCTGCCCTGTCAATTACTACCCATCTAAGATTCCGTTTGCAGATAAAGACCGGTCCTTAACACCACCACCAGCTTGCCCCAGTTACTTTCATTGGATTTATGAAGATTTATGGCCATGGAGGGAGACTGGTATTACTAAAGAAATGGTGATGAGTGCTCGTAGGACAGCAAATTTCCGACTGGTAATAATAGACGGGAAAGCTTACGTGGAAACATACAAAAAGTCGTTTCAGAGTCGAGACACTTTTACGCTGTGGGGGATCTTACAGCTGCTAAGGAAATACCCTGGAAAAGTGCCTGATCTTGACTTAATGTTCGATTGTGTTGACTGGCCCGTCATAAAAAAGGAATATTACAGTGGTCCTAAGCATGGGGCTCCACCACCTCTCTTCCGATACTGCGGTAATAATTCCACATTGGATATCGTGTTTCCAGATTGGTCGTTCTGGGGCTGGTACGTGTCCTAACATGTTGATAGCGGTAATAAATATGTATTTACAGTGATAAAGCATTTCATGCATACCCTAACTATGCTGATTGTTTAGGCCAGAGATTAATATAAAGCCATGGGAGGCATTGTCAAAGGACTTAAAAGAAGGGAATAGGAGGACTCAATGGACAGATAGGGAGCCGTATGCTTATTGGAAAGGCAATCCAGTAGTTGCTCAAACCAGGATGGATTTACTCAAGTGCAATGCTTCGGGTGAACAGGATTGGAATGCTCGTGTCTATGCTCAGGTAAATTCGTACATTCTAGTCATAGGTTTTCTTGAATATTTCAATCTTTTTTGGCTTCATCCGAGTCATAAACAAACTCTTGTGTAACTACTGATTGCATCAAAATATGACAATACATAAAATATTACAGGACTGGGGGCAAGAACAGAAACAGGGTTACAAGCACTCTGATTTAGCAAGCCAATGCATTCACAGGTGGGCCAGCCTCTTGAGTAAAAATGCTCTCTCTCTCTCTCTCTCTCTCTCCCTCTTGGTTTATTGGATTTTCAGCATTTGAACAATCTCATTTCTTGTGCATTCTCTACAGATACAAAATCTACATTGAAGGATCTGCATGGTCTGTGAGTGAGAAATACATTCTGGCTTGTGATTCAGTGACTTTACTCGTAAACCCTATTTACTACGACTTTTTCACGAGAAGTTTGATGCCTTTGAAACATTACTGGCCGATTAAGGATGAGGACAAGTGCAGATCCATTAAACATGCAGTAGACTGGGGAAATAGCCATCAAAAAGAGGTAATGTCTCTTGCGCATCTCTTCTAAAACCAACAAACACGAAGAATAGAATCATTAAATCTGACTGTGTGTATCTTTATGTAATGAACAGGCTCAGGCCATTGGTAAGGCTGGAAGCAGTTTCATTCTAGATGAAGTGACAATGGATTATGTGTACGACTACATGTTTCATTTGTTAAGTGAGTATGCTAAGCTCTTGAAGTACAAACCCACAGTCCCTAGTGAAGCTGTTGAACTTTGTTCAGAATCGATGGCTTGCCCAGCACAAGGAGTCGAGAAGAAATTCATGTTTGATTCACGGGTTAAAGGCCCTTCCTTGTCTGAACCATGCACCATGCCTCCACCTTACAACCCTGCTTCTATTCACTCTGTTATTAAAACAAAAGACAATGGAATTAAGCAAGTAGACACTTGGGAAAAGGAATACTGGCTGAATCATAGTAAAAAGCAAATTTAGGAGCCTAGACTTTTTTTTTTTTTAAATTCCTTTATATACATAGAAATACGGACGAACAAATAATGCTTTGTTGTTCGACAGTTTGCTACATTTTTTGTATTGAGAAAGCTGAATGCAAGCACGACATAGATATATGCAGTGATGTTTGCACTGTACCTTATAGAAATGAAGTTCTGGATATGATGTTTGGAAAATGAAAACTTGTGCATTTAAGTTCTAATTAGCAGGTGCTCACAGTGAGTCTTGCCAGTGTTAAATTTCTGTTTAGTTTGATGCCTCACATTCATAGTTTCAATTGATTCAGGTTTTCTTGATACGTGTTTCCAGGTGACTTATCTTTTGTGTTCTAAGACGATAAAATTCATGGAGAATTTTATATTGACGAGTATCAGCATATGCGTTGCATGCGGAGGATAAATTTTTTAAATTAAAAATATTATATTACTATTAATTGACTTAAATAATAATTTTTTATAAGGATATACAATCTATATTAATAAAAAAAATCTAATAAATTAAAGTCTTTATATAATAGAGTCCTACTTATAATAGAATTCTATATGATTTTAGTTTAGAGTTCTAATGTAAAATTATTTAAATATAAAAATCACAAATTACTATTATAACCTTAAATAAAATCTTTTATAAGGATATATTAGGAAATCCATATTTTATAAGAAATATTCATACTTTTATATAAGTAATAGATATGTAACATCTCAACATTATATTTGTATGTTGTATGGTTTAAGTTAGGTTTGGGTGAAGGATTTGAGATTTTAATGAATTAAAATGAGTGGATTACTCGTGAATCAAATCAAATCTGCTGAGAGAGAAATGACATTTGCACTTTTATCTTTTTCTGAAATGGATATATGTGATTTCAATTATACATGCTAATTAAAACCAGATGCTACAATTATGAATTTTGTGAGTAATGTTGGAATCAAGTCACATAGTTTGGGGAGTTTTTGATACTGCAAATTTGAAGATATATTACTACTATTTTCATTACCTGACCTATATGGGTATTATGAATTTATACTCATTTAGCACATGACACAAATACCTTCCAATTAAAAATGAATTAAATTCTTTATAATCAAAACATGGCTTCCAACTCTGAATATTACATTTTAAATTGGGTACATGATGAATAAGAGTGTGAGAGAAATGGAGGTGGTGAGATCTTCTGTGGTGACGCTTTTCTTCGTCGTCTTCACTCTTGGTGTGTACATTAGATCGCATTACCTCAACCCTTCTCTGGTTGTAAGTTTTTCTCCCTTTTTATAATCCCTTGCAGAGATTAATCGTGTGATTTAACAGATGTTAGTTTTGTTGCAGTTGACATTGGATGTAAAGTCGGGACAGAAATCCATGTTAGCAGCTGTTAAGAATAATGTCTATAACACAAACATCTCAATCCCATCAAGGTGTCCCCTGAATTACCAATCCAAAACCTGCCAACCAAACCATGACATTGTGATTGAAGATCATCATCAACATGTTTGGCCAACAGTAGCACCACCATCTTGCCCGGATTATTTTCGTTGGATCCACGAAGATCTATGGCCATGGAGGGAGACTGGTATTAGCTCCGACATGGTGATGAGAGCTCGTGAATCAGCAACGTTCCGTTTGGTAATACTAAACGGCAAAGCTTACGTGGAAAAATACAGAGAGACTTTTCAAACTAGAGACGTTTTCACAGCCTGGGGAATCTTGCAGCTTCTTAGGAGGTACCCTGGAAAAGTGCCTGATCTCGACTTAATGTTTGGCTGCGATGACCTGCCTGTCGTCCCCCCCGGCCCCGCCCCACCTCCGGTTTTCAGATACGCCGGCAATGCTACCACCTATGATATCGTCTTTCCAGACTGGTCCTTCTGGGGCTGGTATGTCGCTTACTTGTCATTATTGCCTCCCATCAGATAAGCAGCAATCCAGGCTTGATTCTATTTCTATGATTGATTGATGATAATCAGGCCTGAGAATAACATAAAGCCGTGGGAGCCATTGTTGAAGGATCTTCGAGAAGGGAATAGCAAGGCTCGATGGATTGATAGAGAGCCTTATGCTTATTGGAAGGGCACTGATTTCGTCTCCGATGCCAGGAGAGATTTAGTCAAGTGTAATGTTTCCGATAAACAGGATTGGAATGCTCGTATCTATGTTCAGGTAGGGGATTAAGGTAATTTCTTCATCTTCTTCGTCTACTTAATGAGTATCTGGATTGCAGGACTGGAAGCAAGAAAGGAGGAGGGGTTTCAAGAAATCGAAATTAGCAAGCCAATGCATTCACAGGTGAGATGGATGGATAGATAGATAGTCTCGAATTGATTGTTTGAAGTATGGTTTATATTTGTTTTTTGCAGATACAAAATCTACATAGAAGGAGTTTCATGGTCTGTGAGCCTCAAGTACATTCTGGCTTGTGATTCCATGACACTACTCATAAACCCCATTTACTACGACTTCTTCATGAGAAGTCTGATGCCGTTGAAACACTACTGGCCGATTAAGGAGAAAGACAAGTGCAGATCCATTAAACACGCAGTCGACTGGGGGAACGCTCATCAGCAAGAGGTAGTAATCTCTGTCTCTATATATCTCTGTCTTGATCGAGTATTTGTTCTTAATCCTAGTCGTTGATGACAGGCTGAGGCGCTTGGTAAGGCTGGAAGCAGATTTGTCGAAGAGCAACTGAAGATGGAATATGTGTATGACTACATGTTTCATTTGCTGAGTGAGTATTCTAAGCTCTTAAAATACAAACCCAGTGTGCCTAAGCGAGCCATTGAGCTCTGCTCGGAATCCATTGCTTGTCTTGCGAAAGTAAAGCTATTTTCGCAAGATAAGCAATTCTTGATTGAGTCACAGGTTAAAGCTCCTGCCTTGTCCCAACCATGCACCATGCCTCCAGCGTATACCCCTGCTTCGTTTCATTCTCTTATTCAGACCAAACGCGATGCAATTAAACAAGTCGATCTGTGGGAGAAAGACTACTGGCAGAGTCATAACTTTAGTAAGCAAGTGTAATAACCTGAACTGAAGCCTTACTATTACCACTACCAAATTACAGTTCATTTGTTCAAATTGTTGATTTCTTGCAGAAACATTGATGGCACATAAAATAAGAAGTAATAATCATCTTAAAACAAGATTGGTAATAGTTGCAAAAGGTAAATGCAGGGGGGGATTGGTACAAGACAGTAGTATCACATGAAACTAGAAAAGTAGGTACATGATAAACATATGCAATGAAACATGAAAGCAAGCCAGGTTTTTGAGACGCGAAATCTCTAGAGAGCACGTCCTTTTATGATGTCGAGACTCATTTCACTAGGATCCGTTGCTTGCAGCTCGACTTGAATCCCATCCAATTCCCTCTTAAATCTGTCCTTTGTGCTCGCATACACCATCTTCATCCTCACTTTTGATGTCTCTGGTGACCTGAGAAGCGATATTCATTGATCAAACATCTTCAATGACTAATATATATATATATATCTAAGAAAACAAATACCATGCAATAAAGAAGATCTTGCTCTTCTGGCAATTTTCATCAGTGGTGAAGTCGAAATCAAAGACAGCATAGCGACATTCATCGGAAGGGAGAGAGGCTGAGAAATCGTCGTAGCTATCTTCAGGGCTGCCAAGCTTTTCCACCACCACCTCGTGGTTTTCAATCTTGAACACTATGTAGCGATAGTTTCGTTTTGCTTTCAGTTCCAGAAACCTGAGCTTACACTCATCACTCACTGCCATTCCAGACACAGCGTTCGCCTAAATTAACCAACATATATGCATGTTACTAAATGGATCAATACATTTCCTCCTCAACATCGTTTATCATCCTGTTTTCTTGGATCAAATAGTCTTGGGTTTTGCTAATTGATCATTTTATGAATATAAATTACATGTGTTGAATCATCTTATACAAGTAATGTAATCGAGATATGAGGGGTGGTGAGGATATTGAATCTGAATCTCAACAATCTCTCTTCTCCAAAACTAATTAGGATCTATATATCTATACACTACAAGATCATGGGCCATAACCATTTTGCATGCAAACAATATTAACATCATTAATTATGGAAATAATTAATATAAAATAAAAAAGATTCAAAACGCAATCGTATGATGGATTTAGTGGAAGAGATGGAGAGAGATCATTTACCATTTTGTGAAGAAATGAGGGGAAGAAAGACCTGCAAAAAAATGGATGTAGAGTGAAAAGTTAGAAAGGAATGACATGGATCCATGTTGAGGAGAAGGAGAAGAAGAAAAATAAAATGGCTGTTTGTTTTCAAACTTGAGACAATTGCGGGGAACTATATATCTAACGCAGGGTTCACATTTCTCCATTCACATTTTCCCTTTTAATATTGCTATAAATACATGGATTTCGCAATAATTCTTTTTGGAATATAGTCGACCATACACGACATACATATTTATACTTGTAAACACATATTTTTTTGGGTTGTCATCATACCGTGTTTCAAAACACGACGGTGGGGCATGTGAGACACACGAACTCATAAGATATTAACTCCGTGGATTTTAAAACTTATAAAGTTTAGCGTTGAAAATGGATACTTAATTTCAATTAGAAATTTTCAATAGGCAAAGTTGGAATATTTTTTGAGGACAATGTAGTAATTGACTGAGTGGTCTGCACACATACATTTAAGTATTGTAATTTATAGTAGTAAATGAGATATAAATGTTGAATATATGAAAGTGTGCACACAAATAAATGGAAGAGAGGAGATTTCGAAGTAACATTTCCACCACATATAATAGATTTTGCAAAAATAATAAAATTAAAAAGATCTGACAAGCCACGTGAGAGAGAGAGAGAGAGAGAGAGAGGGCTTTTAAAAAATTTGAAAACAAAAAAATTCCCACTTAAAAGAAGGGTTCCCCATTATTTAAATATTAAACCCTAGCTAACAATCTTCATTCACTCACCAGTCCACCAACCCTAAATCGCCTCTGCGCTTTCTCTCTCCAACGCCCACTGTCAAGCTCACTCTCTCGCTTCTACCTCGACAATGCGTGAGATCTTGCACATTCAGGGGGGCCAGTGCGGCAACCAGATCGGTTCCAAGTTCTGGGAGGTCGTGTGCGGCGAGCATGGG
Organism: Scutellaria baicalensis; assembly: GCA_005771605.1. Lineage (NCBI taxonomy): Eukaryota > Viridiplantae > Streptophyta > Magnoliopsida > Lamiales > Lamiaceae > Scutellaria > Scutellaria baicalensis. Next base: position 8,553,733 of record CM016722.1, on the reverse strand, counting down.
ATTGATTCCACCGGACGCTACAACGGCGACAATGATCTCCAGTTAGAGCGGGTCAACGTCTACTACAATGAAGCCAGCTGCGGCAGATTTGTTCCTCGCGCCGTGCTCATGGATTTGGAGCCCGGTACCATGGATAGCGTCAGATCTGGGGTGTACGGACAGATTTTCCGCCCTGATAACTTCGTTTTCGGCCAATCTGGAGCTGGGAATAACTGGGCCAAGGGTCATTATACTGAGGGGGCTGAGTTGATTGACTCCGTGCTCGATGTTGTGAGGAAAGAGGCGGAGAACTGTGATTGTTTACAAGGTTGGTTATTTTGTGCGTTTACGAAATTTCTTTTGGATTTTTTTTATATAAACCTGTGTTGTTATTTGAAACTTCTATGAATGATTGGGGAACGAATACACATATTTTCATTTATTTGGTTGGATTTGAGTATGATTTGCGAAAACAATATAATTTAAAGCTTAGTAAAGAAGATGCAGGCTTAGATCTATAGATCGTACAAGTTTTGGTTTGACTTACCTGCAGTTTGCACTCTGAAGGCTTAATGTGAAAATGGTTTGATAAATTGATGCGCATGGGAGCTAGTTGAGTATCTGTATTTTTCATTTCTTTAGAGATTTTTCAAGGAGTTATTATCATTTATCACTAACTCTTATGAGTTACTTTAGGTTCTTTCTTTTTGCTAGTGCGAGTGTTGTCAAAATATTTTTCTCCATTTTACTCCTTTGATAGTTTGACTTTGTAAATTTGACGTTATGATTTTCATGAAATTGCTGCATTCAAGTGTGTAGTCAAATCTGAAAGCTTTCATATTGTTGTTATTGACTGAAGAGAATGTTCTTTAAGTATTTGTCCTTGCAACCTTTTCACTCACTGATCGATTTGTTTTATGTGTTCTCTTCTCAGGATTTCAGGTCTGCCACTCATTGGGAGGTGGAACTGGATCTGGAATGGGAACTCTTCTGATCTCTAAGATCAGGGAAGAGTATCCAGACCGTATGATGCTTACTTTCTCTGTGTTCCCATCCCCTAAAGTATCAGACACTGTCGTTGAGCCCTACAACGCCACTCTGTCTGTTCACCAGCTTGTTGAGAATGCTGATGAGTGTATGGTGCTGGACAATGAAGCTCTATATGACATTTGCTTCCGAACCCTTAAACTCACAACCCCAAGCTGTAAGTGGCTATGTTTTCTCTTTTCTTTATCTGCTTGTTGATTATAGTTTTGCATATGATTCTGCAATCCAGCCCTTGCGGCATGTTGGATATATGGCTTTAGTGTTTTTGGGAAGTGAATTTTTCCTCGTTTGCTTGAAATCCAACTGAAAGGTATAACTCCGTATTGCTGTGTCTCTAGTCGGGCTTGCAGATTTGATTGATGACTAGATGATTTCCCACTAATTCCTCTCGTTTTTTAATCATCTATAATTATATAATCTGCTTGTCATATGCCCTCACATGCGCCTCATAGGTAACTTGCAGGTGCTGGCTAAGTATCTTCATCGTACGAGACATTCTTATTACTTTTAGAATTATATAATCTACCATGTGCACAGATTCTTAGGATCCTGCGATAATGTTCTGTGGAAATTTCAGTTATAATATTAAGTTTGGCAGAAGGCTGCTCTACCGCAATAATTAACATATGTTTTTTTGTTGACCAGTTGGAGATCTCAACCATTTGATTTCTGCCACCATGAGTGGTGTGACTTGCTGCCTACGGTTCCCTGGCCAACTCAATTCAGATCTCCGCAAGCTTGCTGTCAACCTAATTCCTTTCCCTCGACTGCACTTCTTCATGGTCGGATTTGCTCCACTCACTTCTCGTGGGTCACAGCAATACAGATCACTCACGGTTCCTGAACTTACCCAACAAATGTGGGATGCAAAGAACATGATGTGTGCTGCTGATCCTCGTCATGGACGTTACCTGACAGCTTCAGCCATGTTCCGTGGGAAGATGAGCACGAAGGAGGTTGATGAGCAGATGATAAATGTTCAAAACAAGAACTCGTCTTACTTTGTTGAATGGATCCCCAACAATGTGAAGTCTACTGTATGCGATATTCCTCCTATAGGCCTGAAAATGGCCTCAACTTTCATTGGCAACTCAACCTCTATCCAGGAGATGTTCCGAAGGGTGAGCGAGCAGTTCACGGCCATGTTCCGGAGAAAGGCCTTCTTACATTGGTACACCGGAGAGGGCATGGATGAGATGGAGTTTACTGAGGCAGAGAGCAACATGAATGATTTGGTTTCTGAGTACCAGCAGTATCAAGATGCAACCGCGGACGAGGAAGGTTATGAGTATGAAGATGAAGACGAGTATCAAGAGGAAGAAGCTTAAATTTGGTTGGTTGCTCTACTGTACTTGGTGGTTTAGTTTGCGTTCTATGGTTATGTTTTAGAATGCTTCTGCCTGCCTGCCTGCTTGGCATGTCTGATATCTGCAGTCTTTTGGTCGAGTAGTACTGTTTTGAGTATTGATGAACTCACTATTTAGCTACATATCTATTATCTCTTTTAAGTTTAGATGCTATTGGAATTTCAGGTCTCTATATATCGATTTATGTGTCATTTTCATCTACTTTTCAGGATTCTCATCTTTTTCCATTCACTTCATTTTTTCTCTTATCATGGTATTATTGCTAATCGATGCTGGTGGCAACAATAATTCACCTCCAGCTTTGACAGCAAGAGTCTTGATTTCCCTCGCGAATAAATATGTGAAAATTCATGCCTTCAAACATTTGCACAACATTTTTTCCAACAGTACCCCATTCGATTATGGAGATGACAGACCACAAAATCCGAATCAAATTACAACCAGAGTTTCATTCAACCCTTCCACCAAGCTTTCTCCACAACCTAAATTGCCGCCAAAATCTTTTTTCATCAAAGTAAAAAGCAAGGAAATAATGGCAAGCACAAAATACAATAAACAAACACACAATATTATAAAATCAAATTAAAATAAGAGGAAACACCAAATGATCAAGAGAAGGACTTGGGTGCCCCTGGGGCACGGATCTAGCCCCAACCCGCTCCAAGGCCCATCTATATGCATATATATATTTTTTTGCAACATCTGCTGGCACTCTTCCTCTCCCTCTCCTACATACATCTGCTGGCACTCTTCCTCTCCCTCTCCTACATACATCTGCTAGCGTTACAATTAAAAATTAAATCGAGGAAACTCATGATTGATTTCGTCTTTACCTACGGGAGGAGTAGACGAGCGTGGCGGCGAGCGCGAGGCCGGCCATGGCCGTGACGGCGATGGCTATTCCGACATTGAAAGAGGAGGCAGAGAGAGTGCTCCCGCCGCCGCCGCCGCTGCTTCCCTCCGCAAATACGACGATCCCCCACCGACCATGACCGCCGAGAAAGATCTCGGGCATCAACAACATAGCAGCCGCCGGATCTTATATATATAGCAGTAGCAAGTTTCTTAAACAGCGTTGGATCTTCAAACTTCTTACCTTTTGGCTCAACCAATGGCTCAACAGTGGAAACTGAAAATGCAAGATGAAGAAAATAACATTAGATGCAATATTAGAAAACCTTTGAGCTTAGGTTATAATCGGGGGATGTAGCCTTAAAAAAAAAAAAGATTTTAATGTATAACTATTGTGTTGTGATTGTGGGTGTTGTAAGTTTCCTCTATTGGTATTGTATATTAGTTCTATTGGTATTGTAAATAAATCACAATCTGCTAGATTATTTACAGATTAAGGTATCAGTGTAATACCATAAAGACATTTGTGTAATACCATTAAGGTATTCGTGTAATACCTTTAAGATATTCACTGTTTTTTATAAACTTTGGAAAATAAATAGTTTCAAGACAAGTATATGATACCTTAGTCAATTTTTGTAATACCATTAAGGTATTAGTGTAATACCATAAAGACATTTCTGTAATACCATTAAGGTATCAGTGTAATACCATAAAAGACATTTCTGTAATACCATTAAGGTATCAGTGTAATACCATAAATACATTTCTGTAATACCATTAAGGTATCAGTGTAATACCATAAATACATTTCTGTAATACCATTAAGGTATCAGTGTAATACCATAAAAGATATTTCTGTAATACCTATAGGGTATATGTGTAATACCTATAGGGTATACATGTAATACCCATCACTGAATCATCAACTAGGTAATCAGGTGTGTGTGGGCGCACACCAGATTAGCTATGGGCGCGCGTGGCGGCGCGTGGGCGCGCGTGGCGGCGCGTGGGCGCGCGTGGAGGCTGCCCACGCGCCGGGTCGGATCTGGGGGCACGGATCTAAGATCCGTACCCCCGGGGTACACAAGTTTTTGCCAATGATCAAAAGGAAGGAAATAATAGCAAAAATAAATAATATAATATAATAACAAAACAATTAGAATTTAAAAGAAAGGGCCCAACCGGGTTCGAACCGGTGACCTCTTGATCTGCAGTCAAATGCTCTACCACTGAGCTATGGACCCATGGCTACACAACTTACACTTAAAAAAATTTATGTCACAATTTTTTATTAACTCAAGAACACACCCCAACTTTTTTCTCCATTATAAAATACGATAAAGTAGGAAAAGAAAGTCACAAATTGGATATATTTATAAATATTTCATAGGACGAGGCCAGAAATATCATTTATTATTAAATAACTCTACTTGAAAATTGTGTGAAGGTCCACTAGATTCAAGCCCTCAAACGATATCCAACATTGTCCATCTTTACTACCGTATAAAAAATGTTTGCACACACTCAACAAATCTGACTTTAATGCTTCCAGATCATAACGTTATATGTATATATTTCTATTGACACAACTTGACGACTTAAAGTAAAAACAGACTCGCACCCAAATTAAAAGGTCAACATTAATATAGATTTAAAATATTAAAATAAGTACTATATAAATATGTTAACTCAATAATAGTGAATTGAGTAAATAAGAGCATTCCATCCAGCGTAAGCATCTGGATAATCTGGAATGCGACGGCGCTTGTAGTGTACCCAACAGCTTCTCTTTCATTCAAGGATCACCTATTTGAAGGCTTGTGGCTCTGGGTGATTATTGTCCGGTTCAGAGAGCACTTGTGTATGTGATGCAAGTGAACGTGTACGAAAAAGTGTAGGTGTAGAGCCTTTTGGACCAAGATCTGGGCGACGAAGGCAAACATGGATTGTACTTTATACCATTTACCGGAACGAGCCTTCGATTCGATTTTTACAAAGTTTGCTTCAAGCACTAGAAAACTTTCACTAATCATGATTAAGGTTTAAAGAACACAGGGGAAAAGACAAAAAGATTTTTTTATTAAAAAAAACCTAGAGGAAAGGGCCCAACCGGGTTCGAACCGGTGACCTCTTGATCTGCAGTCAAATGCTCTACCACTGAGCTATGGACCCTTGCACTGTTTAAAACGAAGGCATTTTACTTTTATTTTCAAATATATATTCATATATATTATTTATTTATGTAAAATTTTCTTTTCATGTATATTAATCTATCTTGTTGGCTGTTGCAAACTCGCCAACCTAAACGTGGTTGCATGGTGTAGTCTTCTTTTTTTTTTTTTTTGGTATTATTAGGGTCTAATTTGATTGATTTATCAAAGACCGAGTCTTTTACTGAATGAGATCGTGTATTTAATTTAGTGTTTCATTTTATATTCAATTGTTTTTTTTGTTTCATTTTGTATTCAGTTGTTTTTAATTCACACCAAAAGTTAACTAATGATATCATTTCTACATTTACCACGTGGTGATTATTTTGAAATGTAAGATGAAACATCAAATATTCTATACTTGTGAACCTGAAAACTGCATGCAACATATGTTTCAGGACATAAACAAATTGCAAATGGCACATTCATCAGTTATACATTTGTAATGGCTTAGGACATAAAGAGAAGATGATGAAGATACTATATGTGTATATTGCCAAATTTGATGTAAATATTTCCAATAATCTGAAGAAATGTATATAATATTCTATAAGGCCTTTATTCTGAATATGTCTGCATCTTTGCAGAATGGAAAACTTTTGTTTAAGAATATCTTCTCTGCTGCTTATAACTTCAAATAAAAAAATCAGCTCCTGCAAAAACATTGCACATGTTGCACATCGTGAAATTGGATCACGGAATTAACGAATCGAAATCTTTTAGTAAGAATATTCCATAAGATAAACATACCTGAAGGGTGAATCTAGATGCTAACCTATCTGGTTATGGCAAGAATTATCACAAGGATATGCACAGTCTATCACCTTGCTTATGTTTCTTCCAAAGTACCAATCACCAACAGCTTCTGCGATTGTCTGGCAATAAAGTAGGAACAAATTATTTATGTACGTAAGATGATCGTATGACAGAGAAACCAAGCATTTTGTAATTCTTTGAGTTCAGACAATCAACTGCATTTATTACAAGTCAAAGAATGCTAACAAGTGTTTTGAAATTGAGTCCAGTGCTTTTAATTAAACGAGGAAGTTGACAAACCTTGTTGTGCACTCTTGGAGAATCGGGTGCTAACCAAGTGTCTTGTGATTCACTTTGGCAATGAGCAAAACAAGAATTTATGAACATCCCTCCTCTTGTTGAGTTCAGAAAGAAGGGCCGTAATGTCTGAAGCATGTATTTCCTGAATCCTGATCAATGTACGAATAACAATGTTTTAACTGTTTAGTCTGTAAAATATATTTTGTATTCATCCCTCTTAAACAGGAAGTGGTTTTTGGGTAGGGAAAGAAACCTTGTAAAGTAGCTATCTGGATTGCATTACAAGCTTTGGGATCGAGCTTGCAATGATACCAATGACCATGCGGATCAGCAGCAGGTGGAACCAATATGTGATGAAACTGTTTACACACAGATCTATAATGTAACTACTAAGAACATGTATAACATTTAACTTCTTAAGTAAGATCAATGAGAAAATCATCTTACTTGAAACGAATCGTAAGCTGAGTTCAAGATGAAATAGGGTGTTTTAATAAACGGTAATGCATACTGTGGGAAGAAGCACTGCAATAAGAAAACGAGATGCATATGAGTTCATGATAGTTCATTTATTTTACTTATGCAGAAAATGAAAACATGGGAGTGATTCCCTACTAGTTCAGGAAAACCAGAACTTGTGCAGTTTTTGTTGAGGTTATTCTCCACGCCCTGTCAAGTATGTTTCCGAATTAGTCGATACCAGAACAAAGTTACAAGCACAATGGCCTGATGACATCCTGTTACTTATAGGTTATAACAACAGAAATTAAGAACTATGAGTGGTTTGTTTTGTGATGCAATTATTTTGTAGGTATACCTGCAGAGAAACGACGCTTTTGAAGAAATATCTCATGCTGTGATTCATAGCTACGTCTCTCCTGCAATGGTTGAAAAAAATCATAGCAATAAATCATAAAAGATATAAATGCAGAAGTTCAATTTTCATGTTAAGAACTTACGCGTCTAGAAAGAAACCAGCATCGCTCAAACATTTAACACTGGCATTTTTAGGCAAATAAGAGGTGAAATTGTCACAATGAAGAAAGGTAGCCAAGCCCCCAGCAGAGCAACCAGAAAGCAAAGCCTGAATTAGTTAAGAGTTGAATCTTTTATATATGCTTATAAGACCAAGAACAAGTCTATTCACTATTCAGAACCTCAAGATCTTCTACATGTTTTTTTGGGCACAATTACTACATGAATATGAAATGGAATGCAAGACCATTTTGGACAAGATCGATAAGCCTTGGGACGAACAAATGCATTACCTTCTTAGCTTGTCCCAAACCTTTTGGGAGAAGATGAAGAATGATTGCTTGCCAAATTCTTTGCCCTCTGAAATAAAGCAATGATGTCTGTGATTCATTTCAAAACAGTAACAAGTTATGAGTTAAACAAAGCACAATATATTTTAGGCAATGCAGATATCTCTTTGGCAGGAAAACAATAACTATAACAACGAGATGATATTGTGTAAAACATTACAGAAAACTAATGATCTAGATTGACTTACTCCATTATTATAAACAGCATCACCAGCAAATGAGGCGCCATCACAGTATCTTAGCTTTACACGGTTCCAATTGTAAAAATCTGTCAAGTTTAGTACAAGATAAAAATTAGTAAAAGAGTGGATAAAAAAGCAAATATTTCTTACAATTAGCAAATTGTTGCTAGTAGCTAATTAGTTAACATGCAAGAAAAAAGCTAGATTAGCATGCCTAAGTTCCACTGTTTGATGATCACACAAATTCATGCAAACAATTAATCTTTCATTTTGTTTAACAAATTTTTATTGAAATGAAGATTTATCATCTTTTTTCCCACCCTTATTTGTTTTCAGTCTTACTGTTTTTGGTTTGTTGTGGATAACATTTAAAGGAGGATTGGCAGTATATGGAGAAGTCAACAAAAGCGGGCATCTGGGCACTACTTTCTTCTTGGGACAAAAAAAAAAAGCAAGACAACTTTAATAATAGACTCAACTGGCAAATGAAGTGAGAGCATTAAATCATCCTTTTTTTTTTTTTGCTTTGGACATATCAATATACAATGTCACATTGTTGGCATAGTATATATCTGTCGATAAAATTAATGAAAAATGTAGGAAGACAAATCTGAGAAGAAAGGTACAAAAAACTCAGTGTCTGTGGCATCTTTCAAATCAGACAGGACCACACACTATGTGAACTGCACAGCCCAATATTCTGCTAGCTTTTTACCTCTAATATAATTAATTAATCATGCAATAAACAATAAATAAATTGATTGTGTTGAAATAATACCAGGATTTAAAGAGGCATTGTTGCTTAAAATGCCAGAAAAGATCTCAAGCTTAGACATGTAAAGAGTGGATCCACGCCTTGTTGCAGCTCTATCCATACACGACTTTACATCATTGCACCACCCACCACCCTGCATTTATTCTTTTACTTCATCATTATTTTCCACTATTTTATTAATGCTACATACTACATCTATATCAAAATAAATATCATTTTAGCAATTAAAATTTATCTCAAAATAATTATTATTTTTGTATTTCAAAGTATATTTACATACAATATATAAAGTATGCCCCTATTTACTTATCTCAAAATTAAAAGTGTTAAAAGAGATAAAATCATTCATTAATTAAACTTAAATAGGGATAGATTGAACTTTTTATCAAATTCTTTAATTTATGTGCAAAATGCTAAAACGACATTTATTTTGGAACAAAGTTGATATATTTTTTTATAATTACAAGAACTGTCTTTGAGACGTTCAGTCTGATTACAAAATTAATGATAAATTGGTCTGGCAAGTTCTAATGAGGTACTTGTAAGAAAAGAAATTTTATTGATTATTTTGCAATTAGGAAAAACCTTAAATACGGGTGAATGCATTAAAGCAGGAGATTAGTCTCAGCCACTAATGATTAGAATTTAGAACATAGAACAGACATTATATAAATGTATGTGTGTCGGTCAATCATGCACCTCTTTATTTTTAGAAAATTAGCCATACATGTGATGTTCAAATCACCTGTCTACAACCAATATGCTTTGATATTACCAAACATTATCAATGTAACACGTTTAATTGCATCTGTTAATTATGAATTGTTTCCTCTGCTTAATTTCTATAATATAGAAATCCTAAGAATAAACGATATATATAATACTATTAGAAATTATAATGTAGTAAATATGAAGACCCTAATATATATATGTGCATATATGTATGATTATATATGCCAGCTTGTGTGCTTATGAATTCAAATATGATGCTCCCTTCCTCTAGAGGAAAAATAAATTAGAGTCTAATTTCAGAAGTCACAAGTAGGTTTAATGAGATCTTAATGGTGCTTATTTTAAAAAATTTAATTAATCACAACAAACAGAAGCAAATTTTTGATAATGAAATTGTTAAATAAATGGCAGGGATTTTATGCAGAAGCAAATTTTATGCAGAAATGTGACACATTTTGGAGGTAGGTCCAATACTGACGTGACATTTACAAAGTCATAAATGATCCACTATGCACAAAAAATCACATTAAAATACAATGGGCCCCAATTTAAATGTACCAAAACGATACTAAAATCAAAAAAACAGATAAGGGTTCCAAAGGTGTATGTGACTAACAGAATGGATGAAAGTTTTAGTTGGAAAAAATAAATGGCAGGTGAAAGCAAGGGAATGAAAAATGAAGCAAATAAATGGCTTAGAAAGAAATAAATGCCATAAATGAGAATTTGATGGAGAAATAAAGAAATGCACATTTACGATTTTTCCCTTTTTGCCCCACCACACACACGAGCTGAAAAAGAAGCCCATCTTGCGCGATGATCATATCCTATCCATACATATAAAGGATGAACGGCTGAGATCATGTTTTTATATTGTCGTTTTTGCCCCCGAAAAAAGACATAAAATTACCTCAAACTGCAAAAGCCAGTTGCGTGCTCCTGCCCCGAATCCTCTATCCAAATGATATGCCGGCAAGCTTCCGTCCAAGCAATCTAAAACACACACACACACACACGATAAATAGGTCAGGTATTATGATGAAGATAATTGATTGATAATGGTAATAGGAGTTTGGTGAAAGAGTAATTAGAATTCTGGTGCATAATGAAGAAAGGATGAGAACATTAAATAGACATTAATGGCGGATTTATTACAGGCTCCGATGGAGGAAGCGTTTCGGACGATAGTCATGTTCACCAGACGCCGCTGCTCCTCAGCCGAACAGTTAATGCCCCGCGCCGCGCATGTTAGCAACATCACTAAGCTAAATGCTCTTATCATCGCATTCCCCTTCATCTCTTCTTCTACTCACTTTGCTGAGTCGCTCAAACACCTCTCACAGCATTCCATATATTAGAGAGAGAGAGAGAGAGAGAGAGAGAGAGAGAGAGAGAGATTATGGAAATATAATGAGATTATGGAAATATAACGTAAATCCGCCTTGAGAGAGAGAGAGAGAGAGAGAGAGTTATGGAAATATGATGTAAATCGGTGTCGATTGATTGATGAATTGTGTAGCAGTAAGTAAGTATATTTGGAATTCAAGGAAAATGAATGGATTCTTGACCCACAAGTTGAAGAATGGAATGAAGTGTATTTGTACAATAAGACACAAGAATACGTTTAAATTCGGTGAAATGAAATAAATGGGACAGTCAAGAAGGTAATAAATAAGAAGAAAACGGAGAGAAGAGAGAGAGAGGGGGGCATTATTACCTAGTACACCGTCTCATATGCAATATGATTCAAGTATGTATTTTATAGGTATAAATATATTTTTTTCAGCTATAAGTATTTATTTTATAAATATATTTTTACAGACATAAACATGAGTATGTGTTTTGTAAATCCGTCGCACGTGAGACGGTCTCATATGTGTTTCTCTGTTTACCATAAGTATTTGGATTCGGGATTATAGGCATCTCCCGTAGTGATTTAAATTCTTAATAATTTAAGATCTGCTCACTCCAGCATTATTTTAAAAGTGCTCAATAAGTTATTTCAATCGTCAACCTTGCTTTGGCTTCAACTTATCTTGCGTTCAATTATTTAAATTGTCAACCTTGCTTTGGAGTCAACTTATCTTGCGTTCAATTTTTTCTTCTATTTTATGGAATATTACAAAATATTCTCTTTTACTGTGAAAAATTATTCATATTGGAAATGAATATCAATTTCAGTATAAAAATAATACAAAAATTGCATTACTTTCTTATATACTGCGGGAGATGCCCTAGGGTTGAAACGCAATATTAGGAAAGCGGGGACCATCTTGAGAAAATGATGGTGATAAGATAAGAGAGATGGAAAAGTTGAATTAGGTTTGTGTGATGATGGATTGATAGTTAAGTAAGTTGTAAGTGATTGATAATGTGGAGATTTAGGTGTTCTTTTCCTATGGTTGTTACCACTCACCAGTGACAACTCAATCACATCATTTCGTGGAAGCCTCAATCATTAATCAACTCTAAATACAAGTCTCAAATTTCAATATGAAAAATGATTCATACGGTTGGAAATGAATATCAATTTCAGTATAAAAATAATGTAAAAATTGCATTACTTTCTTGTATACGGCGGGAGATGCCCTAGGGTTGAGAACGCAATATTAGGAAAGCAGGGTCCATCTTCAGAAAATGATGGTGATAAGATGAGAGAGATGGAAAAGTTGAATTAGGTTTGTGTGATGATGGATTGATAGTTAAGTAAGTTGTAAGTGATTGATAATTTGGAGATTTAGGTGTTCTTTTCCTATGGTTGTTACCACTCACCAGTGACAATCACATCATTTCATGGAAGCCTCAATCATTAATCAACTCTAAATACAAGTCTCAAATTTCTATGGGATTTTTTTTAATCAAATATTATGTGCACGTTCCTTCAAAGAAAAAAAAAAAAATGTACATGCTATTGAGTCGGAAAAACATATTCTGAATATCAAAAACATATTCTTGCATATTTGTTATGATTCATTTTTATTTTATTAATACTTGAAAAATATATATATATATATATATATATATAAAATAAAATAAAAGAATTTGGTAGGGCTAACCAATAAAAAGACAAACTCCAACTGGTATTAAGATGAAGCACTAGTCTACTTGAGCTGCCGACTGGCAAGTGTGTTTCATGTTAATTTGGAAGGGCAATGGCGGCTTCGACTCAACACCCCCACCACCACCAACAAAAGAAAAGAGAAAAAAAAAAAAATCATGCAAACAGAAAAAGATGTAGAATAACATTTCAATGGATAATCTTTTCAATACTAAAAGACGAAAAATCATTTTTACAACCCATGAATAGGGGTGGGAAAAAAGTTGAATTCTTGAAATAGTTTGAATTCGGAAATATTATAGAGAAAAATGATATAATGTTTATAATCTTGGTTTCTCAACTCAACCAAAGCAAAAGTAAGGAATTTGGAAACAGCAAGAGTTGGAAGCATGCATGATGTTGTTAACCTCCCAAACCACGTTAGGTCATGTGAGCCGCACATGTCACCTAACCAATGTTGCAGTTTCTTTCACCAACTATGTCTCCTGCTCTTTCATCTCTCCATATTTCATGTTCTCAACTTTTTCTACTCACAATATTTTCAGAGGATAAGTTAAAGATAATTATCTGCAATAATGTGATTCAAACGAGGTTAGACAAGTTTACAACTCAGAGACATGCCTAACAAATTGCACTAAATGGGAGAACAAACAAAAGCCCAGAAAGATAAAAGTATTTGTGATCTGTAATCTAAAGCGCGTAAAACTGAGAATATAGATGATCACGAATCTTGTAGTACTCCTCCGATAAGGGGCCTTCAAGAATGATGTGCTGAATATGACCACCACCCTACAACAAACAAAAGCCACCAAGCATGTGTTGACTATCATGCCTACCCAAAGAAGATGTGTAGCAACAATTAGAAGATACCAACCTTTTGGCTTGAGTCCCCAACTTTTCGCAGGGTCACGTACTCACCACAACGCAAGGCTCCACCAGCGAATTCCACCTGAAAATCAGAAGACATGTCGTTGACAATAGTACATAATGCAGATAATAACCCAAAGATGTTATAAACGACTCTGTACTATAATGCCTTCATGACTTGTTTCTTTAGATCTTAAAAACTCCTTTAATTTAGCATTATATGTAGCAGAAAAAAAATCATTGCCAGCACATTATAGTTCAAAACCTTTTTCTTGTAATAAACTCTTAACATTATAAGCTCTAAGAATGAAGAATCTTATTGATTCAACAATTTCCGAAATTTAACGTTCAAATCAGATCCAGCATTTTTAGATGAATAAAAAAAATTACTTCTATGGTATGTCAGCTCATGAAATCTTTCAAGTAAGTATTATGGTCCAAACACCCTCTGAATCCAAGGGGGTTAGTTCCATTGTCAAAGGACTGGAAATAAAATCAGACTCCTTGATTAAATGTTTTTCCACATCCATAAACAGAAGCATGGTTAGTCTACAATATATTTTTACCATGAAAATGCACAAGGAAGAAGAAAGCATCTTAGTAAATAAAGAAAGTGTATTCCTAAAGGTCACGACTAATTTTCTGTTCTCCAAAACAAAACAATAAAACAGTTAATATACCTGGATCCCTTGGCTAGCAAGAAATTGCTTAAAATCTGCCATTTTAATATCCCCTACAAAGACTGTCTTATGCGGTGGTGGAGGAGTTGAAAGAGGGAGTAATGACAATGTGCCACTTTCTGTCTCCCCTACTTCAGCATCAACCCATGCTATTTCATAATCTCCAAGCTGTAAAAAGAAATTTAGAAATACAAGAGAGAGAGAGAGAGAGAGAGAGAGAGGGAGACAGAGAGAGAGAGTGTGTGTTGTGTGTGTGTGTGTGTGCGCATTCCTACATGGTAAACATAGACACTGCTGCAAAGATAGAAATATTATTACCTTCTTAAACAGAATGCTGCTCATCAATTTCTCAGAGAGTTGAACCTGTATAAAAAAAAAAAAGATAATAATTATAACAATCAATGCCAGATAACCAAGGCGAATGTTAAAAAGTGATTTGATGAGAATTTGTATGTTTTGCTACAATAGACTTACTTTATAAGCACATAAATCTGAAGTGACATCAATTGATTCTTCAATCTGAGGAGCATATACATGTGGACACACATTTTTCAAACAATGTTGCTTCAAATGCTCAGTGGCTTCTGCAGACCCATGCACCAAGACCTCCAAGGAAGAAAACAATGGCACAGCAAATCAATCTCTAATACATTAGACTCCATGAAACTATGACACTGGTTTCGATAGCTAACAGAGAAGACAGTGTTGGATATGAACAATTTGATAACAGATTGGTGGCAGACTAATCTCAATATCTCACCAACCTCCCTTATTTCCCACCATAACCTGAAACTATTAATGCTCTAAGCCAAATTTGATGCTATGTTGCATTGAGAAGATAAATTTCTAGGCTCCTTGCAAAAAAAGATGTTTGTTTGCTGTAACAGAGAGCCAATTCTCATTTAAAGCAGGTAAATCTTGCACGTGGTTACTTGAAATATTGGTACCTGGGAGGAGGAAGATTTAACTTTTACTAACTTATTTAACATGTAATATGCAGTAAAGATCAAAACTACATCCAACTCACTGTGGCAAGTACTCACAGAAATTTGCCATAGGTACAAACTATGTTCACAACTAAATAGGGAGTGATTGGTGCATGGTGAAGACAAAATAACAATAATTTCTTTAAGAATAAGGAGATGTGAAAACATAGTTTAACTTTAAATGATGCCAAAAGGACAAAAGAAGTCCTCACAAGCTTCAATGGAGATACGTGGCTAAGAATCTTTTTGATTGAACCACCGTCAGAACGGCCCTCAAAGTCCATATAGATTAAGGAGCACTTGACGTAGATCTGCATTTCAGAGAACCATCCAATGGAAACAGAGCATCAACATTAAAGAAGAGATACAGAAGTTAAACAAAATGGTACTAGCCCACAGAAGCGCAAATGCCTAATTAAGATCATTAACACAAGGCATTTCACTGAATGGTTGCTCCATAAAGCATGAACCACAGGGACATATCAGGCATTCCACTCCCGAGATAATTTCGCATTGCTATTGATAATTACACAGGACCTTACTTTTTCATGATAAGCATTTCCTAAGTTGTTATGAAAATGGTACCGAATAAAATTTCAAATGAGGTGTACAGAGGTATATGTGAGAATTTTGAAAACAATAAACAAAAGGCAAAAAAGTGGTTTTTTGGGGTAATGAAGCACCCTCATATCCATATCTTTATGAACTGTCAAAAAAAAAACAAGCAACAAGAAGACATCACAAGTTGGGACATGCAGACAAAAGAAACAGCTCTACATCATTGTAATACTAGATGATAACTTCTACCATTGAGTTAACATGAGTTGCCAATTTTTACACCGGAAGGAGAAAATAGAAGCATGCAGCAACTGCACTCAGACAGTTAACTTCTCAAGTCATGCAGTAAAGATCATTTATGATTTTATCATTTACACAGAAAACATGTGATCCAAGATTCTCTCACATCACTACACCTGAAATAATAAATATTTTTTAAAATCCAATCAGTAGCAGAATAGAAAATTCACAACTTCGCTGCATTTCAGAATGAGAGACCTGAAACAGGCAGTTTCTATGTTTTGTCCACTCGTTGCAAAAGGAGACTTTTTTTTTTTGGTTTGTGTGGGGGGGGGGGGGGGGGGGGGGAAGAAGTTACATAAATACGAATTCTCTTCCCCCTTATGCAGTCAGGGGACAGGTGATCCAATGCAAGAAACTTTTAATGTACAGATGTTTAGGTTTCTCAGATGTTTACAATGATTTCAGCATCAGTCTGAGCTAGCTTTTGTGCACATGCAAGAAATAATGGCAGGTTGGACTTACTGTTTGCTCGGAAGATACTACTTTTGATGGTGTTGTATCAAGCATCAGACTAGCAGATCCTTCATCAAGCTTCCCATTGAGATCACCATCAATCTATACAAATGACATACTCAGTACAAACAATACCAACTTGATATTTCTCTCATACAAAATTTACAAAGAACAATGTAACAACTAACAAGTAAACCAAAAAGGCATAACAATTAACATGTCAGTGATGCAACCGCTCAGGTGTGTGTGTGGGGGGGGGGGGGGGGGGGTTGGCCAGATTTCTGCCTTTGTATTGTGCTGATCAGACTAGGTATACCCTTGGCAGGATTAGGCAACGCCTGGGTTTTATTTAAAAATAAGAAATAAAAAATAGTTCCAATAACTATAATAATAAGAATCACCCGAACTGTTCTGCACCATTATGCTGCTTCAATCTTTTGTTTTAAGAAAAACATCAGAACGACCTAGTTTTGATTTAATCATGTCTTAAAAATCTCTTTAAGAAAATTAAATCCATAATCTAGTTACAAGAAATAAATAAGTTATATCATAAGTATAAATACATAAATCAAATCTTATTCAAGTCTCAACAAGGTAAATAATCTTGTAGAAGTATTATTTTCTTATGAACTTCAATAACAAAACTTTGATTGTAACTAAATATACAATGAATACATGTTAGACTCAAATCTAGACGAAAGAATGAAAAGAAAAGAGAAAACAACAGACCACATAATACATAAAGACAGGTTGCACTTGAAAAAACATAGAAATGCTTATAGTATCAAGGCCCCACCTAGGGCCCCCTAAGGCGCTAGGCCTTTTAAAACACTTCATGTCACAAACCAACTTCTAGAATTTACTCAATCATGACTGGCTTCCTGTTGTCGTCCCACTTTCTTGCAAAATTGTTTCGCTTTTCTGGAATACTACTTCTGGTGGTCAAATAAAACATTTCTTCAAAGTTGATCTTTTAACAGTACCTATATCTATTACATTGTACATTGACGTTCAATCATCCTTAAGAGTAGTTAACTAGCAATACCCAGAACTATCTCCATAAATCTAATTAATCCTATCATCAAAGACACATGAAACTGAATCCTGCCACGTGTTAACAACCAATCACGACAAACATAATTTGAATGAGCCAATTAATTTTTTGGAATGTTGGCATAAAAATATAGTGTCCTTAACTTAATATATGTCATCAGCAGTCCTCTTACTGTATCACATTCAACAACCACTAATTTACAAAGCATCCTTGCATTAATATATCCCCAGAAGATTTTTCTGTTTTCTTATTTTGTGCTTATACAAAACATGAGCAGGTATGAACATCATAGGCTTCAACAGTTTATAAAAATAAAAGTGCAGAATACTGTTAGGAATATAAGTAAGGGAGCCCTAACTTAACCCAAAACCATGGTCAAAGGTCAAGGGTTGACTCCCACTTATATACCCTTCCACACTTTCATGTGGAACCGATGTGGGATATCGTAACAAATACACACAGAGACTCACTTGCATTAATGTCTGGTCCATATCCTCATCCTTGATTATATAATCTTCAGGATTGATGACCTCACCAAAATCATCCCATTCAGGAGAATTTTCATAGAAGGGGAACATAGGACCAGCACTAGATGAGGGTGAAACAAATCCATCAATAAAAACATCTCTGAATGCGCCATGTTGCAAACCAGCAGCTGCAATAATGTAAGGAATATATTTTAATTAAAATCAATCCCGAGTTGAAATACATTTCCCTGCATAGGATTTCAACTTTCATGAACAAGCACAAGAATCAAGTTCCTATCTTTCAAGTTTTGGAAGCAAAATAGGGATAACAAACTGCCTTTTGTATATACTTGTTCCAGCTATTACAATGAATTTCAAGACATTGTAGAACTCTAGGCCTTCAGTACAGCAACTTCAGATAGTAGATGTAATCGATCAGAAATCAAATGACAACATACAAGCGCCATACCTACAAATTTTAGAAGAAAGAAAAGGCATGGATGGCCATGCCCATAATCATGGAGAAGCATATATGACCAGTTAAACCAATTAATTTACTTCTAAAGTTGACCTTTTGTCAGTTCTCCTATTACCCCAAGCAAGGAAATTACATAGGAACAGGCAGAACGAAGGATCAGAGAGTGTTATATGCAGGTAATTGAGTCAGGAATAATATTATTGCACACATCAGTAACAAACCAATGCTGAGCAGGTTTTTAGGGCTGATCTTTGATTTACTTAAGAGTGAGGATTGAGACTGGATTGCAAGGACAAGGGCTATTGCTATCAAAGGGATAGCACATTTAGATCCAAAGGCCACACCCAAAAGACATAAGGCCATGGATACTATACTTGTTTGCTGTGAAATGAAGCACAAAAGTAGGGATGTCCTTGATCTTGATCTGTGATGCATGCAATGATTTTGAAAGCAATGAATGGGGTCAGCTATTCACTCATGTAATAGGAGACTTTAGATTCAGTTAGTTGTATAGTTCGACAAATTTGGGGTTCTTGAATAAGAATATGCATTTTATTGTTCTAATCCAATGTGGAAAATAGCAACAAACTCTTTCCGAGAACAGAAAAGAATAGAAAGCATATAATAGATTATGTTATATAGAACAAGAACCGTACATTCATTTTAACACAATGTAGACCATCAATCTGGGTATTGAAAGAGTATGGAAATGATATTTGTTACTCCATTTATAACCCTTCAGGTTTTTCAGCTTACCTAGGATAGGTCTTCCAGATTACCAAATTGATGGCCTTTTCACAAACGGGGTTCATAGAAAAGTTAAGAGATGGAAAGAACATTTTTGAACATACATGTCTCAGAAAAAGAAGAGTACAGGTAACTTAGTGAAGAAGAATAAAGTGTTTATAATACCACTTAAAGAAGGTTGTTTGATGTTAGCATCAATAATCATGGGGTCATCCACCGCAAGCTCCACACCAAGAGTTGATTTTGATTCCTCCTCCTTGATAAGGGTAGCTTTAAGTGCCTCTTCCTTTCTTTTTCGATTTTGCTCTTCTTCATAAGCAGCCAATTCTTCTCCAACCAAGGGGATTCTCTTTGACATGGTAACTTTAACAGCTTTGGGAGGAGGATCTGACTGAAGCATACGTGCCAGTGTACCAAACTACAATGTGAAGAAATCACTATAAATATTTACAGTAGGGAAAGGGAACCATTTGTTTTCTATATAACTTCAATCTTGCTCTAAGATGATAAGCACAAATTCATTGACAAATTCCGTCCTATTAAGTTTGGTTTATAAAATAAGGAAGAGAAAACCTTGAAAGAAAAATACTAATTTAGAACAAATGGATACAAATGGATACAAGAATTCCCAATAGTGGAGAAACAAAAGTTGCTTAAAAGTGGCAGATAAAATCTAAAAATTAAATATGATGAAAACATTTATTTTAGAATCATGATCAGTGTATTATAATACATGATGTGAAATCATATATGGAATATATCATAAACTAAATATTACATTCACATCAGTGCAGCACCAACATAACTTCCAGTAAAAGGTAAAAGAAACTAAGATTTAATGGAAAGATGTATATAAATCTAAGACAAAGTCAACTTCATTATTAGAAATATGAGAAAACACTGAGAGAGAGAGAGAGAGAGAGAGTGCATCAATAAAGAAAAACTGTCATGACAGTCGGCCTTTTCTGTGATTCGAAATTATAAAAACAGTTAATAGACCTGAGGAAGATCTAATAGAAATGGCATATATTTATGTATATCCTTAGGTCATTCAGTTACCTTTCAATACATGATAAAAAATGAACAATTTTGTTTTTATAAAATTTGTGAAAAGTAGTACAACAACTATAACAAGCCATTATCCCACTATGTGGGGTTGGCTATAGATATTATTTTGCATTTCCATGTCATCATTTTAGATGACATTAGTATTTTCAATCATGGCACATAATGGCGAACACAATTTGTGAGACGGGAGCAAACATCATGGCAATTTTTGTAAAATTAGCTGATCAAGTTCCCTTTCTAAAGAGGCCAAACTTCAAGGCAGTGGTGTAATTTACCCCAACATATACAAAGGATGGGCTTTACTTAATGTTTATAGTAATTAAAATAGCATAGAGAGGACATAAAAAATCAACGCAAATGAGATACCCAAACTATTGCACTTCCCAGGCCAAAAAAGAGCCAAAACATTAATCATCAGTTCCCCAACATGGCAAGTAAGTGAGAAAGTAATAGTATCATTTTTTTTCTACAGAAAAATATTAGTCAGAAAGTCCAACTTCATTGCAAACTATGTACGTCAATAACTAAGGAATTAGGACAAACCTGGCCTCTCTCAGTAAAAAGTACAAGATTCTTCGAGTCAGCAGCCCAATCAACAAAAATATCATGAGAAAAACCAGCCTCTAAACTTGCCATGGATGCTAAGACAATCTGATTAAAATGTCCCAAGGGAACCATGAATAAGAAACTAACAGTTATAACTATGAACTCATTAAATAATCAAGCATCCTAACCTTCGGGCCTTCAGGTACTTTTTCAAGCTCACTCTTGCTCACCAAAAGGGTTACATGTCTGTAAATAAGGGGACCGTGCTAAATGAGAACCTATCACAAAATTTCAGATAATTTTGAAACTGTATAATTACCAAATATATTATATATAATAAGCCAGTAGTGACCAATGAGCAAGCTCAATAGCAGAACTAGAAATGAGAATTAGCACTAAGTAGTACTGAGCGACCACTTTAAGAGTTCCTGCTATATCTCTGAACAATATTTAATTGGGAAAAGTTAGGAGACTCAGACCACAAGCAAAAGTAACTCACAGGCCTTCAGGGCCTCAGGCCAGATGATATCAGGATATTAGCATTATGTAAAAGGTGCAAATTGGCTAGCGGGGTATTTCACCAGAATATGCAGTTGGATGCAATGTCCTCAATCCATTCTCATATTTGACATGTATTACTTGACCACTGTGCACTTTATTCTATATAGTAGCAAAGTTGTCTAAGGATAAGCTGAAAACTGCCACAAATAACATCTTACTTCAAAAGAAAAGCATTATCTCGTGTGTGCTCAAAGGATTTTGCTATTGAGTCACTCATCCACTCAAGAAAACTCTTGGCATAATCAATTGTGCTTGATGAAACATATGTCAGGAAGAAGATAGGATAAGCCAAGTGGTGCTGCTCCCAGTACTGCAAGTTTTATTTAATAGTAAACATTAGCATTACATAGACAATCACTTCAATTGAAGGGAGAACAATGTTAACTAAGGTTGACTTACCTGTTCCAGTATTAAAACTAATTCCAGCACTCTACCAGCAGTATCTACAGGAACTAGTATCTTTCCATCTGCTCTCAGTGTCTTCAGTATGACATCTAACATCCACAGAACAATCTCATTCATACATTATAAATCTCAACATGCATATGAATTTCATGAAGAAGAATGAAAAAGGAAAATTTTCTTTTTTGTGAGAAAGCTGTTAACATTTCTTCTAATAACTAAGAACAAAACTCTGAAATGATTAAAAATACTTGAATAAAAGAATAATTAAAACAAAAATAACTTAATTTGTTAATAAACTGAGTTACTTAAAAATGAACTCATATTAAGCTCCTTTTAAGGACCAAACAGGGGGGCAAAGGAAAAGAAAGGCCTTGAAATATGTCCAGCCAAACTGAAATATGTAATCTACATAATTGAAATATAGTGAGCACATCTGCTACTACTAAATACATATGGCTAATGTGTCTAAATGATTTTGCAGAATGTAAAGTTCAATAAGACAATTACAATTAAAGCAACAGTCATCTTCATCATTATATTTATTATTACCTAAAAATTGTTGATCTTTTTGACGTCTCGGAGGTTGATTGCTCAACAAAGCATTGTATGCATCTGTTATTAAAACAGCAGGGCGCACGAAAGACTCTAAAACAGTTCCATTCAAATGTCTGATGGAAACAACAGTATATATTAGTTCCTTCATCAATGAATTCTATTTACAGCTAAAACAACTTATTTGCAGCCACAAGACAACCTTTCTTTCCGATGATTGAAGTCAACAGCATAGATGACATCTTCCCCGTCTTTTGTGATCTTCCATACCGTACCCCCTAAAAGGTGACCAGCTGCATGGGGAGCAATAACGATTCCTTCTCCTTTTCCTAGTGTAAGTTAGAACAGGAAGCTTATAAAATGCATGACAAAGAATTAGCATAGGATATAAGCCATAATAAAATAACGGCTTCTCATAACCATACAAATTGACCTGCAATGAACAACTTCATTTTTTGATACTGGCAGAAGTCCATGCCAAAAGGGGAAGCACAATATAATACAACAACTAAGTTTAGTAGAAATCAGAAACTGGAAGTAAATGGACTTGAAATAAAACAAACAAGTATACTGGAAATTTGAAAAATGAGAATGGAAGTGTGCATGGACAGATGGACCAATTAAGATCTCAAACCAAACATTCTTAAGGATGCAAAATCCAACAGATATATCTGCAATCTGAGGTGTTAGTTATCTCTTTGCAACATAACAAACATGTATAACAAAGATAATATAACATGAAATCCTCTCCTTTTCACCCAACAAGTGACAAAGCTTGGGAGGGAGGGAGGGAGGAACTGATAACAATCACCCATCGATTACACACACACACAGGGGGGGGGGGGGGGGAGTAAACTATAGGGAAAAGGCAAAGATTTTTTCATATTTTCTGATTTTCAAAAGAGAGGCAAAAGAAAGCAAAAGAATAGCTTACCAGATATATGATGATTCTGAGAGTACGTCAATCTGGTAATGTTTTGGAATGCAGAATCAATATCATCCAGTGTAAACAAATCAAACTCAGATACTTGCTGCAAAGAAGCAGGTGCTATTAGATAACTAAAAGATATCCACAAAGATGGAGCTCTTAAATAAAAATAGAGGTGTATACAAATTTTAATTTATCTTTTAGTAAAATTTCCAATATAATGAGTTACTATATTCATGTTCCATATGAACTCAGTTTTTAGTCCAGGAGAATGAAACAGAATCAACATACAGACAACATGTTCAAAACATTCAATATCATCTTTTCTAAAGTGATAAAACCTATAACATGAGCAAAGTCATTAATCACATGGGAGGATATATTCAACATCCATAACAGTAAAAGACAAGTCAACTAAGTCTATCCCAGCTGCTTGTTTGGGTCGGCTTTGAGAATGCAATCGTCCCACATACAATCGCTTAATTCAAGATCCACAATATCTCCTTGTGCATGTTCATCCAAGACTTCAACAGTCTAGGATTTGACAATTGGAGCATGTCCGAAAGCAAAACTGAGCCAGTGTACCAAGTCCTTGAAATTAGCCAGTATTGGTAGGCCTATGTCAAGGCAAAAAGGCCAGCATATAACTGAAACTCAAAAGGCATGCCTCCTCTTTATCTAATAATAAGCTAGGAATATGTCCATTTTGGTCTCCTCTACACATGACCAGACCATGTTAGATTCTCTCTCAAATCCCATCCTCTTTGAGGGCTAAACCCACGTAGTTCCTAACCCTTTAACTCCTAATTCTGTATTTGCATGTTTCTTCCACACATCCATCTTAACATATGCATCTCTACAACCGGAGCTTCCACATTGTTGTCCTGTAATGACCTTATCCTTCATACCAATTTCATTATTGTTTATCATTACTGTTTACAAATTCACATTAACTTCATGCACTATAAAAATGATTATCTAAGAAAGTAAAGCATACAATGAGTCGATTTTACCATCACTTGCACAAACATACAGTATAGTGTTTCACAAGATCATAGTAGTTTAACTCATCTAGGAAGTAACAGTGGTAGTTTATTTTCCCGGAATCTGGAAGTATAAATTCAATTAGAGAAGTCCGCAGGAAAAGATTACACATTATTAAATTTCAGAAGCCTGTTAAATCAGAAATTTACATAAGTCATCAGAAATCTTTTTGCCATACTTCATTTCAATGATCATGAATGTGTCAGATTGTTTTCTATTATACATCAATTCTGGCATCATAATATGTACACCAATATTCATAATAGATAGGTTTGAGGCCCAGCAACTCGACATTCTGCGAGAAAACTTTCCTCTCATACATTGACAAATTATGCACTAATCAATAAAAAGGAAAAGAAAATAGGAATAATTTCACCGAACTGAAACTTGAAGATGCCATTCAATTCTTGAGAAGGAATATCAAAATAATGTGAATATATCATAAGGGCATCTTTGTCAGAAATTTAGGTACTAAATTATTTATGAATGGACTCAAGTTGCTTCCAAGCACTGCGATGATTGTTGAATAAAGACTGTTGCAACTAGCAGTTTATCAACTTGAGCACAAATTGAAAAAACAGGATCAGTTTTCAGAATTATTCAACAGTTAGTAGGTTACAGAAGCCTGCCAAAAGGAACCTAAATCAATTTTCAAGGACGGTAGATGAGGCCAAACTTTGAATATTAAATTTCACCTTCCGAGAAAGATAGTGATCATACATGGTCAGGAGGCCCAATCTGTAGACAGGTTCAGTTGCAAAAACTGGAGCAGAAATTCCAAATTGCTTCATGGCATAGGGTAAAGCACCAAGGTGAAGAGTGTCTGGGTGTGATAGCAAGACAGCATCCACAGTTGAAGCTACCCTGATCATTATTGCAAGCTATCTCACTTTAGAAAAACCCAAGTGGCTATATAACCGTAAACTAGGCTCTGATTGTTCAAAATTTATATACTCATTGTGAAACTCAAACTCTTTCTAGCAAGTAAATAGTTTAACAAGAAAATACCCTGTGTGATGAAAAAATACTATTACCCTAATATTGATCAAGAATGTGATTCAAAGGTGTAGCTTCTGCAGCCTTTTAATTTCAATTGAAATAATTATCTAACAGGCAACAGCAACTTTATTTAGATGTTTATGTTTGTGATTGTGCATACATACTTGATCTTTGATCATAAAGATGTATCAAAGACGACAATTATATTGACTGAATACACAGTATGGTAAGGATGACAATAATATGACGTATCACTTGAACTGATTGCCCTCGCACTTCTTAGCATGCTCACGAATTGACACTGAGTCAAGATAGTAGAAACTACACTATCTTGCAGCAATTCATCTAGGGGAAGAACATGTTAAGACGCTCTGGTATCTCGTGAAAAACGAAGAATATGCATTGTTTGCTCAGGGCATGAACCAAAATTAAGGAAAATTCAAAACCCTGAAAAAAATCATCTGATCATGAATCATACAAAAATACACAGCCTACATCCATGAGTTAATTCGACAGGAACAATGGTGAAAAATAAGTCATAAATTGAAGCGATAACAGAAAAAGGTGATTAAAAATTAAACACCTGGATAGGGGTTCAAGAAGAGAGGTGTCGAACTGGTCGTTCCAACCACAGTCGACGAGAAAATTGAAGCCGTCAATTGAGACTAAGTACGAAAGCGGATTCTCGTTGTACACTCCACACAGCGGTTTCACTTGTACTGATGTCCCCATTAGCGATTTGATTTATATTTCCCTGTTAAAGAAATTGGCGCACTCCACGGCGGAGCTCCGGTTGCGAGGGAAAATGTAGGGTTTCACAAACGGATGATTATTTGAACATGATTTTTCGCATAATCATATGATATTTATTTATCAGGTTTTAAGAATCGGACCCGAACGAGTAGAACCCAGAGCCGTTAAGCGCTGTGGAATGGAGGTGCTTAAAATCTTCAGAAAACTCATGTGTCCCGAATAATTGAGGAAATGGGCCAAATACCCATTTTCATATAAAATGTGATTATTTTACCAATGAATATAGTAAAATGTTTTCATATACCCACTTATATAAAAAAATGTATTCAAATACCTATTTTTCAATTTTACTGACATTTTACTGAAATTCAATGATTGATGAGTTTTTATTTTACTTTTCTATAATCAATGATTGATAAGTTTTTATTTTTTACTTTTCTTTCGATTTTATTTATTTACATTTTACAGGATTTTATTTCACATTAAATTTTGCTTTTGATTTCACATTTTATTTTGGTTTTTATTTTTCAACATTCATTAAATTTTGATCTACTACTCATCTAACTCCATAAATG
Source organism: Scutellaria baicalensis (assembly GCA_005771605.1). NCBI lineage: Eukaryota > Viridiplantae > Streptophyta > Magnoliopsida > Lamiales > Lamiaceae > Scutellaria > Scutellaria baicalensis. The sequence continues at coordinate 8,527,123 of CM016722.1, read as the reverse complement.
TCACCACCTACTCTATTTTTACTGTTTTAAATTCATATTTCACATTCACCGTTCATTTCACACAAAATTTACATCAATTTCTTAATAGCTTATCCGGTAGAAATTTTTTCAGAAATCTTCAAGGATAATCAAGTAAGTCTTTTATTTTAAGGTTTATGGTTTGAATTGTTAAAAATATCTTTTATTTTACTGAGTTCATGTTTTTCTTTTGTTTATGTTATAGTTAGTATTTTATTTCCTTGAGTTCATGTTTTTTGTTTATGTTCATGATTTATGTTAGAAAATATATTTTTTGTATGTTAGAAATATATTGTTTGTATTGTTTGTATGTTAGAAATATATTTTGGTTTAGGAAATTTAAAATTTCACATAAGCTTTCGTGAAACCCTAAAAATTATAGGGTTTACCGAAAGGTTTGTACGTTGCACGAGAGCTTGACAGCATTCGGGAAACCCAAAAATATAGTGCTTCACGAAACCTTCAGAAGGTTTCGTGAAACCCTATATTTTTAGGGTTGCACGAAAGAATGAAACATACGGGAAACCCTAAAAAATTAGGGTTTCACGAAAACTTCCTAATGTTTTCGGGAAACACTAATTTTTTAGGGTTTCCCGAATGCTTCCAAGCTCTCGTGCAACCCTATATTTTTTGAAAAAAGCCGGTTTTTTTCTGTTTTTGTTATTTAATGTGATAATTATTCAATATTTTTGTTTTTTAATTATTAAATTGTTTTGAAGCAGAAAAAATGACTTTCACAGTGGCTTTATGGTTTGGAGGATATTGGGAAGGTTTCCAGTATCTAAATGGCAGTCAAACACTCCTTCATCTTGAAAGTTTTACATATCAAGATTTATTGAGCTCAATTCATCAGGTCATATACGCAGACATGAATTGCTGGGGTTATTTGATTCATGCTCTAGTGGAAACGAATGGAAGGTTGAAGAGGAAAAAAATCAAGAATGATTTAGATTTGCAGAACTGTTTTGCAGAATACGATGGACTTTTAGTTGTTTTCGTGTCATTGAAAAGGATGGACGTTGGATGTCAGATGGATTCTCTTATAGTGAACAACAAAGTTCAGTAGATGAGGAGTATAATCGAGGTGGCCAAACTTTTAATGTGAGCAGTGAGGACGTTGGAAATTTCAATTCATCAAATGTTCCGTTAAATGTACACGATGACCGGGAATTGTTTTCAACATGGGGTTTAGACAACACATGTGTTGGAACGTCTTCAAATAATAGGAGTGAACCTTGGCCATCCCCATCTGGACGTGTTGACTACACATTTAACGTTGTGGACCTGAACTTGGACCCAACTAATGAAATAGAAGAATCGACGCACGAAGATGGACCAGAACAAGAATACGTTGATCATCGAACAGGTAATCATGTTTTGTGAGTACATATATAAAATTTATATATGTATCTTGATTAACAAATTGACAGATATATTTCTTTTTGATAGATCCAAACAATGAAGAAGATGACTTTGTACTGGATGAAGATGTTGAGGCAGGGTTGGATGAGGAGCAACGAGAAGTATATGAGCAATTTTGCTCTGACATAATGAGAGCCGAGTGGTATATTCCAGAGTTACCTTCATTTGAGCATCCTGCTTCTTTAGAGATTGAGCAAGCTCCACAGGGTCTGCAAAAGGGTTCGACGTTTGGTAGTAAGGTTGAATTGAAGAATGAAGTTGGGATTTATCATTTGGAGAATCAACTCGAATTTCGTGTGGACCACTCGGACAAACACCGATGGTGCGTGAAATGCATTCAAAAAGATTGTCCCTTCGTTTTGGCTGCTTCGGAAAAATATGGTATTTGGAAAATCTCCAAAGTTCTCTTGCCTCATACTTGTTCACGTGAGTTGAACACTAGTGCACCCCGCAGACTTCTGGCCTCTTTGATTGGAGATTATTTTGTCCAGATGCTCCGAAAAGATAAGTCTGATCTCACTCCTAGAGACATTATTCAAGAAATGAACTCACGACATGGATTGAATCTGAGTTATAGGCATGCGTTGAGTGTTAAACGTTATGCAATGAGAAGTGCATACGGTGATCCAAAGACATCATTCAGCATGCTTCCGGCTTACTTACAGGTATTGAAAGAATGTAATCCGGGTACATATACTGCATTAGACACTCAGAAGAATGGGAAATTCAAGTACGTTTTTTTTGCGTTGGGTGCATCTATTGTCGGATTTCAGCAGTATTCAAGACCTGTTATAGTTGTGGATGGTTGCCACTTGAAGGGGCAGTACAAAGGGATCGGATTTGTTGCCGTAACAAAAGATGGAAACGATCAGGTTTTTCCCCTTGGAATTGGGATAGGGAATGTCGAGAACGATGAATCTTGGACATGGTTTCTGCTTCAAGTCCGAAAAGCATTTGGTTACCCAGATGGCCTGGTGATTGTCTCCGATCAACATGTGAGCATCGGTAATGCCATTCAACATGTTTATCATGAAGCAACCCACGGTCTTTGTTGTTTCCACCTTCAGCAGAATCTAGCCAAGTATGGATCACATTTTATCGGGCTATTCCACAATGCTGCATACTGTTATGAGGAAGTTGAATTTGATAGGTATGTCGAAATTCCATTTCAGATTACTTTCTTTTGAATACAAAATCTCATATTTATATTACGTGTCTGATTACTAGTTCATTTATCCAAAGGTACATGACTTTGATCAAGGATAGTGGAAATGAAGGCGCGATTGAAAGTTTGAGGAAAGCTAACCCTATCAGGTGGTCCCATGTTAAATGCTCCTTTCAAAGATTCAACTTCATGACCTCCAATGCTGCTGAGTCATTGAATGCTCGTCTCGTGTGGGCAAGAAAGTTGCCCGTTTGTTCCTTCTTGGAGGCTGCTCGAAGGGTTATTGAGAAATGGTTTGCTGAAAGGGGAGAGGGGGCTGAAGTGAGGGAACACACTTTCACAGCGTCTATACACGAAAGATTAGGTGACCATATGCTACAGGGGCGAGCTATGGAGGTCCAAAGGGTTGGACGAGGCAAGTTCAAGGTCACGGATGGGCGAAAAATATTTTTGGTGGGCCTTAGTGATAATGTGTGCAGTTGTATGTTTTTTCAAACCGAATTAATTCCATGCGCGCATGCATGTGCATCCATCAGGTTCGTAAACAGTTTTTCAACAAATTCTGATTATTTTTGGAGTACAAAATCAGATTATTGGTTGTCTTGATTTTTTTCCTTAGTTTTGCCAAGGAGTTAGTTGTCTCATATGTCGCCCCGTATTACACGACCCACTGGTTGAGAGGAATGTGGGCTGGTGAAGTTATGCCTGTGCCCGACCCGACAGGGTGGGTTATTGATGATGAGGTTCGTAACTTTGTTTGTCTTGCACCAGATCAACCAAAATAGGCCGGTCGACCTAGAGGCAAGCGAATACCCTCTACTGGTGAACAATCGTGATTGCGACGGAAAGGGGCGACCTTGTGTAGTCGTTGTGGTCAACCAGGCCATAACGTAACCACATGTTCTCAATACATTTCCCCATCCACTCAGTACAGTAATATTGATGTTCCAGACGAGGAAGGTGACTTGACAGCCCACAAAGGTGGAACAAAGCCAAGAAGAAAGAAAAAATGTTCGATTTGTGGGTCAGATACACACACAAAAAGAAAGTGCCCTATGTATTTGAGTAGGGAACATGATGCTATGTAATTAGTGGAACGTGATGTTGTGTAAAAAGTGGAACAGAGTAATTGTCTGATTTACTAATATTCAAAAACTTGATCCTCATATGTTTTTAAGTAAAGTTAATTGTTCAAATATATATATTACAGACTAACATAATGCTAAAAGTAATAACATGTTATAACTAATCAAAAAAAACTAATCAAAAAAATCATCAGGGCAAGTGTCGCTGTCAGTGGAATTCCTATAAATCACAAACGCTATCCACTTCCGAAGGGCCGAAACCGTCTTATACTTCTGAACTGTCGCCCTTGGCCACTCCCATAGCATCCCACTCTTGACAGACATCAACGCCCACAGCCCACATGAGTGACTATCATCCTGCGTATAGCATAAGTTCTCCTCGAAGAATGATACGCCGTACTCATCCGTACCTGGAGGAATCTTGCGACCCATCGCCCATGACGCCTCATAAAATCCACAATACTCCAACAATCGTGGTAGAATGCGACGAAGTGGCAGGGTCTGTAGGTATCGGGACTCCAAAATCTCCGGGGTGTACCTATGCCTCATCGGGTCAACCAGAACGATCCTGGGCTGCTCAAGATCTATCTCACATGCAACCCAATGGCCATTCAAGTTCAGTATCACCCATACCTGTTATGTCAACTGTAATTAAACCGGATGTCGATTTTATATAGTACAAACCATATCAATTAAATACTTACACCCCCTAAGCCATTCGCCCATGGCTGCAGAAAGTTCCATTTCGGTTTCTCCCCTCGTACATAGGGTGCAAGCAGCTCCAAGTCTTCGGATGAAAACTGCTCTCGAATGGGCCCCCTGTATTTCGTCGCGTCATCCTCGTCAGCATGCTTTCTTGCCCAAATTTCCTTACAAATTTCCTACATTGTTAGACAATTACTGATCAGCTACAAATAACAGTAACATGAGCACACCCAAATCAATTAAATTAAAATATGAACTTACGAAGAAGTGGCAATCCACCATCTGGAAATGCCCGGCTATTGGGTATCGAGGATGAAAGCCAGCTGCTTCTGGGCGGCTTTGAAGTATGCCAAGGTACGCATCAAGGACCTATATAATATATGACGATTAAAGTACATAACATTTAAATATATACATAACTTTAAGAACTAAGTATTACCTGGTAACTCATATCACTGGTCTCATCAATGATGTCCCGGAACCAAGATGGCCCGACTGGCATGCCCACACCGACGTTGCGTCTTTCAATAACCCGACAGAATATTAAGTATTAAACAATAATAATTAAATAACATATGACTGCAGAAATTCATGAATGCTTACCCCGTAACCTTATCGTCTTCACCTTCGGAGTACGCCTTCAAGTCTGAGAATTTTAGTCCTGTTCTTCTAGTCGGCTCGATTGCCAAAAATGGGCTGCGTACAGCTCTAGATGGCTCTCTCCGGCGAACTGCAGCTCCAACAGGGCCTGTCTCTGGGATGACAGGAGGTACGTATGCAGGTCTGCTCACCCCTGACATCGACAGAAGGTCGATCGGAACGGCTGAAGGTTACGTCGAACCAGATGGAACAGCTCTATCAGTGTGGATTGGTGTCTGGTAAGCAGCTGCATCAGGTGCCGCCCACTGGTGTCCGGTCGAATGCCCCATCGTCGCCCACCACGTCGTCAGCTGATCCTGGATCATACCCGGAATCTGTGTCTGCAGACGCTGGAACTCATTCACGACATACTCGCGAAGAGCTTGATCGCGTCGATCGTTATCCTCCTGCAGTCATCCTGTTAACCGGGTGAACAGATCGTCGTCCACCCGTGAACTCTGTGCATGGGCTGCGCCCTGGGACTCGTATCCTTCATCTGGGCACCTCTGAGCAACAGGGGAGGCTGGAATGGGCACCTCATCGTCATCATCATCCATAATTGGTCGCTCATACTGCACATGCGCATGGGTGCCCACCCTCGAACGGCCTGCCCGAACACCAGCTGTCGGAGCTCGGTCACTTCGGACCGCACGTCGTCTCGATGGACCAGCATCATCAGTCTGTGCTGTAGACCGAGTGACCCGTGTAGGACGATGGTCTTTCTTTTGCTAAAAATATAGGGTTTCCCGAAACCTTTCTGAAAGCTATCGGGAAACCCTATATTTTTAGGGTTTCCCGAAAGCTTCCATGTTTCGGGAAACCCTATAAATATAGGGTTTCCCGAAACCTTTCTGAAGCTTTCGGGAAACCCTATATCTTTAGGGCTTCCCGAAAGCTTCAACCTCTCGTGCAACGCACAAACCTTTCGGGATACTCTATATTTTTCAGGGTTTCCCGAGAGCTTCTCTAAATTTCCTAAATTCACAAAATGAAACCTAAATTCCTAATCCAAAATATATTTCAACATACAAATAAATCATAAACTACAACATAAACATAAACAAAAGTAAAACATGAACTCAAAAAAATGAATTACTAACCGGTTTGACCATTAGAGGAAGTATGCAAGTATTCCTTTCCCGAAAGCAACTCTTCCTTTCCCGAATGAACGATTCCTTTCACGAGAGAGACGAGAGACGAGAGAGTTTTGGTAATTTTTTTTGTTTGGCTCTGTAATTTTTTTTCTTTGTTACTGCGAAAAAGAAAAAGAGAAGAGGAAGAAAGAGGGGTGAAAGAGAAGGGTGAAAGAGAAAGAGAGAGAAAAAGAGAATCCGTGTTTTACTTTTAAAATTTAATTTCAGTTTTTTTTTTTTTACACATGGCCCCAAAATTACACGTGGCGGTTTGGAGGCGGGTGGGGTGGGTGGTGGGGTGAGTGGACAGTTATAATTTGCATTAAATGCCAAAAGTTTTGCAGTGTAATTGATGGAAAATGGGTATTTGGTGATATTAAGTTATAAATTTGGGTATTTGGTGATATTATTTTATATTACTGGGTAAAATAAATAATTTTTATGTTAACATGGGTATTTCATGCGGCTGACCCCGAATAATTTATGGCACCGACTCCTTATTCCTCATGAATTGAATACACATTCATAAATTACTTGTTTCATGTATAGTTTCATATGAATTGCCCATTTCATGAATCTTCATATAAATTATCCGTCTCACAAATAGTTTTCACACAACAATCCTTATTATCCATGAATTGAATTAACATCCACAAATTTTCATATGAATTGCTAAGATTTTCATATAAATAAATCTTTGATTTATTTTAAAACTATTTGTGTCAAATCTGAATTATCTAAAGTTGAAAATTAGATTCTTGTATTATAGTTTCCAAGGTTTTATATTAAACAAATTAAATTTAATTTGCAAATTCAGAAAATCTTAGAACATAAAGAAATGTTCAGGAAATAAACATAACTCAAAAGGCCAAACGTTGCATTTGCTTTGAGAATTGATCGAGGGTTTATTTGCAGCCAAAATCGGGGTTTACTGGAATTTCTATAGGCATCAGTATCATTAGGTAATCTTTCAATTTCCGATATTTCAAAAAATTATGAAAAATATATAAATAAAGGATTCGGAATTAGAGATACTTGGAAAGTAGATAGAAGAAAATCCACTTAACAATTAATCACTTTACTGTCTTCCTTTTCCATCTCCCAAACTCATTTTATAAAAAAATCAATTTAAAATAAGACGTAGAGGTTTATTTTATATCATAATTTAAAGAGAAAATCTGCTGCAATAAATTGTAAAAAGGTCCAGCATATAATAGTAAAAAAAAAAATCATTAAATTTTCTTTCATGCAGTAATAGACGAATGCAAATTTCGATCCAAAATAGCCTTTTTATAATGTGATTATAACATTGATATAGGTAGGTAAACCTCCTCTGATGGCCTAATCAGTACCAACATATTGAAGGTCTAATGTAAAGGTCTGCTCAGAGCAGACTATGCCATGGCCACTGAACTTTTTCTAGACTCAAATGGCTTTCAACTCCGAGCGTTGATGTGGTGAAGGCAAACTGAAGCTCACGGTTCTGTGAGACGGGCTTTCTCATTTAGATTTGTCGTAGTTCCTTCCCACAACTCTGCTAGATCCTTCTTCATCCAAGAAAGGATGATTATAGGTCCCAGTGTACAAGGTACCTAAATTCATAAGATGAAGCTATAGTGTAAGAAGCAAGGTTTGAAAAAGGTCCTTCGAGCAAGAAACCAAAGGATCAGAACTATAGAATGATGGGAACATTAAAGTTCTATGTTTTCTTGTTTAACTTATAACACATATACATTTTTAATCAAATTATACATGATGTTGTGGGGGAATTATGTGAATTCAATATGTATGCTGTGGCATAATCGACACTGATGAGAAGTGTTTTGTTTCTTCATCTAATTCACTACTATATGAGGTCTGCTGAGAGTTGAACAAGATATGAATGAGAAAATTAGGAAATCTTGTGGAGACATACCAGATACAGAAGTGCCGGCTGAGGTGAACGTGTCAAAATGCCAGCTGCCAAGGCAGTAAACAGTCCAACACCATACCCACAAAGGGCATGCCAAAAGTATTTGAAACCCGTTGAAGATTGTACATCCAAGGCAATACTAGACTCCCGAGCTTTTCGGTGATCAAAACAGAGAACTAATGCCAAAAGCATTGAAGGAATAGCCTAAAAAACCATTAAGCAGAACAGTAGCTGAATTGTTGTCAACTGCATCTCACTTAAGCAGTAGTTGAATACAGAAAAATGAATGATGGAAAACAATATAATTACTGAACACAGACCCTAAATATCCCCCCTATAACTAATGATATTCAGGGAATGCTCATCATCAAAGTAGGAAAGCATTTCAACAGCAGCACTGTGATGTGAATGGTTAGAGAATGCCAACAAGTTAGCACTAGATTTGCCTACAATTAAAACTGAAAGCATCAAATCCAAAGCACTCAAATGTCTCAAATAAGATCAAATTTGATAGCATATGAAAATTTCTCCATGATTCCATATAGCAACAGAAACTAAACAAAGATATCAAAGCTAATCAGGAAGAGGAACATGAAATAGCATACTCGAAAATAGTTTATGCAGAAAATGGGTCGAGGTGGATCTGGCCTAAGGTTTCGATCAATAAATGAAACAGCCTATAAAAACAGGTGTTGGGTCATTGAAATAGTTGTACCATTTTGATAACAAATTTCATCTGCACTAACAGCTGAATGCTTGGTCATATCAAGTGATAAAGTGAACTGGAACAGCAGATAAATCATAGTAGCACTTATCTTACCATGTCACCAAGACCAAGCATCATGTAGTCGGAAGTATTATTTCCAGGAACTGCGCCACCCAACATATTTCTGGGGAAGACAATCTTGACAGGCAACTCAAGTTTTCTTGTTATTAGTTGCAATCCAGGAAGACTCAAACTGCTAGCTACCGTGTGTACTGGATTAGATGCCTCTTGTGTTGCAACAGATACCATAACATTTGCCCCAAAAAATCTCTCCGAATAGAAAACCCAGAACACATCATAGACAAACAGACATACAAGAAGCACTGCACAAATCTTGATATTAGGAAGTCGAACATGGCTGACAAAAGCAATACAAAGAGAGATCCCCAACAAGTTGTTCAAAATCCAGTGCCCGGACACAAGCCATGCCACAACTAAGGATATACATAGCAATAACACAATACTCTGGATCCTTGTAAGTGACTTGGAACAGCAACGAGATAGATATGGGTCAGATAGACCAAACTGTGACTTGACTTGAGCTATGTATGGTGAAAGGCAAAAATATAAGGCTGATGCCGATGCAACTGCAGTAAAAGCAGTGAGAAGTTGAGAGACAGAAGAAAACAGATAAAACATAAAAAGCAAGCTGAAAGAGCTCATTATCGGGATCATTAATGCCTGAGAGCTATCTAAAGTAATGGAAGCTTCTAACAGGTCACGGTTCCTCTCCATTTCCTTTCCATAATTTAGAGCTCTAGATGCAGATATATATGACACTGCTATGGCTGTGAAAAAGAGGGTGACCGAAGAGGGTTCAAGCAAATAAACAAGCTTCCACATGGGCTCCATGTTTGAAATATCAACCACTTTTCTCAAACTCAAAACAATCTCAAGACCACCCAGAAACACCTGGTTGTCAACAGATGACTTCAGAGATCTTATAGTGTTTTTCCTAAAACCATGGCCATGATAATGTAGAATCTATGTTTATCTGTTCAGCATTTGATCAAACAAACACCAGCAAACCTGAAAAGGCACAATTGCATGAATAAGTAATCATACCCGTAAAAAAAAAAATAATAATAATAATAAGTAAAACACACAAGAAAAATTACAATTTGAAAGTTGCTACTAACACCAAAAGTACTAATCCCAAAGAAAATAAAATCTGATTTGAGCATATAAAATATTGCTTCGAACCAAGAATAAACATCAAAAACTGCACATCATTCCCCAATTCCTTTCTCAAGAACCACTGATTTTGGAACTACTTTTTTATTTCAGTATCCCCATTTTGAAATATTACCAACCGAACATAATTATCACTTGAAAACTTCACCATTCACCAGTAAACAGTGTGCAAAACCCTGCACATTTTCGTACATACCTCTGAAACCCTAATCAAAGGGGGAAATGCAAAATGGAGAAAAATAATAACAATTTACCAGCAGGATTTATAGGTTAAATTTCCTGATAACACGGAAAAGTGTCTACAAGGAGTTGACTAAATACTCAACCGTGAGCAAAGAAACGAACATGGCGCATCAACCTAAACGAATTGAAGAAATTCAGATTATATATAAGAACAGAGAGAAAGAGAATTACTTAGTTGAAGAACAAATTCTCATTGACTTCAAATTTTTGGAGAGGCAAAAATGGCTTCTCTGACGATGGAGTCTTTTTCACCAGTGATTACTCAATTGAAGCAAGAACCGTGTGAGAGAGACGCAAAAATGTAATTATTTAACCTATTATTATTTTGCATAGTATGGGGTGTGTATAATATTTACGAAAATAATTAAATTAACTTTACTAAAATTAGAAAAATATAAATATTATTTACGTAAGAAAAACTATATTTATGGTTTTTAAAATACACGATTTCTAATTTTAATACAGTTTGATTGATATATCATTTAATTGTTGAAATATAAGTTGCATTTGCAAAGGAATACAAATAATTTATTATTTAGAAAATGGCAAAAACTTATATACCCTGGGGCACATAAGGGCACGGATCTAGGTGTTATATAAATACTCTTCAGGTGTTGTATATATATTCTATAGGTGTTATGTTTCTTGATGTTATAAATATATTCTACAGGTATTATATGTATATAAAAGTATACATGTGATACCTGAAGAATATATACATGATACGTGTAGAATATATATTTAACATCATATAATGATAATTTGGGGGCATCACACCCTAAGGCACACAAGTGTCACTCTTAGAAAATATGGATATTGTTATATCTATTATATTATTCAATTTTCTCACCAACCTTTTAATTTTTATACTATTGTTAGAGTTTAGGATAAACATAAAAAAAAATCAAATAAAAATGAAAACCAAATTTCTCACATAAATCTTATAGTTTCACTTAACATATACTATCACAACAAATTAATCGATTTCTTTTATTGATAAGTTTGAAAATTTTAAATAATTCTTTGTAGTTATTTAAATATAAAAAATCAAGTTTATAAATGATTTTTATTAAATACTAATAAATTATTGATTTCTATAGTAAATTTAGTCATTAGCTAGTCAAATTTAGTGTAAGAAAGTAGTAGGATTGTTAATATCCTTCCAGTCATTATATATATATATATATATATATTATTTTTTAAGTAAGATTCATGGAAGAACGTTTCACAGTATAGTTTTCGTAAAACACATTCTCATTATCCATAGATTAAATCTATTTTTACAAGTTTTCATATAAATTATTAAGTACGTGTTTGATTCATCGACATAACATGATGTGAGGCGATGTTACTTAACACATCCACTCTTTTTTTCCATTAATAAATAAATTATATCTGAAATAGTTATAATTTTGAGCACGGCAGCAGAAAGTTCCCAACCCTCTTAAATCATGTGTTTGACAATGTTGTATTTTAAATGCGAGTAGTTCATATGTGAAGTGGTTTCAAAAATCACATTTCGTGATATTGGTTGATATAATAAATCATGTTATATTTTTATGCCTATTGTGTAATACACTTCTATTTATCATGTAATAAATGTACATACTCATAATAATAAAAAATTATATGATATTAAAAAGTATTAACTAATATATGTAATGTATTACATGTTGTACGGGACTGAAAAGAGTGTCTAGACAGCCAGGGCCAGTACGTTTTTTGAATGATCAAATCCAATTTGGATCAAATAAAAGTATTACATGATATAAAGAAAATTATTATTTCATACACATACAAGTATTATATATCTTATATAGTATAACTTAACCAAAACACATTATATAACACCAACCATACCCAATACATATAAATGTATCATTTAATAATCAAAAAAGCATTATATACTTTTTATCTTCGAATAATCTTACCCCAAAAATTAGCTTATATTACTTACCCTTTAAAAGAAAATTGATATTTGTATATCAATTTATTATATATATATATATATATATATATATATATATATAAAGATTTGGTTAGGATAATAAATAGAGACTGTCCATAACCTTACCCGGTTCGGTAATTCAGTTGATCACTGAAACTCGAAATCTCCGGTTCGTCGGATAAGATGGATAACAAGTACATACACACACAGATCGTACAGTATGCTAAACCCTAATCTATTCACCCATAAATCCCTAGAAATTATCCATCAGAAATCCTAAATTCACACTCCAACTTTGATAATTTAATAGCTGCAGCAACAACAATACCAATCAGTTGCTGTGACTTCATCGCTGATTTGTGCGGAGTCTGATACTTCTAACCAAATCCGAGATATGAACGCTTTGACAACCACGACGACGTTTTGTCCGACCTCGTCTCAGCTCAAACTCGCTCTAGGTAGCCGAAAAATTCCATTGGCATTTGTCCGAACGCACTATCCGATTCTCGATCGGCGCAGTGTGAATTTCGCGTCGTTGGTTGTACGAAGTAGCTCTGTAAACGGCAGCGGGTTGCAACAGCGTAGTTCAGAGAATTCCTCATGGACGAATTTGAATTCCACGGATGATGCTTTCTCTGGTTGGGGCAATGCTGATGCTGAAAGAAACTCCGGTGATCCCAAGCCCAAGAAATCACTTGCAGGTGAGATCATTGTTGTTTGCTTTTGATTTTATTTAATCACTTAAGGATTTACCCGCTCTGTTTTGGTATTAATCACTGTGGTTTCCGAGGCATTAGATTAGATTGGTAGGAGTGCTAAAATACTTGGTTCACATTAACTAAATCCTAGCTTTTAAAATTTCTTTTTGATTGCTTTAGTTAATTTATAGAACTGACGAACATTGATGAGATTTTCCAATTCTTTCTGGTCAATCAGAAAAGCCAGTTTTCTTTAAAATTCATATCTATCTGTGCTTATCTGAATGCCATCTCTTGTAGACTAATAACACCTGTCAAGTAGTTTACTTTCAGGGATACTGGCGGCAGGAGCTTCCGGGGTTGTTCTGGTTGCTGGTCTCACTTTCGCCGTGCTGTCTATGAGCAGAAGAAGCACTTCAAGTGAGTAATTTCTTATTTGATATTTCAACTATTAATATCTCTTGAGTGGCAGGGGCATGGATCTAATGGAATCTGTTGGGACAAAATTGGCATTTCCTTAACATATAGGGAAGCACTACTGTCTTGAAAAGATAATCTTGCTGACAAAAATCTTCTAGTAGTATCTTCTATCTGTTTACTGAGAATATTGTAATAAAACTTTCATATGTATTTTCACGCATTTTTATTATGTCTCTCTCTGCACAGATCCTTCCTGTATTCATAATGTATCTAGAAATTTAATAATGTTGAATTCATGAACTCTCGTGTGCAGAAATTAAAGAACAAATGGAGCCCTTGACAACAGAACAAGAAAATTCACTGTCTTCCGATGACATCCAGAATCAAGTGGAAGAGAAGAAGAATGGGTTGGAAGCTGAGATGCTAGAGAGCAGTAGTAAAGAAAGCAAGACAGGTACAAACAGTGATCCTTCTTTTTTTAAAGAAAATAATGAATCAGCTGTTAGTGACAGTTTGGTTTCTCCTGAAGCCACTGAAAACCCACCTATATCTGATATTACTGGTGGTTCCTTAGCTCTACGAAGCATTCAGATTATAGCTTCTGAAAATTCCAGTGAAGCAACAGAGGACAAACTTGCTGATACCATTCTATTAGAACCATCTGAATTTAATGCTAATGCTGAAATTTCAGTTGCTGAGCATCCAAACCAAGTGTCTGGCTTAAATCAACAGTCCAACTTGTCTAATACTTCTCATGTTGAGTCTTCAATGTTAAATATCTCGATTGAATCAGAGTCGAATCCCATTATTGAATCAAGCACTGTTCAAGAAGATTTTTTGGAGTCTGGGAATGTGCTTTCAACAACAGGTGATGAGCAAACTAAAGACGTCTTGACAATGGATGTTGGTACAAGCAAAATTGTGGAGGTCTCTGTTGATGGTGATGATATATCTCCGGTAGAGAAAATTTTAGTTGGAACTTTAGCAAATGGAGCACCTTTGTCGCCAGAAGTGGCCTATCAATCTGGAAATGAAGACCCTCAAGATGTTCCTAGTGACACTGTTGCACAATCTCCTTTTGACTCTATGAATCCTGGAAAATTTTTCACTTCAGCTGGCATACCTGCTCCATCTGTTGTCTCTGCAGCTCTGCAGGCTCCTCCAGGAAAGGTTTTGGTACCTGCTGTTATTGATCAACTTCAAAGTCAAGCATTATCTGCTTTGCAAGTTCTAAAGGTATGTTATACATCACTTTAGCAATTTGATTCTGCTTTGGCAAGATAAGATTGATCTTGCATTTCCCAATTTTGTACAGTTATCTTTTTCTTCAAAACTGTTTTCATAACTTTTGTTTTCAAGCATGAAAATAATTCGATAAATTGTACTGTTACATGATGAATTGCGAAAGTTGCTATGCACACCCGTGTATTACTCAAATTATTTCTACAAAAAATCATATTTATCTTATAATTCCAGAGATGGCATGTATGAATTTCCAATTTCTTTGACAAAAAAAGGAAAAAAGGAGTGAAATGGCAAAATGCTGAATTTGAATTTTTCTTACACTTCCCCATTCCAGTGACTCATTACTGACATTAGAGACCATACAGAGTGGGTTAGGTATGAGCATCTGTGCATCAGTTTGAAGAATCCAAAAATGAATGTCTTTCATGTGTAATTTAGAAACTTTTGAACCACTAATGCAAGTGAATCTTCTTTAGGAATATCTGAAAGTCTCAATAAATCCTAAGAGGCCAAAACTGTCCATAGTCGAATCCTTTTTTTTTTTTTTCCTTTTTTAAATGAGAGAAGCTGTTCAGAAGTCATGTGATACTATATATGTTAGAATAGAATAAGATGACTCCCAGCACATCAGTAATGATTGGATGCATATGTGCAAGAGCTCTCATCTATTTGGATAATTGTAATTTTGTCATTGTAAGTTTAATGTTCTGTTAGCTCTTTTTATTAGGCCCTAGCGGCCAACAAAAAATTACTACACCTTCACTTTTAAAACCCGTGATATAAAAGCTCATTGTTCTATAGTTCCAGCTGTAAATTTTATTACATTATGGAGGTTTGCACTCATATCTTGATTTCCTGAGCTCTATTAGGTGATAGAGGAAGATGTTCAACCTGGAGATTTATGTACTCGAAGGGAGTATGCTCGTTGGCTAGTTTCAGCCAGCAGCACTCTTTCCAGGTACAATTCTGTTGTTTTAATTGGTGACAATGATGGATTCTAATTTTAGAGTCAAAATAATGACTAATGAAGACAAATGGATGCATTTCTGATTCTCTCTCTCTCTCTCTCTCTCTCTCTCTCTCTAATGTAGGAACATAACTTCAAAAGTCTATCCTGCTATGTACATTGAAAATGTTTCTGAACTTGCATTTGATGACATTACCCCTGAAGACCCTGATTTTCCATCCATTCAAGGTTAAGTTTTAACTTTTGGGTGACTATCTGAGGTACTGTTATGCAATTTGTTGTTGTTGAACTTTGTGTCTACTTTGGATGTTGCCAGGTCTAGCAGAAGCTGGTCTTATTGCCAGCAAGCTTTCAAGACGTGACATGCAGTTATATAGCAATGAAGACACAGCTCCAATATATTTCTCTCCTGAAAGGTGTGTATAATTGTGCAATGATCCTACTATTTTCCTTTTATTTGATAGCTTATATGCTTTAATGTCATCTAATTGTATCACTGACCTTGAGGATATGTTGTGCTTAGAGAAGACAATTGCTACTGGATATGTGCAATCTTGCTAGCTTTGTGGATATGAAAAGTTCTGACATGTTACCTTTTGATCATACCCAAGTCCAAAACTTTCATAACTTGACACCGTATTTTTATTCTCTGTATTCATATGTGTGTTAACTTCTCATTTTTTGAATCATTTTTCATTTCATGTTTGCCTTTTCCCCTTTATTTGGTCCTAGTCTTTATCTGTTAATTTTTCCCTGCTATTTCTGCATAGGGAGTTGTTTTGCTTCCTAATTAATTGGTCATGGACAATTTCAACTTGTTGAGCTTTGTTCAAAATTTTCGTTACAGCCCTTTATCTCGTCAGGATCTTGTGAGTTGGAAGATGGCCCTAGAGAAAAGGCAGTTGCCAGTAGTTGATGAAAAGGTTAATAAGAGTTGATAATATTCAACTTATTGCAGACAGCACTGAAATCATTCATGGACTTATACCTGAGCCTATCTTTTTTGTGCAATTTAGATCTTGCAGCAGTTATCTGGATTCATAGATATTGACAAGATAAATCCAGATGCATGGCCTGCTATTGTAGCTGACTTAGCAGCTGGTGAGCAGGGTATTACAACCCTGGCATTTGGTGAGTTTTACATGTGAATTTATTGCGTTCTTTAGGCAATAGGCATGTGCTTTCCTTCATGTATAAAGGGTTATTCTGTCTTGTTGTTCAATAGGATATACAAGACTCTTCCAGCCAGAAAAACCTGTGACGAAAGCACAGGCCGCCATTGCAATTTCAACTGGCGATGCTTTTGCCATGGTCAGTGAGGAACTTGAACGTATTGAAGCTGAATCGATGGCAGAGAATGCTGTCACTGCACATAGTGCTTTGGTTGCTCAGGTTGAAAAGGATCTGAATGTGAGCTACGAGAAAGAGCTTTCCCTGGAAAGGGAAAGGATTAACACTGTTGAGAAATTGGCTGAGGAAGCAAGGAGAGAAGTGGAGAAACTGAGAGCCTCAAGGGAAGAGGAAAATCTGTCATTAATGAGGGCACGAGCTGCTGTTGATTCAGAAATGGAAGTTCTCTCTAGGTTGAGGCGAGAGGTTGAGGAACAGTTGCAGACCCTTATGACTGATAAGGTTGAGATCTCGTATGAAAAAGAAAGGTTGAACAAACTTCGAAGTGATGCAGAAACTGAAAATCAGGAAATTGCACGGTTACAATATGAGCTGGAAGTTGAGAGGAAAGCCTTATCCATGGCTAGGTGAGATAATCACTTTCATCTCTATCTTTCTACTTATGCTTTTAGCTTTGTATGTACAAGGGAAAAGGGTCAGATAAGCCATTTATGTTAATTAATTACATGTAGTCCATACAAGTTTTCTTAGGTACAAAAACAACACTCTAATGTTATGAATTAATACCTCTATGCCATTGGTTAACGAGGCAAAAAATATCGGGTTTCAACTTCCATCAGCTATGAACATTTATTGATATTGAGGAGAGAAAGGGAATGTTACCCCTTCCTTCATCCCTTTTTTCCGCAAAAAATTATTTACTAGCATAATTCATGCTATCACTACCTGACCATCTAAATGCACAACCCTACCCCCACCCCCAAAGTATCACTGATGCAGTGTACCCTGTTAACTCTATGCTCAACTCACCTAAAATGTCTGTCTTCACGACATCTCAGTCACATTCCTCAATCTCATATCTAAGAACGCCTCTCAATTGCACCAGCCACCAACACACTGATTCTGGGAAGCCGATGACTTGCTTAGCAATAGCTTCAGAGATTGGTGTTTCACTCTTGTATTTTGATACTATTAATCCATATGGGTGTTGCACTTACCCATGTTTACCTATACTCATTGAAGCTGGGGAGCTTTCTTTGAAGTTGTATGGAATTGAATTGTTTTGACTTCATTTTGCGAGAATCCTGATCTTTCGTGGAAACAAATTTCAGACAGTAGAAGTAAAAGAAAACCTAGATCTTCTATCATAGGAAGAATAATGGCTGTAGAACTTGTATATATTTTAGATACTGGAGTGAGTGATTAAGATAGAGAGAGGGTATGGGAAGAGAGAGCATACCAGTCCTCTGAAAGGGTAATCAATTAGTTTTTTTTTTTTTAATCTTTTTGAGTACTTGTGTGCTTCAGAATTCCCTTTTCTTTAGGCCTACTTCTGTTTATTATTTCACGACAGGATTTGAATTTTGTGCCAGATTTGTTGGTAGTATGAAAAGGACATTTAATAGACTAGGATAAATGTCTCTTTGTGTTCAATAGTTTCATGAAATCCTTTGTACATCTAGTGGATAAAAAGATACCTGGAAATTTTATCATGTTCTTCATTGATTCCTATGAATATACTTCCTCTTATGTTGCTTTATTGAAGTTAAGGTATTCTCCTTCAATTTTCTTTTGAAAGTATTGGTATTATGTGAGATATCCCTAAAGAAAAGATTGATTGTATATTTGTGTACTTTTACCTAGGGCATGGGCTGAAGATGAGGCAAAGAGGGCAAGAGAGCAAGCACGGTCCCTGGATGAGGCTAGAGACCGCTGGGAGAGGCAAGGCATAAAAGTTGTGGTTGACAATGACCTACGTGCGGAAGCTGAAGCTGAAGGTACATGGCTTGCTGCTGGAAAGAAGTTCTCGGTTGAGAAAACCATTGAAAGGTCCGAAAACCTAGTGGACAAACTTAAGAAAATGGCAAATGAAGTGAGTGGAAAATGCAAAGATACAATTACAAAAATCATCGAAATGATAGTCGTACTGGTATCTAATTTGAAGAAAAAAGCAGGAGAGCTAAAATATGCTTCAAAAAGTAAATTTGACAGTTCCTTACAAGGTGTGCAACGTAACTCTGCTGGATTATCATCAGCTGTCAAGGACGGTGTAAAGCGAGTTGCTGGAGATTGGAAAGAAGGGGTTGATCGATTGTCGCAGAAGTTCAAGACATGATTTTCTCCTTCATTTATGAACTTCATACCTTTTTTTCTGAGGGGTAGGTACTTCATCTTATGCTCTGCTGCAGCTTCTCCACTTATAAAGGTGATGATTTGGAATCTCAATGAAATTCGATAGGAATAATGTTTGTAACCTGGTAATTTTGTTAAGGAGATTGTATAAAATGCAACGAACTTAATGTACAAGGGTTTCATAATGTGATCTCAATGCAGGGTTTGATCCTGCGAGTTTTGATTCATGCATGAGCAGATTGGTTTGATGAGCTTCTTTTTCTTTGCCTTTTATTTTCTCAACGATTCCATACAAAACTTGGCCTCGAGGTATAACGTAATTACCCAAAATAAAATAAAATGGTAGAGGATCTTATTTATTTATTCTCAAGTTAGTTCCCTACACCAATTGAGGAGAATGTGTGTTGGACAAATACAAACGTTAATGGACTGCTTGTACTTGGTAAAAAGTGATTTTAAATAAAAGGAGAAATTTCCCTTTGTTCAATTAAACGCCAATTCTTATGGTATTATCATTGAGGACAAAATTGTGAAATATATATTTTACATAAATAAAGTTGGGCTTTTAGCTTCCAAATATTGCAATTCTATGCTACTGTTGAGCAGAAGAATTTTTGCACCAAACTCTCAACAAAACTTTTTTAGATACCAAAACCTGCAAATAGGCACTGATTATCAACTCAACCGCAATTAGCCATTCAAATTGAGCCCGAGTAAATTATCATAACAGGCACCGGTAGTCTTCACTTTCAATTAACAGTTATTATAACCAAGTAAACAGGCAGTTGAAAAGACGTTGTAGAGAGCCTATGGTTGCATGATTTTGCTTCGAAACATCTCCATCAGATTGTCAGTCATAAGTTCACTGATGTAATGAGAAGACATAAAAACAAATATAAGTTGCTCTGCTAAAACTAAAATAAAGGTTTGAGATCATAATTTCTTCGAGAAGATGAACAAAATAAACGAAAAATGTGTTCTATCAATTCACTCAACATAAAGCCAATGGAAATAGACTTCACTTCTTCCAACATTTCAACTCAACAGATAGCAAATGAAAACAGACTTCACTTCTTCTTCTCACCGCCTCCAGCAGCCCTGCATTAATCCCAAAAATTTTAGTTAGCATGATCGCAACTGAGTGTATTGTTTCATACAAAGGCATGCTAAAAGTAAAATGCAACTCCAGTGAAAATTACAGAGACGGAAGTTCATGCACTATCAAGATATAAAGCAAGAGGATTTATTCAGGTGAATCACCTCATCTTCCTGAGAGCACCAGACATCTCCTCTCTCTTCCTCTTAGCTCTCTTGTGAGTGCCCAACTTTCGCTTGGCTACCTTCAGAGCTCTCTTATCTTTGCCAACTTTTAGAAGTTCAGTGATCCTCTTCTCATAAGGTGCAAACCCAGCAACTTCTCTGATAAGACTCCTTGCAAAATGCACTCTCTTACTTGTTTTCTGGAATATTCAAAAAAATCAACAAAGTAAGAAATGAATTAAGGATTTAGCCAATCTGATGATAACTCCAAGATTAATTATGCCATACTAGCTCTGTTAGACTAAAATAAAACTGGGATCTGGGTAACTAAGTAAACCTTAAATAAGTTTCCTTAGTACCAAAATCAAAACATTGCATGAAGCCCACAGTAATTTGGGAACCAAAAACTGTTATCTATTTTAGTGTTGGTTTTCAAATATACAGGACGGAGCAGGAAAAAAACGTTCAATCTTGGTGAGATTCTTCTAGAGACCTATGGTGCTTAAAAAATACCATCCCTATCATTGTACATAATAGCTATATAATAGCAGAAGTGATCTTCAATAACTTAAGTGGCTAATTATTGCACGCAATCAGTCAATTAATCAATAACCAAACAAACAGTTATATAACTTTCAGCTGTATGTATATACAAAGAATGACAGATCAAGCATTCAAACATAACAAATTTATGTAATCAAATAGAGCACAACTCATAGAATTTATTTAACGATTGGCATAAAAAACTCACCCCCTTCCTTTCTGATGGGCGCGGGGCTAATTCCTTTGGAGTCACAACATGCCCTTTCTTTAGCCCGACAAATAACCCACTGTTTGGCTGCTTGGGAGCCATTACCTATAGCCAGCAGTAAACAAATGCATCTTAGTCTTTCAACCATTGATCTTTCAAACCAAACAAACTGTGTATCATTGTAAAACACCAATAGATAAGAAAATCACAAGCTTTAAATTTTCCCCTTCACACCTAACATGGTTGAGCATAAATCGAAAACCATGATTCAAGAAACAAAAACCAAATAAAATTATAATCTCACACACAAACTCACACATAGAGAAAGAGAGGGAGAAATCTACGTAAGTTGCTACTTGCTATGGGACATTCAAAAACTTCCAAGTGAACAACAGTAATAAGCATAAAGAGAAGTATGGATTACAGTAGCAATAGTATCAATGGTGAGCTAACCTTGTTCTCCGATCGGTCTACGGTGCGCCGCTTTAATTCTGAGGCGGAGGGTGAGAGAAAGACTAGGGTTTAATGGTGTATAATTCTTTTTATATGAAAGTGAAGATTGAGGGCAAAATTGAGATATTGAGAATTAAAAGAGGGTAAATTTGGGTTTCGGATTTGCTCGTGTGATTAGGGCTGGATTTGGGCCTTAAAATGGGCCTTTTTGGACCGATGTACCAATTCAACGCGATTATAATTTTTTTTGATGGGCCGAAAGCAGAATTTGGACTTTAGTTTATTTAATTACTACTACTCCATTAACTATTTTATTTCGGAATTGATAAACTAATTGTTTGAAAAAAATATTTAGAAAATATATAATAATATATTTATAGACACACGTCCAGAGCGTGCGAGTCAACTCATAACCAGCCTGCAAAGTTCTTGGATGGACTGAGTCTTTGATTTCCTCTCCCCATTGATTTTCTTCTTCACTGTACTGCTCTAACGATGATTAAAGAGCATTCGTTTTCTTAGTGGGGTGTATAATTTGTTTTCATTCCATGCCTTGAAACAATCGGCAATCTGATTAAAGCCCGAGTTTGCTGTCTTTGATGCCTAAAAATCCTCACTTTCTTCCATCAGTTATGAATCTTGGTGCTTGGGTTTCTTTATCTTGCTCTTGAAATAGTTGACGGATCAGTTCTGGTAATGACAGCGATATTTCCTTGCTATTTTTTATTTTGTGTTTGGTTTACATTTGATTAGCTGTTTGATTTCACTCTTGATTATACATCTTACGTTGGATGTGTTCTTGTAATAGTAGCTGTATGTTTCTTTTGGGAAATCTGTTCTTTTTTCTTTCGTATATCTGTTCTTTACCTGGTGAATGTGAGTTATAGTCTTTTTAAGCATTTTCCATTACAAATTTGCAGTTTTGAGTTTTACTTTTAAATCACAAATTTTAGTGTTGTGATGATGCTGTCTAATCAAATGAATACATTATCAATTATTTTCTTTGTTTATTGTTGGATGGTATTCCATTTTTGAATCAGTTATCATGCCTTACTTTTACTGTTATCACACTTAGATATTAAGAGGCAATGTCGATTCTTTGTGGTGTGCCCCTTCTTGAGTGTGTCTACTGCATAGCATTGCACCCGATGGGCGTGGAAGAGGTGCCTACATAGTGCAGGGCATGAGAGTGAGACATGGGCCATTTCCACTGCTGAAGAGATCGAACCTATTCCTAGGCTCTGCCGCTACATAATGGCCACCTATGAGGATGACCTCAGACAGCCACTCTGGCAGCCTCCTCGAGGGTATGGAATTGATCCAGATTGTTTAATTATGAAGCGAAATTATAATGATACACGTGGGAAAGTACCCCCATACTTGTTGTACCTTGATCATGACCATGCTGATATAGTTCTTGCTATACGAGGCCTTAATTTGGTTAAGGAGAGTGACTTTGCAGTTTTGCTAGATAATAAGCTTGGGAAAAAAAAATTTGATGGGGGATATGTTCACAATGGGCTGTTGAAGGCAGCTGGGTGTATTTTGGATGCAGACTGTGACATTCTGAAGGAGATGGTTGAAAAATATCCAAATTACACATTGACTTTTGCAGGGCACTCCCTGGGGTCTGGTGTGGCAGCTATGTTGGCAATGGTTGTGGTGCAAAATCGAGATAGACTCGGGAATATTGATAGGAAGAGGATAAGGTGCTATGCTATTGCACCAGCTAGATGTATGTCACTTAATTTGGCTGTGAGATATGCAGATGTCATCAATTCAGTTGTTCTTCAGGCAAGTTGCTAAAGACCATTTTACTTGTTTGAAGATCAATCTTTACTCACTTTACATGTATGCAAACTATGTCATAAAGTAAGCTTTGGAGAATCTTCATTTTCTTATCTTAGCATGGATGTATGGTGGACCTTGCTGCTTCCTTTTGTGGGTGCATGTGTGAACCATATGTGGTGTCAGTGTGAATGCACATCTTTTTACATATAATAAGGGCGGTTCTATACTGAAACAGGATGATTTCTTGCCTCGAACAGCCACCCCTTTGGAAGACATCTTCAAGTCACTATTCTGGTGAAGAAATTGCCACACACCGTATTTCAATCCCAACCTTTTAGTCTCCAATTAAAGAATTAAATTCAGTTGCCTTAACTTATTGAACAGTTTGCCATGCTTGTTATGCCTAAGATGCATGAGGGATACATGCATATCAGAGGAGAGAATGCTGAAAGATCCAAGAAGGCTGTATGCACCTGGTCGCCTTTATCACATTGTCGAGAGAAAACCTCTCAGGTGGGTCAAGATAATATCCCCTTCAAGAATGTTAGACAATTGCCATTTCAACTAAGTTAATCATGTAATCATAGTTATCAGTGTAATGTTTAATCATAAGCCTTAATCAACCTTATTTTTTAATTGTACATCTGCTTGCTAACGCCATTCCTACTGCCAATCTGCTACTTCCTTACATGTGTTAACCTACAGAGGTTCTATTAGTTTTACTTCAGAAGATTTTAAAAGCTGACCCATGATTCGTGATATCCAATTAGTCAATTATGCTTTTATTACTTGCACTGATGATTGGTTCTCTCTGAATGTCCCACTTTGTTTTCTGGATATAGATGTGGAAGATTCCCTCCGGTTGTGAGGACTGCAGTGCCTGTGGATGGTAGATTCGAGCATATAGTTCTTTCTTGTAATGCTACTTCTGACCATGCCATTATTTGGATAGAAAAAGAAGCCCAAGTGGCTTTGGAAGTAAGCTTCAATTCTCAGGTTTTAGTAAATATAGCCCCCTTGATGCATTTATAATTTAGTAGTTGACACGATGCGCTTCACAATACAGTTGATGCAAGGGAAAGATGACGCGTTGGGGATTCCTCAGCAACAGAGGATGGAGAGACAGAACACATTAGTTAAAGAGCACAGAGAGGAGCACAAGGCTGCTCTGCGTAGGGCTGTTACTTTAGACGTTCCACATGCCTTGCCACCTTCTCATTATGGAACCTTCGATGGAAAAGACGATGATGACTCTCAGAAATCAGGCAACGATTCTTCGACAGGATTATCGACTAGAAGTAAGAGTGACGAAAGCTGGGATGTAGTAATCCAACGCCTCTTCGAGAAGGATGACTCTGGTCTCATTGTGCTCAAGAAGCCTCTAATTGATGATTGAAGTTGATGATGATGCATTGGGTACAAAACATCGTTCATTTGTGAAGTATTCTTTCCTTTGATCAATTTGTGTTGCTCTATACTGTGTGTGTATATTTATCTATCAATACCACATTTTTCACGTATACTTTTATGTCTCATAATTCATTAGAGATGATGAGTGCAGTGCACTCGCGTACGGGACATGTAATATAAATGTGTAATTTCTTTTGTACTTGGGTATTTCTTTATCCCCAACTATTCTTTATAGAGTAAGTCTCTTGTGAATCAGGTGCATGGATCTTAAATCCATGCACCCGGGTCGGATTCGGGTCGGGGGGACCGCACCCTCTTTTTTTTTTTTTTTTTTTTTTCGCTCATGATTTTTGAAAAAAATCGCATACCAATAGTATATGTTAGACATACTTTTACGTTATGTTAGACATACCTTTAAGTTATGTTAAACATACCAGTTCTGCCCAGATTCCATGCCTTGTCTTTTTTTGGCTTGATTTTTGAATTTTGGCACATACCACTACGTTATGTTAAGCATACCTTTACGTTGTGTTAGACATACCTTTATGTATACTTAAACATATCTTTGTATATGTTAGATATACCTTTATATATAGTTAAGCATACCTTTATATATGTTAGACATACCTTTGTATATAGTTAGACCTACCTACACATGGTTGGTCTAACTATACACAAAGGTTGGTTTAACTATACACAAAGGTTGGTCTATTTGAGCGAATTCTGGATGAGCTTCAGGCCAACTCTCCAGCGCGTGGGAGCGCGTGCATGCGCGTTTTGGGCGCGTTTTGCGCGCGTGAACGGGTCGGGTCAGGTGCATGGATCTTAGATCCATGCACCTGACTCATAAAAGTTTTTGCCTTGTTTATAAAATCTCGCTTTTACCGACCAAAATATATATATATATATATATGTAGTTCGTGTTGCTAAATTACATGGATAATGATTCTTTTCGGTATATGGTATGTTGGATGATATTGGGAACAAGGTTAGTATGTGGTATTTTGGATGAGATTAAGAAGAAGATGAGTATGGAATGATAAATTGAGAAATAACAATTATGAGTAAGTTTTATGTGAGATCTTTTCATAAATCTTGTTGTGTGAGACATGTCAACTTACGACCTACCCTTAACAATTCATATATATAAATTTATTAAAATAGATTCAACATATGGATAAGATTCGTCTCATGAAAACTATCTCGCACCACAAAACCATCCATGTAACGTTTCACATGAGTTTTGTGAACAATTATATATATTGAAGAAGTGTGTATATAAAAAAAAAAAACAACAACAACAACAATTCTTTAAAAAATAAGTTAATATAGGTGAAGCTTCCAAAAATAATAATAAACACATCCCATTATTTATTTGAAAATAAAAGATATGAAATATAGTGTTACCCAAGTTCATAAATAAGCAGAAACAAGTGTGAAAAAGATAAAAGTGAGTGTGATATACTATGCAGCATTGAATTGCTCCGCACTTCACAGCGTCATCATCATTCATCAATGGCGACTCTTCTCACAATTTTCCACTTTGTTTTGCTGGCAATTTCATTCGGTGGCTCTTTCGCTCAAAAGTAAGAAAGGCCTTTGATTTATTTTTGCTTTAAATTTTCATTAAATAGTCACGAAGCTATTCAGTTTTCAATTTTCTATTCATAAAGATCTAACCGTGATCGGAAGTTTCTCTCTAGATATATTGGGGGTTTAATGCGTATTGTTCACGGGCTCGTGTGTGGTACTTTTGCAAAGCCTTACATACTTTTGCAAAGCCTTACATACATCTGGGTTTTCTCTTGAAGTTGCAAGATATACAACGAATACCCTTTTAGTAGAGCATGATGAGGATATGATTTTGTATGATAATCGCTATATTGCATATAGGTATAGATAATTGGTTTGTATTTCAAGGCTATTAGTCCTTGTGCAGTTACAACACAAATTTGTATGAATGGTGTAACAGTTGTTTTGAATGCTTTGTTTTCTTGCAACATCATTCAGTATGTATATTAAGGCTACAGGGGATATGAAATCCGCATTTTGTTTGGTTGTAGATTTTTTTCTTTTAATCTTTCTGGCATATTCATCTCAACCACTCATGAGATTGTACTCAGATTTTGTTTGGTTGATCTGAATATCGTGTACTCTTCTTCAATAACCAAAATGGCCTTCCTTGCATTAAGCGCTCACCTTATTGCTTCCAACTACTTTAAAAGCAAGTATTTTGTGGTATTCATTTGTCAGAAGCCAGAAGGAATTGAGAACCGAAGAGATGAATCAAAACCAAATTATTCGACTGAGCCATCCGGTGCCACCTAATAGTATTGATCCATCTCAAGTCATTCAACTCTCCTGGCAACCAAGGTCAGGTAATCCTGTGAACTAATAACTTTGTTACATCTACTGGCACCGTGTGTCTGTTGAAACTATTAACATCAACCCTAGTATTACTGTATTAGGAAAATGTTAATTTTGCCCAGGTGCTGATATTATCCTACTTAGATGCATGTACAACTCACATTTACCTTTGAATCAATATATTATACTGTGATATAATATTGAGATTACTATTGACATAATAACATCATCCTCGGGGCACAGGGTCTTCTTGTATAGAGACTTTCTATCAAAGGAGGAGTGTGATTACCTGATTGCTTGGGTACTTTCTTCTCTTTTTACTTGTATTGCACTTGCACTTTTCCTTTGATTGTTGTTTTCAAACTCTGTTTTGGGATTAGGTCCATAAGAAGAAAAGATATTCTATGCGGAGCAATGATTCATTAAAGATTGACATGAACAACATACAAGATAGTTATGCCGTTCCTGTGGATGCAGATGTAAGATTCTCATCTTCTAAAATGTAGATAGGTCTGGTCTATTTATTCATTTAGACATCTTTTAACTTCCTATCTGGACCTCACAAACAATTGAATCAAGTCAACTGCTAGACAAAGATTTTTGCACCTTTGCTTATGCTTGATCTATTTGTACTAATGGTGGATCATATGAAGCCAGACTATTGTTTCTGAGGCATTAAAAGAAACCATTGTGCTTACACAGTGCATCCCAATATATGAATTACTTTGTTGGAGAATTCCGATATTCAGCTTTACCATTTTTACTTTGAATAATATCAAATTAATATGTATGATATGCAGGATGAGATTGGCAGAAGGATGGAAGAAAGAATTTCTGCATGGACGTTTTTTCCCAAAGGTGCATAACCTATTGTGTCACAACTCTTGATTTCTTGAGTAGTGTTTATGTATCCACCTTTTAGCTGTTTTTGTAATTATGTAATCTGTTGCTTTTCAGAGAACAGTAAATCTTTGTCAGTTCTGCACTTTGGGGCTGAAGACACGAAAAAGAATTATACTTATTTTGATAGCAATTCTGCAGAGCAAGCTGATGAACCTTTATTGGCAACAGTCATTTTGTATCTCTCAAATTCCATTCAGGGTGGGCAAATACTTTTCCCCCACTCCAAGGTATGAGAGAAATCAGTCTTCTTATCGTGATTGCTAATAGATACGCTGTTCACTATTATCTTTTTGGGCGAAAGCAATGCTTGACATATGCTGTTCACTGTTATCGTCACTCTCAATTAGTATTTGTTCACTCACTGTAACATCAGCATCTTCAAACTTCTGCAGAATCATGTACAGTCTGATTGCACAAAAAACAGCAGTATGTTCACTCCCATTAGAGGAAATGCTATTGTACTCTTCAATATACACCTCAATGCTACTCCTGATGGAACAAGTTCCCATGCTAGATGCCCTGTCATCCAAGGTGATATGTGGTGCGCCACCAAATTCTTCTATCTGAAAAACATGAGTGCTGAGAAGAATCTGCCCCAGTCCAATGATCCTGATTGCACAGACGAAGATGAAAATTGTTCTAACTGGGCGGCCATAGGTGAGTGTGAAAGGAATTCCGTTTTCATGGTTGGTTCTCCCGATTATTACGGGACATGTAGGAAGAGTTGCAATGCTTGCTAATGTTGATAGCCAGGTTCATGTGTATTCTATCTCCCTCCTCACACTTCACCCTTAACTTCACTACAAAGGAGTACCGAATATGTCAATTACCGTAAAAATTTTGGGAACTATGTCATAGTTGATAAGGTAATATTGTTGATCATGCATATTGCTTTAGACTCGGTAGAAATACTAAACAACCTGCCATTTATGTTTAACAAGAACGTGTGTGACCTTGCATAAAGTTCATTTGGGTTTGTCAACCAGAGATTGTGTGTGCTTTAGCAGACTCAACTGCTGCTAAATGATTTAGCAATCCAGAAAATCACTTCTAAGCTAATGGAAATGAGTATTGCACTCAATGCAAGTTTCTTATTATATTATGCTCATGAATTTCAATCGTTTTAAGATAATCAAAAAATGAAAAAGAATGTAGGATTTCGTTTGATAAGAAACATCCAATTGGTCTGATAAACTTAACATTTGAGCATTATTAATGTATTCTGGTTAAATTTACAAATTGTAAGCATCCAGTGAACTTACATCACATCCATGGAACTAGGGAAAGTCAACCCTCAGAATAATTTATTAGCTGCCGAAACTAAAGAAGAGTAATTTCAATTCTTGAAATGGAATGTAGCCGGCAAGAAATTCCTAACGTTAAGTTACAGGTGGAACTGTTTTTATTTAATACCCACCTTTGTTGCAGCTGAGAAAACACAAGAATGAATCAACCAAACAATTTCATAGCACAATGTTAAATGAGGAACAAATAAATAAAAGAAAGAAATGTCAAATATCAGTCCCTGCAAAATGTTTAACAGTGAAACCAACTTTCTCAAACTTCCCTTTCTCACTGTTCTCCCTGAACCTCACATAATCTGCACAAACAAAAGGCTTGTAAAGCCGCAAATTTCCTTCTCCCACTACTTCATCGGGGGCGAATATCACCTTGTCATCTTCAAAGCACCAGAAGAAAGCAGTGGAGAATCGACTCACACTGCTCTTGAGGATAACCCTGTGCTCAGATGACCTGAACTTTCCATTGCTCCACGCCTCCATTAAATCACCAATGTTGACCACGAGAGCATTTTCATGTGGATTAATGTCCATCCACTGCCCTTCCTTGGACCTCACTTGGAGCCCACCAATGTCATCTTGATAAACTATGGTTATGCAGCTCATATCTGTGTGCATGCCAAGCCCTTCAACTTCTTGATTATCATTGCACTCAGGTGGAGAATAGTTGTTTAATCTCAGATAGCCACAACAATTCTTGAACTCTGATTGGAACTTCATCTCAAAATCAACCCCCAGGCATTTGATCACCATTTCAAGGATTATGTTTGACAAGTGTGTCATTCTGCTTCCGTACTCTTCTATCATTTCACTTACAAACAAAACATGAAGTGTCAAAATACACATAACCATGATCATGAGATATAAAAAGAAGAGAAGTCGTCCCATGAAAATAGTTGGACTCCCACCATGCTATAAGCATGAGTTCTCCAAATGTGAAAGAACAAATGTCAATTTTAGACAAATATTCAGATTCAAGTTTATGCACTCAGTGCCAATCATATCAATGTCATTTTTAATTGTATGTGAATGCAACACAACATTGATGTCATGTAATTATCTGAGAAACATTAATTTTCTTTCTTTTTTATAAAAATGTCTTTGAAAATAAACAAGTATCAACAAATTGATGGTTCTAAGTTTTCATACTATGTTATATGCTAATAGTCTATTGCTTATTTTACCTGAATTCACGGTTTGTCTCATTTTGAAGTGTTTGGGAAGAAATCTCAGCAGAAACTGAGAAGTGGGGTCCAGATACCCGTAGACTCTCAAAGAAAGGCGAGGCGATGAAATGAGGAGTATATGTTTTTACAGCTGATAGGGGACCTGCTTTGAGCTTCACTTCTGTAGGAAGGTCAAAAATCTGTCCAGAACAAAAATGTAGTTTCTTACACAAGTCTTTGGAAATTCCATGATTGGTTATGTGAAAAAAGCCCCACTGTCTGCAGGCTAAGGAAAGGGAAGAAAGAGAGGATGAGCTGAAGGGCTGTGAAATGTCAAAAATAGGAAGTTCTACAGACATAATGAAGAGATTCAAGATTTAGTTACAATCATTAGGTTGTAACCTTAAATAGAAGGTTAGACCAATCATTACCAATAAAAATCAAGCCTCAGAACACCACAATTAAAAATTAACAACTAGTTTATGCAGAGAAAACTAAACATTTAGACAACATCGGAATTGCTTGCTAGTTAATATTCCAAGACTATAGCTGCTCAAACTATGAAGGAGGAAACCCTTTATGCACAAGGCAAGATTTACATGCATATTCAGTCATGGAAGGGACAAAAACTCAATAATCTAATAGGTTGACATTGCAATTGGCTTTGAATACTTGTATTATGAGGCTAAGGTCAACGAAGAGGAAGTTGGTGATAACGAAAAGGTGGGGGGACAGCAGACAAGAATGATGGAGCTGTGCTGGAAATTTATGCTTTGTCAAACATGTTATGCATAGGCCCTTGAGCTTAGATTCTTCATTTGGAAGTTTTGACCAGGAATTTTTTTAATGCCAACAGGTGAAGTATGTACTTAAGCAGTTTTGACCAGGCACACTTTTTTAATGACAACAGATGAAGTATGTACTTAAGCTCTTAGAATAGTGAAACAGACTTCCCTA
This sequence comes from Scutellaria baicalensis, assembly GCA_005771605.1. Classification (NCBI taxonomy): domain Eukaryota; kingdom Viridiplantae; phylum Streptophyta; class Magnoliopsida; order Lamiales; family Lamiaceae; genus Scutellaria; species Scutellaria baicalensis. Next base: position 8,495,724 of record CM016722.1, on the reverse strand, counting down.
TTGTTGGTGGGTGGGGTGGGGTGGGGTGGGGTGGGCTGGCTTGGAGAGTCCTTGTGCCATCTATCCACTTATTTGGAATGGAAGAATTTGTCCCCACTTGAAGTGACATAGAGCAAAAGCAGTCAGGACATTCAATGGAGATTGTAGGTCTGACTCCTCTGATTATCTGGCCGTCCAGACGAACCTTGGATACCTGGGTATTCAGCATTCACAAACAAAAGAGAGGGAGAAAGCTATTCTATTCATAAACGGTCCTATGGAACAGAGCTGTATTCATTGTTTGAAATTATTGGCATCTGTTTACAGTCCTAAATATGTGATTATTCTTCTTCTTTTGTTCCGGTTCTTCTAAATTCCTGTTATCTAGTTTGTGCTTATTTTTCACCACTCTACATAGTTACGTCTTCACACACTTTTAAGCATCATTATTTCATTCACAAAAGAGCCACCAAATTGGGAAGATACAATGACCAAACATGAGCTTGAAAGAGTCCAAAAAATTTCATTCCAATACAACATTAAACAATGAAGAGATTATAAATGCTTGCCTGATTACTCGATCCAAACGTATAATAAGAGGTGTAGAAGACAGGTCAATGTCAGATGAATCTCCTCCAAGTATCTCACAGTTCTGCTCCTATCAGGACACAAGAAAATCTTAGCGCAACCGCACAACTTACTCATCCCAACTCACAACAATTTGTTAATGTAAATAAGTTCAGTTTATTAGCCATTCAAAAAGTCACAAAAACATGATCTTTACCTAAGCTTCATCTGTATGTACCTCCAACAACCTCTAAGATATAACAGTGAAAGAGAACCATGATAACTACTGTTGCTGGAACAAATGCAGTTAACAGAACAAGCAATTAGATATCACCAAAGAACATATCCCAAACAAAAATCAATTTCAAATAGTGTAGAAAACATTGTACAATACAATCGAAGCCCATGCTAAACCACAAATTACAGAAAGTGATCAAACTAGTGTCCGAAATCACCCAAACATGGTGAAATAAAGTTTGAAGATAGAAGCTACGGCGGAGAAAGTGAGGAAGGGTGGGGCTTGGGAATGGAGCAAGAGGTTTTGAAAGCTTCGATTTGCGAAAGGCATTTGGTGTGATCCCCTTTGTTTTCCTCCAAACACTTCTTTAGGGCTTCCACATCACATGGTGACGCTATCTTTCTCACACTACCACTCCCCTTTTCGTTGCTTGATTCCATCTTCTTCCCCTAAATATGCAAACTCTATTTTTTCTGCAAATTCAGTGACGTTATTCCTCTTCTCGGATTTCGGTGGAGAGGTGTTTAAGTTCCTAACTTTTTATAATTTATTTTATTTTATTTTGACAAGGTGTTATAATATATATATATATATATATATATATAGAATATTCTGTAAAAAATAACTATAATAAATATCTCATTTATTAAATATTTTTATTTTAAAAAATCATTAATAATTTTTATTTTAAATTTATTAATAAATAAATATATAATTATTAATATTTAATACATTTAATTTTATATTTATTGTATAGAAACTCAAAATAAAAAGTAAATAGATAAATTTATCTATATATTTCTAAACCATAATAATAGAGGAAAAGTTTGAGCTATTTATAGAATACTATTTTCTCAACAAAAAATTGTCACATCAACAATATTTTTATTTTGGATTTTTTATTATTTAATTCATTCAATTTATAATATAAATATTGTATTAGTTTATTCTTATTTTATTAATACTAATTAAGTTATTTTTTATTGAATAATTTCTTATACACCAACAATAGATATATTGTATTAGTTTATTCTTATTTTATTAATACTAATTAAGTTATTTTTTATTGAATAATTTCTTATACATCAACAATAGATAATGTTCAAACAATAATTTCAATAATAAATATTAATTTGTTTGGGGATAATTGTATCATATTTAATATAAATATAATTTATAAATAAGTGTAACACTATTAAAGATGTGTATATATATATAATGTATTTAGTGTGAAATTATATGTCATTTTAAGTATTTTTTAGATTAATATTTCTAAGTGTCCCATCAACAAATTTTTTATTTTGCATTTTTTACTATTTAATCCATTTGATCTAATAATATAAATATTGTATTAATTTATTCTCATTTTATCGATCTTAATTAAATTAATTTTTATTAAAGAATTTATTAAAAATCAACAATAGATATCCAAACAATAATTTCAATAATAAATATTAATTTGTATGGGGATAATTTATACCATAATAATATAAATTAATAAATAAATACAACACTATTAAAGATGTGTGTATATACATATATGTATATATAATATGTATTTAGTCTGAATTATATGTCATCTTAAATATTTTTTAAATTATAAATATCTCATAATCAAATAAAATTTTAGTCTTTTACTTTACACTTAGACTTCATATATTTTTATATGAGAGTGCACATTTTGAATTTATATGACTCACCTTATTTAAATTATATGCTTAGTTTCTAATTATATTGTCATCATCATGATCGTAGACTACTACTACATTTTGATTCTGTGTTGAGTTTAAATTGTAATGATCAATGTCTTGCTATATCAATTAATTTATATGATACTTATAAAGGAATAATTATATGTCATCTTCGATGCTAAGCGATATTAATAAAAAAAATTATAATACAATTTATTTTGAAATAAAAGGTTAAAAATACATAATTGACAGTGCTTGCATCAAGTTCTTACGTAAAATTTCTAATTTTATTGTGTAATGTTTCTATATATACATACTCACACACACATGTATTTAATTTTAATAATTGAATTTGATTTTTAATTCATAATTTTTTTAGTTTTTTTAGTATATTTAATTCAAGTGACTGAAGATATTAGTTTATAACACAGATGATAAAAAAAATGTTTCGACTATAATTGTTGTGTATAAAGAAGTTTTTTAAAAACTTACAGACTTTACAGGTAGAATTTTCAATTTTGATTTGAAGATCATGGTATGGATACTTTTGTTTTTAATATTGATCATAGATTAGTGAATTGGATGTGTATAATATCAATATATTGTTATGAATTGAATTATCTTAAACAAATTTATACTTTCTTAATTATTAAATATTATATTATCTTTTATATACTAAAATTACTTACACTATATTATGAAATAATTAATATTTACCAACATTATATCACAAAATGCACATCGCGCGGATACGAGTACTAGTTTCGATAAATTAAGATTATCAGATTTATCTAATGTAAAAAATATGGGGTAATCCTACTATATACCGGTCTGCGTTAATACATCAATTTATTTTACTGCACTTATTTCTGTTCAATATAATTTTGAGTACACTTGTGTGCCCAGGCCGGCGAGGTGCCCCCAACTTAATCATCATATGGTGCTATATATATACTCTACAGGTATCACGTGTATACCCTTCAGACATCCTATGTATACAAGAGTATACATGTGATACTGTAGAGTATATGTATAACACCAAGAAATGTAACACCATGAAGTATATATATAACATCTGAAGAACATGTGTATAACACCTAAATCCATGTCTCTATGTGTCTCATGAGTATATAAGTTTTTCCGTATAATTTTTGTATTTTGGGTTGTGGAAAGTGGACTGCTGTCCAATATAACTTTTTTGCTACATGCAATTGATTTTGCTTGAATCACTCTACAGGCTGTAGTGATTTTATTGATCATTGCAAATTAATTATTTAACAGATATAAATTCAAATTATTGTGAATGAATTACCACAAAAATATTAATCTTTGCTAAATACATTTTGTTTGCATGAATTAAACTACACCAATGTTTGTATTGATCCTTTTATATCCATAAACTAACTCATTTCTTAAGTTCCTATATGAATGGTTAAGTGTATCTACTCACATCCAAATCATTAAGTAAATGAATTACTGCAAAAATATTGGTTCATTTTAATTTTAATATTTAAAATACAGCGTGTATATTTTACATAGATCAAAACAATGATTTTAACAAAAATATTAATTATGTGTTAATGCATCCATATCATGGATATGATAGGTGGTGGCATTGCTTTTGATGGTAGCCGAAACAATGATTGCTAAAAATGAAATCAAATATGTATATAATAAAATTAAAATCCATTTTAGCCCGATAATATTTTGGTTAATATAATGGTTTGAGATACCTAAATATCCTAACCATATGTTTATGGGATCAACGTTGTAATAATGGATGGAGATACTAATTAAAGTTGAAGATTTATTTCAAAATAGCCCCTATGGATATGGTCTATTTCAGTAGTAATAATTCTTTTCTAGAATTATTCATTGTACTTTAATACTTTTCAAAACTTTGTTATACGTACCGTTTTCATACATTTGTCCTGAACGTATGACAGAATTGTGAAATGCATTTAATTAGTCTTTAATTCTTATTGACATATTTTACTATTTTAAACTAAAAGTCAGATTATTTTAAAAAAAAAAAAAACACACTAAAAGTCAGATGTTCTCCAACTCAACTACCAAAATTCGTACTAATTTGGCACATAAGTAATGGTTCTATTATTATGCATTAAGTCTCGATGGATTTTTTCTTATCGAGAGAACTCTTATAATTCAAATGCATGAATTTCACATCCATGTACTTGAATCTATTTGGATTGACCGTTCGTTTTCTTTTTTTCATGCTTGATTTTTTATATTTGATCATAATCTTTGTACTATTGAAGACATACCTTTATTTTATATTAGTTATATCTTTATGTCCAAATTTCTTATCTAAGTGAACACTATTTTAACTTTTTTTTTTAAATCACGGACTTTTATTTTATGTTACCTCTACATTTATGTTATATTAGTCATATTTTTATCTACCCACCCATACTTGTGGGACGTGTCTAAGAGCGCATGGACGAGTTTTGTCCTGTTGCATGGATCTTAAATAAATTCATGAAAGTTTTTGTGTTTCTTACTGATCTTAACAAGATGTTACATGTGTTGCACGCGCCTTTAATTTAAATATCTGAATAGATATTTCTACCATATCGAGAACATGATATTGAATAAATTAAAAAAATTATATTCAATATTTACAAAAAAAAATATATGTAATTAATTCTACTATACAAGGTTACAAGATAGATATATGTAAAGAGACTACATATCAAAATAACTGATCTTTTAATTTTATAAATTGAAAATTGCAGGTGATGACATCATTTCAAATGAACCTATATATAAACGGTGCAATCTTGTCTTGTCTATTCCTCTCTGCCATACAATCGTCTCTTCTATCATATACTACCTTCAGTCCCAAAATAAATGATGTTTTAGCAACTAAAATTTGTCCTAAAATAATTATTGTTTTCGTATTTCAAAGCATATTTACATACAATATACCAAATATGTCCCTATTTACTCATCTCAAATTAAATGTATTAAAGAGATAAAAGCTTCTCATTAATTAAACTTAAACAGGGATAGATTGAACTTTTTATCACATTTCTTAATATATGTGCAAAAGACTAAAACGTCATTTATTTTGGGACGGAGGTAGTACCTCTGTAGCATGTGGATTGTATCAAATGATAATATGTGTGCAAATTTATTTTCTCTGACTTCAAATTCACCTTTAATATTATAAAATTAAATATATAAAATAAATAAATATAACATGTATAATCATCTGATAAACACATGTAATCCACGAGATATAGGATAGAAGTTATCCATGCTATCTTTGGTTGCCACCCTTTTCTTTTCATCATGTAAACCACATTGCCTTTAATTTCATCAATTTCTGCATCACCATTTATATCTAAGGTTTCTTTATGTATATAAACATAATCAATTGAATAAATTAAGATTAGATTGTGAGGTTTGTGATGAGATGTGGTTTCTCAGAGCAAACGGGCCTTCTGGATTTTCTTCAACCTCCACCGCCGAACAAGTTACTCATGGAATCGATGGCTCTGGCCTCACCGCCATTGTTACAGGTCCAACCTTCTCTTATTTCTTTCACAAATGGTTAATTCGATTTTAATCTGTTAATGGTGTTGAATTTTGAGTTTAGATAGTTTTGGTGGATGGAAAAGGCTGTGGAAACTTCTAGAAAATTGTAATTCTCTGTTGAGTTTATGGATAATTGCTTGCTCTGGCTCTCTTTTGTCGCCTAGATTGATCAAGTATATGCTTTAGGCCACTATTTTGATTCTGTTTCATTATCCATGTGCTGTTCAGTAGGTTCTAGATGCATCTTCATTATTTTCGGATTCATGTATACTCATAGATTTTGTATGTTGGATTGGGTTTCTGTTTTGTTTAGTTTCATATTGTAAGAGTACATGATAATTGAAATTTATTCATATAAGATTCTAGCACTCATTAAAATGGAAGGTTTTTCATGAAATATTGTCATTTCTTGTATACTTTCAGGGGCATCTAGTGGTATTGGAATAGAAACGACACGTGTTCTGGCTAAGCGTGGTGTTCATGTTGTAATGGCTATCAGGAATATGCTTGCTGGGAAAGAAATTAAAGAAAGATTAGTTAAGGAGAATCCTGTTGCAAACATTGATACCATGGAGTTGGATCTTAGCTCGTTGGAATCTGTTAGAAGATTTGCATCTCAATACAAGTCTTCAGGTCTTCCATTGAACATTATGATGTAAGTTGATCCCTTGAATGTAACTTACTCTTTCATTAACATTTTCTCAATGTCTATAATCATAATTACCTTCTCTAATGTCAGTAATAATGCTGGAATAATGGTACCCCCGTTCACGCTGTCCAAAGACAAGATAGAGTTACAGTTTGCTACAAATTACTTAGGTACTATGCCTATTCCCTATATCTTGTGCTTGTGCATATTGGTAAGATAAATCTTAAGAACAAACTGCAAGATAATGAAACAAAAGGCTTTCTTGTTGTTTCTCAGTATGTTTTTTCATTTTAATTTGTTCTGCTGCATGGTTTACAGGTCATTTTCTTCTAGTGCATATGTTGTTGGACACGATGAAGAAAACGGCTCGTGAGATGAAAAAGGAGGGAAGGATTGTGAATGTGTCGTCATCAGCTCACACAGTTTCATACAAGGAAGGGATACTTTTTGACAGAATCAACGATGAAAAAAGGTTTGCAAATTCTCTTCCACTACATTCTCAAATAGTCAAAAAAAAAAAAATTTGATTGGTGTATGTAGTTATGTAATACAACTTCTCTACATGCAGTCACACTAGATGGCGTGCATATGGCCAATCAAAACTTGCTAACATACTGCACGCTAATGAGCTGGCGAGACAGTTAAAGGTGATTAATTCGATGTATATATAATTGACATTAGTTGTGTTACCTCTATGTGCAGTTATATACTCATTTTCCATGAATAGGTTTGTTTGCTGATTTACAAAAAGTTAATTTAATCCAAGCATGAGCTTAGCTCCTTATGACTTCAGGGATATTAGACATCAATCTGTAGGATACTTGTTGGATAAATAATGGGAAAATATCTTGTATGTTATCTATTGATTACTTGCACTCACTTGACCAACTAATGGATTGCTTTCCGATAGATGCAAATGGTATAATGTAGGAGAAACAGAGCTATAATTCTCTAATCCTTAATACTACCTCCGTCCCAAAATAAATGACGTTAGCATTTTGCACATATATTAAGGAATGTGATAAAAAGTCCGATCTACCCCTATTTAAATTTAATTAATAAGAGGTTTTTATCTCTTTAACACATTTAATTTGAGATGAGTAAATAAGGGCATATTTGGCATGTTGCATGTAAATATGCTTTGGAATACGAAAACGACAATTATTTTGGGACAAATTTTAGTTGCTAAAATGACATTTATTTTGGGACGGAGGTAGTAATCTTTAAACTTGCTACAAAAAGTCCTTAAACTGCTGCAAAAACAGGAAGAGGGTGCAAATATAACAGCAAATTCTCTTCACCCCGGAGTAATCACAACCAATCTTTTCCGTAATGCTGGAATTTTTGAAGGTAAGCTTGGCATATTTGAAGGTAAGGCAATTTAAATTAAGTTTCAGGCTTCCTTCTTGATTGTTCACTTCCTCTCAACGCAGGTTTGGTGAGCACGGTCGGTCGACTGTTGCTTAAAAATGTTCAACAGGTATTTAACTACCGAGTTTACTTATGAATTAATTCTTGATGATATTTGAAAGATGTATTGTTGTAAACTAATGTTCTTTTAATTCAAAGGGAGCTTCGACTACGTGCTATGTGGCATTGCATCCACAAGTGAAGGGGATGAGTGGCAAATATTTTGCTGATAACAACTTGGCCACACCGAATGCCCAGGCTACTGATCCAGACTTGGCTAGGAAACTTTGGGATTTTAGCATCGACTTAATGAAAACCAAATAATTATTTTATGTCTGTAAACCTTATTCAAAACTAATTTTGAGGAATAAAAAATTGGATGAGGCAATGTTTATTTTATTTTCGATTGTTTGTATCGTTGTTCTCCGAATTCTAGTTTGCAGTTGTACATAGATGCTCCAAAAAGGGACACACTGCAGGTCAAGGATTCATATCCATTGAAGACAATTACAAGATTTAGAATTGGTTAACAGATTGCAAATCTGAATATTGTTAGCTCAGATCTCTCTCTCTCTCTCTCTCTCTCTCTCTCTCTCTCTCTCTCTCTCTCTACAGCAGTTGCAAACTGTAATATAAATAGTTGTACAGCTATTATTGTCCAGGGTTACTCTTTCTTCCCTTGTATGCAATAATGTGAATATACATTTCTTTTCAGACAAAACATTTAACGTTGACTGTACAATCGAAGCTATAATCCCCCAGGCCAATTAAGCCCTTTGATTAGGACTCCATGTCAGCTACATGTCAACTTTTCATTAGCACTTGAACATTCGATGAGGTGCCCACCGAATCAGTTGGCCGCTCGGAGTCACTTCTTATTTACGAAGCTCACCACACGTCGCCCATCACCGATCTCACTCTTGGTACCTCATTTCATTTTGCATCAGCATGGGACCTCTACCATCATTTTGAATCTTGATATTCTTCTAATCAATATACCATCCCCAACAAATAAAACAATGGTGATGTTGCATAGCCTAGAAAAACAACCACTTTTCATGGTAATGTCGTGAAGTTATACTCCGGTTGTGCGGTGGCATAATGCAGGAGCTAGATCCAGAGACTGATTCAACTTCACAGGATCTCTGAGTTGCTGAGAAACCCGATCAGCCAAGACCGATTGCTGTCCGTCACAAAGTTCTCCATTAGCATTAGCTCTTCCGAATTGCTTTCCGAGAGCATCATTATCATAAGACATCAGTTCCCGGAAAGCATGAGATCCTGACTGTAGGCCTCGAAGAATGTCAGGATCCCAGTAGGAGGGGGTGGGAGAGCGCATTTGCATATTCCCAAAACCCTCTTGTGATAACAAAGGTTGATTGTGAAATGGGATGGCACCAATTCCACCAGTTAGAGGTGTGGATGAGCCAGATGTCGTACGGGGGCTAGATATAGGTGAAGGAGACATTCTCCCACTTAGATGTTGAGGTGACCTTGGATGTAGAAGAGGACTCCCAACTGGAGACACTGGACATGATATGTTTCTTGGAATATAAATGTCACTGGAATGTGAACCAGAAAACACAAGTAAGCTCAATATAACAATTAAACACACACACATACAATATATATAGAGAGATTTATAAATATAGTGTGTGTGTGTGTGTGTGAGAGAGAGAGAGAGAGAGAGACCTAGAATGGAAATTAGATTTTGATACTCTGGATGAGTGGATAGCAAGTCTTTCTGTATCCGGCTGCTGAAGAATTCTCCCATTACCAATGGCCTGTAAATGATGCAATGATATCAGTAAATACATGGAAAGTAGACAAGCATGAGTTATTGCTAGGTGCTTCGTAACATTTTTTTGGGCACTTAACATAAGAACATGTACAATGCAACACATAAAGATTAACAAACTAAGACGTTTTAACAAAAAATGTTGTGTGTGTCAGCCTGAATCATGTAATACATTCATGAAGATTCAATATTGGACAAAATGGTTACCTTATATGTTATGAAAAAAATTCAAGGGTCTAGATGAAACTTTAAACACGAACATATGAAAATCACAGCAATGATCATACATGCAAGAGGGATAGAGATAATACCACAGGTTTCACAGTATTTGCCATTGCACAATGATCGGAGGATGTAGGACTTAGTATTTGTTTTTCCAAGGGTGCAACACTTTTCACAAAAGCGTGATCCAAAAGCCTGGCAGCTGTGGGACGATGCAGTGGGTTCCGTTGCAAGCATAGTCTCACAAAATCTTTCCCTTCATCTGAGAGGTAATCTGGAATTGTTGGAAGTTCTTTGCTATTTCCAATCTTGAACATAGCTGCAACCTTTAAGCCCCAATACAAAACATTAGATATCCATGAAATACCAGAGAGGCACTGGAAAACATTCAACCAGTATACCCATGATTTGGAAATAGAAAATTGCTCCTCTCACACATCCACACATGAATAAGAAAGAATATCAAATCTAGAATGAGACTAAAACACTAACCCCTTCATACTGGGACCAAGGTGGTTTTGACGTAGCCATTTCTAAGACAGTGCATCCGAGACTCCATATATCTACTGCTAGGCTACATCCATTTGAATTTCTTATAACCTAAGCAAACAGCAGAGAACGAACATGGTTAGGAAGGTCCAAGCAATCTGTAGGACTTTGAGATCCAGGAAAAAAAAAGGAACAAAAGTAACAAACCTCAGGAGCCATCCAGTAAGGACTGCCCTTAAAAGATAAAGGACAAGTTTGTCCAGTAATCTGTAAATTTAGAAAGAAAGAAAAATGTTAGTAACAATCTTAAACCAATAAAGGCATAAAATCATGGGGCTGATCAGATTTAAAAAGCCAGGAACATCCTGAACATATAAGAACTGTAAAATATTTATTAGTAAATGGAAAACAATGTTTGGAGTCAGCATGCAGTGGCAATTATCAAATATAAGAAACAAAATACAGAGCAATTGATTATTCTTCTAGAGTTGGAGGTAACTGATCTAAAGTCGTTTCAGTAGTCAAATCACTTGATTAACTCTAACCAGTCATTTTTTATGCTGTTTTCCCTGCACACAGTTTCTTCAATATTAATTACAATTTAGACTACATTTAACAGAAGAGTCCTCACTTACATGCTTTGCCATCCCAAAGTCAGCCAACTTTACGCGGCCATTTGGGTCCACAAGTATATTGGCGCCTTTAATATCCCTGCAGGTATGTGAAGTTCAACATGATGTCCACTGATGAATATTCACACCAAATTGTAACTGAAAATTGACCAAGGAAGAGCACCAATTTACCTATGAACTGTATTTTTAGCATGTAAAAATGCAAGCCCTGACAAGATCTGTTGAGTATAACTGCGGATAGCTGATTCTCCTAGTTTTCCATATTCTTGCAGAATTTTGTGGATGGAACCACCAGATACATATTCTAGATATATATATAACTTATCACCCACCTAATAAGTGAAAATAAATTCAGAATCAATTGAAGCTTGAGAAAATGACCATGTACAACTAAAGATGATATGTCACATGACAGCACCACTTGGCAACAGCCTTTGACAAATTTACTAGTCACAGCAATGAATTATATATGAAACTGTTCTTAACTATCAGGTTTCCAAGCCAAATCAACTGTAAGATATTTCGTAGATTAGAGTTGCCCTTACAGACTTTGCAATCAATGTTTTGCCATTATAAAACAAGTAATAAAAAATTGCTTGAGTATAACTGACCGTTTCAGATCCATAGTACTGCACAATATTAGGATGTCTCAAGCGACTCAACAGCACAATCTCCTGCAGCAAAAAGGTTATATAAGAATGTTCAATATAGTCAGTAAATATTGAACAGCATTCGACACAATAATGAGTACCATGCATCCTCTACAAAAATACATTTCCATGAATCTAAATACCAACAGACTTACTTGTCCCAACTGCTTAGCACTTTCCTTTGACTTTGCATCATCAGAAAATAATGTAACCTCTTTCATAGCACACATTTCACCAGTGTCACTAAAGACAATAGAAAATCAACATTAATCAGGAAACAATTTCAAAAAAATGAACAAGCTAAAATATCCCATGAGTAAGGTAAGTTATTAGGGATTATTCTAAATTAGCATAAAAATGGCTCAACAAGTTTATAATTCAGACTCCAGAGATTTATTATCTTCAGGGAATAAGAGCTCCCTTGAAAAGAATGAAGACAATAACCAATCGGCCCATCAAAACATGTGAAGTTATAAACATAGGAAATAAATATGTGCTAATGAGATTTTCCCACCTATTAAACCCAACATAGACATGTCCAAATGTGCCTCGTCCAAGCAACTTCCCCTTTTTCCAACGTGAGCCAGGGCTAGTAAGATTTTCTGCTCTTCCAGGACTACGTGGTACAGAAGGTGATGTCACAGCTGAATTCTGATGAGAGAAGGGTAAGGAATTGGTAATTGATATGGGAGGAAGGGGCAGGGGATGACTTTGCTGTTTTGCATCATCAGGCCAGTTATTCTGAGATTCAGAATGTCCCCCTCCAGCCCTAGGATGAAGTGGTGTTACCGCACCACTATGAATTCTGGAACCAGGGCCAGGGCTTGTCATTCTAGGACTAGGATTTGGAGAATATTCTGGGCTTCCTCTACTAGGTTGCCAAAATAATTGTCCAGACATGTCCCCACCCATTGAATTATGGCCAGAAGTCTGACCTGAGCCAGGACTGGAGCATTGACCAGATCCAAGAAACGGAAAATCAGGATAAAGCTTTCCACCAGCCAAGCCAGTACTTGTAACTTGATCATAACCAGAGGCTCGCATTGGGCTTCTAGAGGGACTAGACTTTGAGCTATCTGGAGCACTACAAAAGGCACCATGGTGAGGAACTTGTAAACTTGGCATATGACCATTGAAGTGCCGTCTTCTTGGAGGTGAAGAGGAAACATTTTTGGAGGAAAGATTTACTGGAACTGGCAACACTTTTGAGATTGATGGCGCAACAGGGGACTGATCCTTAACAGAAACACTTCATGGAGAAAATACAGGATAAAAGGGCTCCTTGTTAGTAAGAGAGATATCAAACCTAATGCACAAGTAAATCATATCAAAAGAATGGGCTTTTTTTTACGTGATGATTTTAGAATTCCACTCACCTTGAGGGGCTGCCTGCAGCAGTCCTACACCCGATATCATAGTCATTAGCCAGAGGACTACGCTGACGTGAATCAGCTGGATCATCACTCTCAATGGAACACTCACTACAGACAGAAGCAACAGCCAATTCACTATCCAAATCAGCAGGTTCCAGTCTTTGGCGGATGCATGCAGGCCTCGGTAGGGGCAGAAATAATGATGGTTTGGAGGACCTTCCTGATTTTGGCTTTGCCGATTCGCTTATTCCAGAATCTGTACGGCTAACTTGTGCTGGACGGAGGCCTGGAACAGGAAGCGGTTGAGCTTGGGGTCTTTCTGCAAAACTTTGACATCGTGCTACATTTTTGGAAGGTGATGGAGACCTTGACTGAGCTCGTGATTGAGAACCCCTCTCTGAAACCGTGTCACTTGCACGTCTTCTAGACCCTCCTGATCTACTGGAAGATTTACTTTCAGGACTCTTGAACTTCTTATGGAATGAGTCAATTAAACTTTCTTTAGTTGTTTTCTTTTTGGCTTCTTTTGATGATGACTTCCCCCACCATGAAGGCATGTTTTCTGTAAACAGAAGTTCTTTAAAACAAAGACAGCGCTCATGGAATAATAATGCAAGCACATGAATTCTATTATTTGTACCACTTCATTCTGTCCAAAGCAACAAGAAGAAGCTACATCCATTCCATTGTAAAATTGTCATCAAACATCATCAAAATTAAAAGTATCTACTGAATACTGTTATTTTACAAGCTTCTGTAAATAGAAATGTAGAGATCCATACAAGGAAATACATTAACCCTAATTCTACTTTCCTTTCTTTGTTTTTCTTCTGCTGAAGTTTTTCCTGGGCTGATATATCATATCATATGAGTGGTAAAAGGAAGCAATTTGACCAATCATAATCCATCCCATTCACTACAACGACAATGTGAGCCACTATTCTTGAATCATATTAAACTTTAGAATCTTTAACTCACCAAAATAAGCAAAATTAATTCATCCATTTATAATCACAAAAACGATTAAAAAAAAAAAAATTACCCCACTTGAGAAACACAACGTTCTAAATTTCCAATCTTTTCTTATTTACCCTGATATAAAATCAATCAACTAATACCTCTGATCTCTGAATAAGCAACTAGGGCGATTATAATGCAATCTCGATTCTCTAGTATCCAAAATCAGAGGTTCTCACTACAGATCTAAGCAGACTTCACAAAATTTCCGCCGCAAAAACAAAAAAATTAAAAACACTAACTTTACACAGTGGAAGTAATCGCAGTAAACTGAACGAAGTAACTCAAAATCTAACCTCAACTTCTCAGCTTCTCACATCCCACGAGCAAAACAAGAGCAACAGCTCACTTATTCTGCAGAATCTATCGAAAATTTGGGCGTCCGGTTTTGAACAAATCCCTAACGCCCAAATGCTTAAAAACTACGCCTTAATAATTCAAGTGCGTGTTTGTGTGTGTGTGTGAATTCAGACTATCATAAGAGATCGCGTAGAGAGAGAATGGGAGAGAGAGAATGGAGTGAGTGCACAGAAATGGAGTTGTCTGAGTGAAGAATTTAATAATAGTAGCAATTATTGCAATTATTATTTGTCATTAAAGAAAAAGGACACTCGTTTAATGTAATTTTGGTGGAATAATTATAAATGGGAATTTAATACTTTCTGCTTTATTATCATAAATATTTTTCTTTTCTTTTCTTTTCTTGAGGGATAAACTTTTTTCGGGTACACTTTGGTTGCTTTTGAGGTATTCCTTTCATATACTTTGTTTTTTCTTTTTTCTTTTCAAATATTTTTAATAATTGAGTTTCGAAAATTTATTTGTTTTTAATAGCGCAACATAGTACTTGAAAGTGACAGGATGGGTTATAAGTGAAATGATTTTCGGCTATTTAATGAATAAGAAATTAAGAGAATAGTTGTTTTTATTTAATTTGTAGGGGTATTAAAATAAATGTTGGGCATTTGTTTATTGAAATGAGAAAAATTAGATTACGAATTGTAGTCTATAAATGAGGGCTAATTAGAATTAAATTTGTGACGGTTTTAGATTTGAAAGCAACACCCGTATAAAATATAGATCCGTTAGTAGTAATTATAATACCAATATGCTATTGCTTGGGCTTATGTCGGGATGATTTTTATTTTTTTAGAAAGGTATATTTAGTTTTTTTTCTTTTCTTTTCTACTATAGTTTCTGTTTTTTCTCTCTTTCTTTTAAGTTGGCTTTTATATTTTATATTTTGACTTTCGAAATGATGGAATTTTAATCTTACCCGAACACTCGAACTCAAAACTGGAGTTGGAAAAAATATCAAAAATTTTGAAATATCATATGTATCATATCAAAGTTTTTTGTAGGTATCGACATGATAGTTTCAAATTTTCGATAATTTCAATTTAAATTGAAATGCTAAAAATATTAAGACTGCAATTTTCAGCAAGATAATGGTATTCATTTTTGTGTATCAAAAATTCAATATAGTATACAACATAAGAAATAATAATATAAAATAAATGTATATATATTACATATATGTATGACTATGTTGATATAAAAGTATAAGTATGATCACATAATGATATAAGTAATATCAAATAAAGGTATATATGTGTCGAAATTAGGTTTTTTTATGTTAAAACTATTACACAAAGGTATGATATTTGCATATAAAAGAATATGACTAATATAATTTAAATATATACTAACATATTATGAAGGTCAATTTTTTTTAATTAATATATTACACTAAGAGTATGATGTCTTAATATAAAGGTATAATTATTGTGTATAAATGTATGATTAATGTAACATGAAAAATTATTTTAATAAAAAATAAAAGTTATAAAGGGGAAAAAAAAAAAAAGGAAACACACATACTAAACTACCAGCTACATAGGAGACCACCTCTAAATAAATAATATAGGTGTTTGTGATAGTAGTTCTAACTTACAAGGACAATGAGTTTATTTTTAAATAATAACTTTCACCCTACAAAAACTCATGGTTCAATCAATCAAAAGAGAGATCCTTCTATAGTATATCAAGTGTATTAATATACCACACTTTTCACTCATTTTTAGTCATTAGATCTGAAATATTGCATATTAACCTTCAATGATCTCAGGTGTGATGGCTGAAAATGGATTGTGAGTCCCATATATTGATACACACGGTGCACTATAAAACCACCCATTATTAAGAGAAATCTCATGTGCACCAGGTGCATGAATCTCAAATTCATGCACCCAGGTCGGGTGCAGGCTGCCCGACCCTTTTTTTTTTTCTTGCGCTTGATTCTTTAAATTTGATCACGACTTTTATGTTATGTTAGATATACTTTTATACCTAGATATCATACCTTTAACTTAAAAAAAAAACCCTAACTTCGGCACATTTTGTACATATACTTTTACATAGTATTAGTTATACATTTATATTATGTTAGACATACTTATATATTATATTAGACATACCTTATATAATATATAAATGTATGACTAACATAGTTAAAATGTATGACTGATATAACTAAAAGGTATGTTCAACATTACTAAAAAATATGAATGTATAGTTGAAAATTTTAAGGGTCTGAATTCACGATACAAAGGTATGACTAACATTACATAAAGGTATGTCTAACATAACATAAAAATCTATCTATATATAAAAGGAGGATAGTTGGCAAAATTGTAAATTTTGCCACTTTCCTTCCTAAAAATGTCAAATCAAAATTTTAGTTAATAAAAAAATTGTAAAAACTATTAGTATTATCAAGGGAATTAATTATGGAGTAGGTCTTGTGTGAGACCGTCTCACGGATCTTTTTTCGTGAGACGGGTCAACCCATAACCCACACTTAGAAATTCATATGAAAGTTTGTGGATATGGATTCAATTCATGGGTAATAAAGATCCGTCTCACGGAAACTATCCGTGAGACCGTCTCATATGAGTTTTTGCGTTAATTATGTTATATTGTAATATTTTCAATTAACTTATTATTATTATTATTATTATTATTATTATTATTGTTATTATTATTATTTTATTCATACCATTACTATTATTAATTAATTAATAGTATTATCATCATTATTATTATTATATTTAGATTATCATCATCATTTGTTGTTGTTGATAAATAATGTTTAATGTTGAACAATAATTTAATTCTTTTGTGTTAACTATCATTACTTAATGTCTAAAATTATTCACATTCTCATTTAAAATTAAAGAAATTTTAAGATATTTTTGTAATTTTGAAAAAATTGTTGTATATAAGTAAATATTTCAAAATTTATATTGTTGATTGATCAATTTTGGCCAATTCCAAAAATCATTAGCTTATCAAATTATTTATTAAACTAAGAAAAATATTCAACAAAAGATAAAAACAAATGTAGAATGTAAGTTTTCAAAATATTAAATTTCTTTTTTTTTCTAACTTTAATTACTTAATGTTTATAATGATTCATATTATCAGTTTTAAAGTTAAATATATTCTAAAATATTTGTTGTAATTATGAGAATGTTGTATATAAATAAATATTTCAAGACTTATATTGTTAATTTGTCACTTTTAATTTCGAAAATCATTGACTTATTAAATTATTTATATCAAGCCATGAAAAAAATTCAATGAAAAAGAAAAACAAATAGAATGTAAGCTTTCAAGTTGTTAATCTTTTTTTTTTTTTTTGTTAACTAAAGTTACTTAATGTTTATAATTATTCATATTATCAATTTTAAAGTTAAAATAAAATTTAAGATAGTTTCTGTAATTATGATAAATTTTGTACAAAAATAAAAATTCAAAATTTATACTGTTAAATGATCATTTTTAACTAACTTCATCATTGATTTATCAAATTATCTATTGAGCCAACGACCATAATTTTTTTTCAAAAAACAAATAAATAGAATATAAGCTTTCAATTTCGTTGTTTAGATTATTTATAATTTTGTATTCCAACCTTTTAATATTGTCAAATATAATGTAGAATAACATATATAAATTGTGTTATTAGAATTTAAAATAACACGTCCCAAGAAAACGAATGCACAGGGAAGTTTGAGAAACACACGAGAGATCGGACCAACCAAATTCTACTTTCTTCAACTAAAACTCTACTTTACCCAATAATTATTTTTAAATAATAAAATATAACTTTAAAAATTAATAAATATATGGTAAATATATTTCTATATCATACAACATTTGGAATAATGAAGATATATAAATAACTTTTAATATAACTATCAGAATAAATAATAAACCGCGCATCGCACGGGTGAAATACTAGTATGTATAACATAACGTAAATGTATGATATCTAAAATGAATTTGGATGGATTTGAACACATCCACCCAAGCGCATGGGGGTGTGAAACACGCGTGGAATTGAATTTTTTAGCACGTTAATAGAGTCAACTCGTATGCATGAATTCTAAATTCATGAACCTAACGAACACCGGACTTGCTTGGTGTCAAAAAGATATACTCAATGAAAGGTATAAATTAATTAAACTAAAATAAAATAAAGTTGATTGATAGTGACATTAGCCTTGATTTGTCTCCTTTAGACTATAATAGCAAGAGTTACTCTCCTTTGCACCAGTTACACGAATCTGTGATCCGTGCAACTAGGCCGCGCGCGGGTTGGGGGGCCCGTGCCTCTTTACTTATTTCGCGTGTTTTGGTCGTTATCCTCACGTTATGTTAGGGTTACCTTCGCATTATGTTAGGGTTACCTTCGCGTTATGTTAATGTGACCCCATATCCAGATTTCATACCCTTAGTTTAAAACCACTGAACTAAAATGTTAATCATACCCTCATGTTATGTTAGGGTTACCCTCATATTATGTTAGGGTTACCTTCATGTTATGTTAGTGTTACCCTCGTGAGGGTAACACGGGTAACATTAACATAACATGAGGGTAACCCTAACATAACATGAGGGTATGACTGCCTGAGCGAATCTTGGTGGGTTTGAGCGCACCCACCAGGCGCGTGGGGGCGTGTGAGAGCGCGTTGGGCACGTGAAACGCGCGTGGGGCGGGTCGACCCGGGTGCATGGATCTTTGCACCAGTTGCATAAAATATTTTGCCTAATAACAAATATTAATATAGAATTCTATCAAATCTATATATATATATATATATATATATATAACCTTCAATAAAATAGTAATAACTAATTTTCCCTCCTAAATTTACATCTATCTATATATAAAAGGAGGACAGTTGGCAAAATTTACAATTTTGCCACTTTCCCTCATAGAAATGTCAAATCAAGATTTTAGTTAATAAAAAAATTGTAAAAACTAATAGTTTTTTTAAGGGAATTAATTATGTTATGTTGTAATATTTTCAATTAACATATTATTATTATTGTTTTTATTATTATTATTATTATTATTATTATTATTATTATTATTATTATTATTATTATTATTATTATTATTATTATATTCATTATCATTACTATTATTAATTAATTAATAGTACTATTATTATTATTATTATTATTATTATTATTATATTCATTATCATTACTATTATTAATCAATTAATAGTATTATTATTATTATTATTTGGTTGTTGTTGTTGTTGTTGTTGTTGATGATGAATAATGTTTAATGTTGAACAATAATTTAATTCTTTTGTATTAACTATCATTACTTAATGTCTAAAATTATTCACATTCTCATTTAAAATTAAAAAAATTTAAGATATTTTTATAATTTTGAAAAAATGTTGTATATAAGTAAATATTTCAAAATTTATATTGTTGATTGATCAATTTTGACCAATTCCAAAAATCATTAGCTTATCAAATTATTTATTAGACTAAGAAAAATATTCAACAAAAGATAAAAACAAATAGAATGTAAGTTTTCAAAATATTAAATTTCTTTTTTTTTGTTGCTAACTTTAATTACTTAATGTTTATAATGATTCATATTATCAGTTTTAAAGTTAAATATATTCTAAAATACCTTTTGTAATTATGAGAATGTTGTATATAAATAAATATTTCAAGATCGAATTGTCACTTTTAACTAATTCAGAAAATCATTGACTTATTAAATTATCTAACAAGTCATGAAAAAAATTCAATGAAAAAGAAAAACAAATGGAATGTAAGCTTTCAAGTTGTTAATCTTTTTTTTTTTGTTAACTAAAGTTACTTAATGTTTATAATTATTCATGTTATCAATTTTAAAGTTAAAATAAATTTTAATATAGTTTTTGTAATTATGATAAATTTTGTACATAAATAAAGATTCAAAACTTATACTGTTAAATGGTCATTTTTAACTAACTTCATCATTGACTAATCAAATTATCTATCGAGCCAACGACCATAAATTTTTTTTCAAAAAATAAATAAATACTCCCTCCGTCCCGGTCGAAGTTGTCTATTTTGACCGGGCACGGAGTTTAAGAAAACACAGTTGACTCTTACTTTTTGATTAAAAAATTGTTTTTTATACTTTTCACTTTATAATTTTTTTGTCATTTATGGGCTGGCAAATTGGATTGGAACAAACCGAAATGGCAAGTAAACAATTTCGACCGGGACGGAGGGAGTAGAATATAAGCTTTCAATTTCGTTGTTTAGATTATTTATAATTTTTTATTCGAACCTTTTAATATTGTCAAATATAATGTAGAATAACATATATAATTTGTTATTAGAATTTAAAATAACACATCCCAAGAAAACTAATGCACAGGAAGTTCAAAAAACACACGAGAGATAGGCCAACCAAATTCTACTTTCTTCAACTAAAACTCTACTTTACCCAATAATTATTTTTAAATAATAAAATATAACTTTAAAAATTAATAAAGATATGAGACATATATATTTATATATCATACAACATTTGGAATAATAAAAGATACATAAATAACTTTAATACAACTATCAGAATAAATAATTAACTGCGCATCACGCAGGTGAAATACTAGTTAGATAGTAAATAGAAAGAAAGTAGTTACAAGAATTATCAAAATCAAAAATAAAAATATATATACTTTTAAGAATTATAGGTCCTCTAGGTTGGGCTATAGCCTATAGGTAGAATTTTTTAGGATATTTTTTTCTTCTTCTTTATTTCATATAAATCATAATCTCTAAATTAAATAGTTTTTTCATTTTATATTTTAAGAATAATTTTTAAAACAAAATGTGTTACATTTTTTTAGAAATATATTAAAATGAAATACATTTGGTATAATTATTTGATCTATTAGTCAATACAAGTGTGTTGAATATCGAGTTACCTACGTTACTTAAATATATATCAAGATATTTTAGGTATTTGATGAACATATATTTTCTTTTTATTAACTTGAAATAATTAAGTTGTTTGCCTTGGTTAAACCAAAATTTTCAAAAAAAATCTATAATTAATTGTGAATGCAATAAATATTCACTAACAACTTTGTTAATAAAATCATAATTAAGATAAATCAAAAAATATAAAATTATATTAATCATTATACTTATAGTTATATTTAGTGCAACATGCATAACATATCTTTTGAAGTTAAGATATTTTTTTAAATATCAATTATCGTTTAACATTCATGACATGATAAATATTTCTCAATACTAGATTTAGTTTATATATAGTTTAATTTACAATATTAATGGGTGTAAAAAGTGGTGTTTATTAGACAATCTCATATTTCAAATAGAGATTAAATTTATTATTCATTGTTTAACATACCTATACAATTATATATTATTGTTTTCATTTGAAAATTATAATATTATTTAAAATGAGATAAATTAAAAATAAAAAAATTTATATTCTATTAACATATACATTAATTCAGGTAAGATAATACTAACATTACATTATTAAAAAAATTAAAATTAATAAATCATATATGACAAACTGTGAATCGCACGGGTAGTCGGGTACACTGTTATAAGATGTTAGTGGAAGTTAGCATGATTATATATATGCATCAATCAATAAATTTTAATTTTCACAGTCATGAAAGCAAAATTTGTAAATTGAAGAGATTGATTTGCGAACTCAGGGCAATTTTATTCTAAAAGGACACACTGAATTATAGAACACATATTTGGTGTAATAAACGATGTACTTATTGAAGAAAGTTGTTTGATATTTCTCAAGAAACTACGTTAAAAACTCGTAGAACAATTCAAATTGAAAAACTTCAAATAAATATTAACAAAAATATTCAATTAATCAGATTGTTATCATCTATATACAAAAACCTCAAATATCATGATAAGACTATATATATGAGTAAAAAATTTAATAATAAAGGGATATGTGAATTCAATTTCATAAAATGAAAATGTGAGGCTTCATTTTTATAGAAAGAAAAAGATATATCGATCCATTTTTAATGTAAATAGAAATGAAAAGAGATTCGTGTGTGGTTGAGAAAGGGGAGAGAAATGAGAATAAAATAAGATGATGAGAATCAAAATTTGATAATCATTCCCCCCATATTGATTCCATAATCCCTCTCCCCAAAATCATTCTCGCTAGCTCTTTTATATATTTATAGAAATTGTTAAAATGATTATGGTAGATAACTCTTAATATATAGATTGATGATGTGTAATGATTTCATTTCCTGATTTCGTGGAAAGTGAAACATTGAGATTAATAGATGTTTACTGACACCTATTGATGTGTCCATAGTATGTAGAACAACGAGATTGCATATTTATGTATATAAATTAGTACATTATAAATATTAATATTCTATTAATTAATTTATATTTCTGATGTTGTTTATAATTACCATACTAAATTTATATTCAATCAACCATTATCCATCATAATGATATATTATCCACCATTGAGTATTATTCTTTTGAAATTGTCTCATAAATTTATTTGCATGAGTCAACTCAATTCACAATCATATAAATTGTAAAAATGAGTTTTGTTTGTGAATAATAAGATAATTATATCTTACAATAATCACATGTATCAGTATTACTACTCATCCTTTCTTTTTTGCATCCACGAATAGTGACTTTTTAAGACCGTCTCACCAAATTAAACATTTGAGATGATTTCATTCAAGTTTTTGTGTTTTTAATCAACACTTATGGGCAAATTTGAGTTATTAATAAATATAGATGGGTGCATACATGCAGTTGAAGGTTCAAACTTAATGGGTAGAATATAAATTCAAAATGTTATTATAGTTTTGGGACATTAAAATTTGTAACTGCACTTCATGCCATTGGCACCATATTTCAGTAAGACAGGTTTTGGTAGGTTATATGAGATTTATTATTGTATTTATTTAACAAAATCAAAAAAATATATAAAATAATTAATATCCAATTGAGGTCCCATAGTTTTATTGTATCTGAAAAGGGCATCGAGCGTGACATTATGTGCTGTATAGAGATTAAAGTTAATTCTATTATTTGTTTTCTTTTTTATTTGTATATTTGTGTAGATAAAGAAACATCAAAATAGACATCTAATCTCAAACTTTAAATTAGGTCTTCATAATTCCATGAATCGACCAAATTTATTATAGCTTATGTGTAATTTTCGTCTAGATCAATATGTATTGCATGCATATAATTTCTTAATTGTAAATATGAGATATGAATGTATTGCGTATAAATCTAATTAATTGCATATAAATTATGCTCGACAATAAAGATTTGGAGAGATGCCCAAATATAATATAATAATTTATTCTTGACTAATCAAGTTATAAATTAATTGAAGAAAACAATAGAAAAAACCCAAAAAGGAAAAGTGTTACAAGTTCAATTAATAGAATCCTAACAAGCCTCAATCAAGAAAGTAGTATAGTAGGCAAGCTAAGCACTTGGAAAAGCAGGTTCCATTTGTTAAAAGTAGGATTAGTTCTCTTCTATCATTTTGTAGACAAAGACAAGCATAACTAAATTTAGGAAACAAAATATAATTCTTAAAATCAAGATATTTACACATTGCATAACTTTATAGATGTTACGTGATTTGATATGGTTCTATTTAATTCATTTTTTATACACTTTGTTTCTTCCCTCTTCGATGGAGGTCGGTTTCTCCCTTTTTAGGATTAATTATCTCTCTTTTTTAGTGGAAATGGGTTAAACTATTCTCTTTATGAAACTCTGTTTTGTATACACTTCAATTAATTGAGACATCGAATAAATTCATAGGTGCAGTAAAAAGTGAAGTAAAATAGCTACTACTATAGTTCCAACTTCCAAGTGGGATAAAATAATGGATATTTCATTTTCAAAAGAAAGAAAGAAAAAGCAGTTAGATCCATGAAAATATATATGATGATGTATGTATAATATCCCTAATTAATTGCAAATATATATAGTAATCACAGACGCAATTACACTTTGGTTGGTATCTCTTTTTAATTTGCACTTTCCACCAATACTTATATCTATCATCTACTCATGCAATCTACAATTGCAATCCAAGTGATCTAGTCACACGAGATGTTCTATGTTATTTTTTATTTTAAAATAATCACTACACTCCATGTATATTTGATGACGTCATTATCTAAACATGACGTGCATTAAATACTACCAAATACGAGATATAACTAATAGATGATTCAGTCCGTAGCTAGCTAGCTATTTCATGCAAATATTTCAAATGTTACCAATAATTGTATTATATGTGCCCATAATCTGATACTCCCTCTGTCCCCCTTATCTTTGCCACGGTTTGACCGCACGGAGTTTAAGAAAAAACTGTTGACTTTGATGTGATGTGTTATTTTAATGTTTTTGAGTGGTAATTTTGTAATTAATGTGTGCTTTTTGAGTGCAAAAGTTGTAAAATGAAAGAAATGGAAGGGTAAGGGAGTAAAATTTTATTTGCCATTTTTTGGCTGGCAAAGTTAGTTGGGACGTCAAAAACGGAAAGTAGACAAAGATAGCAGGGACGGAGGTAGTATTTATTTTTCAATTTATAAACAACTATTCGTTATAAGACAGTTTCCATACATCCTCTCTTTTGAACTAAGTTATAGGAAAAGTAATTAAGTTTTATTAAACCTTATATTATCTTCTTCATCTCTACTTATAGGAACTTTTATTAATTTTATTATCTAAAAGCTGCCCAATAATTAATAAATGATACAAATTGATTTTTTTAAAGTAATAGTAATTAAAGAAGAGTTAGGCAATTTGGTCACTTTAATTTTTTTAAAGGTGGGGTAAGGTAATACATTTAGCACAAGATGGTGAAATAGTACTCAACAAGTGGAATTTGTATCATTGTTGAATAATATTAAAAAGTATGGTAAATACAAAAGTACCATACTTTTAATATTTATTATTAGGCGGTCAGAATTTAAATACAATTATATTCCATATTGGCAACATGAAAGTTCAGGGAAACCAGATTCATTAATTTGTCACATGTTTTTATTTATCCATTTAGCTAGGTTGATTTTTTCTGCTAATAAAATCATTCTAATTGGTCCCCATCTTATTTCTAATTGACTATACTACTTAAAAGACTAAAACCAACCATTTCTTCTTCTTTGTGAGAGTCATGATCATCAACTTTCAATTAATTCATTTATTCATAGAATTTATGATTTAGTGGCAGAAAGCAAAATTGGATAGAAATTTTTCAATTTTATATTTGGAGACAAGTCAACTATTAACATATGGTTGAATAACAAATTGTCCATTCCATAAGTTATGTGCTTTTAATTACCAAAGAATATCTCATTTAAACAACAATGTGAATAAATTTGGTTAAAAACACATAAATGAGAGTAGAGCACATAATTAGCTATATGAAAAAACTAAGCAAAGAAAATAATCCATTTAAATGTCATAAAATCTCGTACGTCAATTATTCCCCTGAATAATGAGAAATTCAATATTTAGAGGTGTTTGTTTGTAAACTATGACAATTGATATATCAATTGATGAATAGATATTAAATTAGGTTTGTACCAAAAAAAAAAAAAAAAAACTATTAAATTAGGTAAGTACATGGTCTTGAATCACCAAGAAGAAACTGGACCATAAACTCACTGGGCCTCTAATTTCTCGTCTGGTACATTGGGCCTCTTATTTATGGGCCTATCCCACTAACTGTTATTTTATCATATCTAGTATTTCACCGCGGTGTATTATTTATTCTGATAATTATCTTAAAAGTTATTTATATATCTTTCATTATTCCAAATGTTGCATGATATAGAAATATATTTACCATATATTAATTTTTAAAGTTATATTTTATTATTTAAAAATAATTATTGGGTAAAGTAGAGTTTTAGTTGAAGAAAGTAGAATTTGGTTAGCCCGATCTCTCGTGTGTTCCTCAAACTTCCCTGTGCATTCGTTTTCTTGGGACGTGTTATTTTAAATTCTAATAACACAAATTATATATGTTATTCTACATTATATTTGACAATATTAAAAGGTTGGAATACAAAATTATAAATAATCTAAACAACGAAATTGAAAGCTTATATTCTATTTATTTGTTTCTTGAAAAAAAAAATTATGGTCGTTGGCTCGATAGATAATTTGATAAGTCAATAATGAAGTTAGTTAAAAATGACCATTTAACAGTATAAATTTTGAATCTTTATTTATGTACAAAATTTATCATAATTACATAAACTATCTTAAATTTTATTTTAACTTTAAAATTGATAATATGAATAATTATAAACATTAAGTAACTTTAGTTAACAAAAAAAAAATAATAATAACAACTTGAAAGCTTACATTCTATTTGTTTTTCTTTTTCATTGAATCTTTTTTCATGGTTTGATATAGATAATTTAATAAGTCAATGATTTTCGAAATTAGTTAAAGTGACAAATTAACAATATAAGTCTTGAAATATTTATTTATATACAACATTCTCATAATTACAAAAAATATTTTAGAATATATTTAACTTTAAAACTGATAATATGAATCATTATAAACATTAAGTAATTAAAGTTACAAAAAAAAAAGAAATTTAATATTTTGAAAACTTACATTCTATTTGTTTTTATCTTTTGTTGAATATTTTTCTTAGTTTAATAAATAATTTGATAAGCTAATGATTTTTGGAATTGGTCAAAATTAATCAATCAACAATATAAATTTTGAAATATTTACTTATATACAACAATTTTTTCAAAATTACAAAAATATCTTAAAATTTCTTTAATTTTAAGACATTAAGTAATGATAGTTAACACAAAAGAATTAAATTATTGTTCAACATTAAACATTATTTATCAACAACAACAAATGATAATAATGATGATGATGATAATCTATCTATAATAATAATAATGATAATAATACTATTAATTAATTAATAATAGTAATGATATGAATAAAATAATAATAATAATAATAATAATAATAATAATAATAATAATAATAATAATAATAATAATAATAATAATAATAATAATAATAATAATTTAATTAAAAATATTACAACATAACATAATTAATTTCCTTGAAAATACTAATAGTTTTTACAATTTTTTATTAACTAAAATCTTGATTTGATATTTTTAGGATAGAAAGTGGCAGAATTGTAAATTTTCCCAATTGTCCTCCTTTTATATATAGATAAATTGCGTATGAAATATAAAAAATTGTTAAAATAATACCAATTGTGGATTTATTTTTCTAGTTTTTGGTATCACAAATTGGAGACTCAATATCATGTACTAAACTCTCTGAATCTCTCTGACACACCAGTAAACGCGATCAGTATAAGTGTATTGAAGTATTATATTATTTTATAATTTACCAAACAATATTATAATAGTCATACTTTATAATAAGAATATTAATTAGTTATTCAGGTTTCCCTCGTTATCTATTTAAAATTTTAAGCTACTCTACAATATCGTACCCATATAAATAGCCAGATACGGTACAGAGCGTTTTACATTAAAAAATTATCATAAACAATATAATATTCTTCTTTAAATAATAACAAAAAAGACAAAAACTTGCGTACCCCCGGTGCACCGTACCCCAAAGGTATTATTAGTTTGGTATTAGGTATATATCCATGAGGTATTATTGGTGTATTCATAAGGTATTAGTGATATATTCTTGAAGGTATTAGTTGTATATTCATAAGGTATTACGTGTGGTATTGAAATATATGTTTTAGTGAATGTATCATTCAAGGTATTACTTGTTAGTATTACTCAAATTACTTAAAGGTATTATAATAAATGTTTGGGGACACGGTGCCCCGGGGACACACAAGACCTACTCAACAAAAAAACTATATATGTTCAACAATTAGATATTAGGCAAAAACTTGTGTACCCCCGGTGCACCGTACCCCCAAAGGTATTATTAGTTTGGTACTAAGTATATATCCATGAGATATTATTGGTGTATTCATAAGGTATTAGTGATATATTCGTGAAAGTATTAGTCGTATACTCATAAAGTATTAGTTGCATATTTATAAGGTATTATGTGTATAATTGAAATATATGTTTTAGTGAAGATATTATTTAAGGTATTACTTGTTACATGTTAAGGTATTATGCATATTATTTAAAGGTATTATAATAAGTGTTTGGGGCACGGTGTCCCGATGGCATGCAAGACCTACTCCAGATATTATATTGATCAGACTAGATGATGTGGCTTAAAATAATAAATATATTTTCTTATATAAATAATAATGAACTTATCATGCGATTTAAATCCATTACTACGTTTACAAAAGTGATTATTTATTCGCAAAAATTTGTGTGAGACGGTTTCACGGATAGTTGTCGTGAGACGAATCAATTTTTACCCACTAATATAACTCATTTCCACAAATTTATAAATAAATTGTGAAATATGGATTGTGAATTGACCCGTCTCACAGAAAAAAGTCCGTGAGACGGTCTCACACGAGAATTATGCCGGCATCTCATGTTATCATAACAAATATTGTCCATATACCATAATCCATGCAACAACTCACAAGTTTGTGATCCAACCATATTGGAATAGATCAAAGCTCTCGACAGAAGTTAGATAATCTCAAGAAATTTAAGATCAGTGCACCAACAAGAAAGAAAGAAAAAAAATCCATAGTTTAAATGTTTGTAGATACATGATCAATGGAATGCTGGTTATGTCAAAAGTGAAGAGAGAGCAGCAGAAAGAGCAATTTGTTTCCACAGTACAAGTTAAATATACATGCAAAATGTGTTTAATGGTATACACCTACAATTCTGGATGATTAACTCTTCCAGAGATAGCTTTAATTTGTGGGGCAAGATTCTGGAATCAATTTACACAGTTGATCAACATACTCGCAATATCTTCTACTCACAATATCTACATTCCAAAGCCGAGAGTTTCTTACCTTTATCCGAGGATTTACAAAATGTTTTGCTTGGCATCAGCTTGCCCCCGATTGTAGCATTGGGAAGAAACTCCAGCTATTTCGATGGCTTAATTCCTTTGTGACAACTTCCTCACTGGTCCACCATTCACAGTTGATATTGGATTTCTCTGATACTTCTTCCTTTGGGTTATTGAAGTTGAAATCCTTGCTTGAACCCAGTGAAATCGTACGGTGCTTCTGAAGGGACTCCTCTCCCTCCCCTTCTGAAGGCATTCCAGAAACTTCGTTTGCTGTGTCCCTATTTAACAGTTCTCTGCTACTATCTTCATTCTCTGTCGCCAAATCCTTCTTATCCGTCCTTTCTACTATTACCTCCTTCAGATCACCTGATGCAGTTTTATGTGAAGGGACTGGTTCCCTCACGATACAAGTAGGAATGTCTTCACCAAACAATTCAAATGAGACTCTATGATCAACTACAAGATCATCACTTTGAGATTTATGATCAGAGTTGGCAAGTGATGCCACTTCAGAGATTTGGTTCTCCAGAAGGTTATTATCTCGTGATGGAGGTTCTCCACCATTAGGTGTCAAGGTTCCAGAGCCTAGCCTCGATCCCCATCCATTTGGGGTTAATGATCCAGAACCCACTCTTGAATCCCACCTATAATTTGGAAAATGTTCGTACCCGATAAATTTGGGAGCATCCCCAATGCGAAATTCCATAAAGGGGCGTTTATCAGGGAAGGGCGATGACGTTCCAGAAGTAGAAAGAGCTGAGCCTGGTGACTTAATATGACCACCAGGGCTTCCAGGGTATTGATAAGGTTGGTACTCATACTGGGACAAGGAGTACTTCAGATTGGCCCCACTGTTTCTCCGGTTTCGAGCTAGTGATGATGACAAAAGCTGAGCAAATGGAACTTCCGGTGAAGAAGGTGTTGTCATCTGCACTGGTTCTGGCGGTGGAGTAAAAGAAGCAGTTGATGGTTCGGTGGTGAAGGTAGAAAACACCGGTGGTGAAACTAATTGAGTCTCATGAGCATAGGGGCCAATTGTGAACATGGGTGCAGTCCCACCTGAGGAGTGAGCATGAGCAGTAAGGGACGCAAGTGACAGTAAACCGGCAGGTGATTGAGTGGCAGAGGGAGGATCTGATTGGAGAAAAGATGCAGGAGAAGAGGGAGGAGCTATGAAGGGCAATACAATGGTCGAAGGGTGACTCCGATTTTCAGAAATAGGGGCTGCAACCCCAGGTGCAGCTGGTTCAGAAACAACAACGGCATGACCAATTCGTTTGCTGTGTTTATAAGAACCAAAACACCAGTAGATGCTCCAACAGCTTGCCCATCTTCTCTTCTGGAGTCAAACAAAAACAAGTATAATCAATTAAGACATCTGTTTTCTCATGATTCACAAAAAGTTGCTATGAATAAAAAGTTTGGAATTGCTCTAAATCACACGATAAAAACAACAGTAATTAGCATAAAAGCTATCTACAAATTAAGTTGAAATTAAGAAGTCGTGCCCATAGGCCACAGAGTCGACAATTGCATTACTTCAACATGCACACAGCAAACAGCTTATCAAATTACAGCCACAGTAGAGTAAACAATCAAGACACTGAACTCTCAGCTATTTCCACAAATGTTGTCGACAATAGAAAAACTCCAATGTTAGCATAATTTATAAAAAATTCTTAATGCTCATTCCAAATTCATTAGGAAAATTCAGCACATTGTTGAAGCTTGGTACATCCCCACTTTCCCAAAAGTTAACTATTCTTGTTTGTCTCCTGACTTCTGAGGATATTACGAATTAATGCATCTTAGCCTGCAAGAGACTCCACCCATTCAAAAAGCTTGTTGCTTGCTGTATTTCTTTCAGCAAGACTCTCCCTTTGCTGCCATGCTTGACCTACCCACGGACTATTCTCCAGTAAATAAACCTGAGGGAGGATGCCTAAAGTGTGATAATATAATCTCGGTGTTGGTTTAAGGCTCCTCATTCTCAGATATTATAGAAATCCTATCCACATACTCTTTTCTCTTTATTGCTTGTATCTTATTTTCTTCAGCAGAGGTTTCCCCAGACACTACCTTGACCATGCAGCTTGACATACAAGGCCTTGTTGCACTTGTATCAGTTGTCTAGGAGAAGCGGACTACAAAAGAGTAAGACATCCAACCAAAACATAGGCAAAACAAACATAACTTGTCCTTTGCTCCAATTTCCATTAGACCTGCAAATGGGGATACTCACTCCAGAAGTTGGTCAATCCTTGCCTTCCAAGAGCTCATGAACAAAAATTTAATTCCCGTGATTAAAAAAAAAAAAAAACACCTACCAATCGCCATGGAATCTGAGATTTTGAAAGAAATACAGGATATTGATGGGAAAATGATGCTTAAAAAAATATTCTCAAATTACAAGCGTCTAAGCTCCTCTTTCCAAATTGGACTGTGAAAGCAAATCAGCAATCTGATCCCTCTGCTAAAATCATCACACTGATCACCACAGTGGCATAAAGGCGTTCCAATGAGGACATACACATAATTCACAGCTCAAAGAGACATAAATATACAAAATCATCCAAATTCAAACACCACTTGAAGGTCAAATTCAAATTGTGAGAGAAAAGCTTTCTACAGTTAAATTTAATTTTCACTATAGCCAAAATTAAGATATTTATCCAGACTATGCATCTCGACTTTACAACCCACCGAGTCACCACAAACCTCTTCCGCAGAAGAACAGAAATAGCCAATTGTTACAAAGCGCAGAGATTCAATCCTTCCATCTCAACAAATCTGAACAAAAACAATCTCACAACAAAACACCAATATCCAGATTTGCCAATCAACAACAAAAAAAAAAAAACAACAAAGAAAATTCCATATATACTGGAAAATTCAGCAAAAAAACTCAGGCGAACACACGCACCTGAACAGAGGAGGGTTGAACTCTGCTTTCAGCCGTAACAATTGCAGTAGCAGCAGCATTTACAGTTTCGACGCTGTTATGAACGCTACTCATGGCAATTCTAGCTGAGACGCCGCCGATGTGACGTGGATTGGTGTCGTTTTCCGGTGGCTTTCGTCGGAAGTCAATCAAAGAGAAGGATGGCAAGCAAAGCAAGATCACATGGCATATTTCAAGAGGCTTAGACAGGAACACAAACAAACCAAGAAACGGTGACTTTATAAATGAACCCACAAACAATTATCTTCTCTCATTTCTTCCCCCTTTTTGTTTTTGTTTTTTTGATTTTATTAACCACTCCAACTCCAACTCCAACTCCAACTACCATTTCTCATATAATATAATGTTATTTCTTTTGTTTTTTCTTTTTTCATATGTTTGACATTCATGATTTTTGTTGTCATTTGTGTTCTAAATAATTGGTGTGGTTCCAATAATAGAAAGAAGATAAGTGAAATTAGGAGGTTCAGATTTTAAAAGGCAATAACTTTATTTTTGTGTCTCTATTCTTATTCTATGAAACATTATTGATCGATTAATTCGTTTTTAATATATGAATTGTGTTATAGATATTGTGATATTCAAATTAAATAGGGTAAAAAGAAATGATTTTAAAAATGGTTTGTGCATGTGATGTGAGTGATTAATAAATGATGGAGCAAAAAAGGGTTGAATCGTAGTGGTTATTAAATAAAATAAGTTGCAAGTAGAGATGGGCTCGCTTTATGTAGCTGTTATTTTGTAATTATGTAGGGTGGTGGGGTCAAAACTGAAAAGCAAGAAGGGATTAAAAAAAGAATTAGAAGAGGGGCTTTTTGGTGTTTACTGGAAAGTGCGAGGATCAAAAAGTAAAGGATGAAAATGACAAAATGGACCTCTATTGGGGGGGGGGGGAAGCCAGTTAACGGATTACGGCGCGGCGCAGGATAGCAGTGGGGGTTCGGCTATTAATGGCAAAACTGACGCCAGGTGGAGGAGGGTGCGCATTTATTGTGGCGTATGTTTGGCTCTCTGCGCCCACCGCAAGGAATTTTAATTCCATGTCACGTGACTTACGTGAATATTAATATGCCTTTGTGCCAAATACCAAATTCCTATTTTTCATAATGCTATTAAGAATTTAATATGAGACTAATTTGCTTCATTTATTTCGTTCATTATCTAAAATTGACTCAATATTGTATAATACATGACTCTTTTTTCTTCTTAATTTGTGTCCTCGATCTTTTTATATTTTTTCAAATTGTAACTTAGGTTTTCATGATCATTTTCTTTTAAAGGTTGACTTCGATGTATGAATTCCTACAACCAAATTATGCGAAACCTACACCAAAATACTCAATATTTCAAACCAAACAAAAGACTCAAATCAATTATCCAGTTTTCCATTTGATTAAAGGTTAGTTTAATAAAATTATAATAAAATTTTGATTATGACCCGACAAATAATCTGAAAATTACTTTAGATTCATAATTTTCTAGATTATAAATCTAGAAAATTATATATCTTCGAATACAGTCTAAAAGGAAAAAAAATCTAAACTGTAATTGGAAAAACATGCATACTTTATGTTGAGATTAACTCTTTGAAATTTGTTGGATAGGTTTTGATTCTCACATGCTCTATTTATTAGGGGCAGAAGAGGATTTTCATTTTGTTTTTGTTTTAAATTCTTTACAAGATGAGTAAGTCTTGTGTGAGATCGTCTCACGGATCTCTTTTCGTGAGACGGGTCAACCCATAACCCACACTTAGCAATTCATATGAAAGTTTGTGGATATGGATTCAATTCATGGGTAATAAGAATCCGTCTCACGAAAACTATACGTGAGACCGTCTCACATGACTTTTTGCGTTACAAGATATTCTATTTATTTTAGATGTGGTATGAAAATTAGTAGAGTAGTTGCTTTTGGCCACACCAATCATTTTAAAAATGAGTAGGACTTGTGTGAGACCGTCTCACGGATCTTTTTTCGTGAGACGGGTCAACCCATAAACTACACTTAGCAATTCATATGAAAATTTGTGGATATTAGTTCAATTCATGGGTAATAAAGATCCGTCTCACGGAAACTATCCGTGAGACCGTCTTACATGAGTTTTTGTATTTAAAAATACTCTTGTGGGCACATGTGGGCATAATTTTTCATAAATAACTGATGTTGTAGCTGTGAACCCAAGAACAAAATGATATTGTTGGGCACAATAATCAACTACTGTTTCTGTGTTTGTTTAATATATATATCCACAGGGACGAGTGATTAGAGAAGTCCCAATTACTCAATTTGATAAATATTAAGTAATCTATATATATATAAAAGCAGGATATCTTGTCAAAAATAACTGCAATAAATTATCTACCTATTAAATAATTATTATTTTAAAAAACTTATTAATTGCTTTCATATTGTATTTATTGTAAGAAACTCAATACAAATAAATAAATACAAATAAACTTATTTATTGTATTTTAAAAAACTCAATACAAATAAAAATAAATAAACCTATTTATTACTCCCTCCGTCCCACCTTATTTTGCCTACTTTCCACTTTTGCTTGTCCCAACTTATTTTGCCAGCCCAAAAATGGCAAAAAAAATTTACGACCTTACCCCTTCATTTCTTTCATTTTACAACTTCTGCACTCAAAAAACACACATTAATTACAAAATTGTCACTCAAAAAATATTAAAATAATACATCACATCAAAGTCAAACAGTTTTTTCTTAAGATCCGTGCCGGTCAAAGTAGGTAAAATAAATGGGGACGGAGGGAGTATATTTTAAGAAATTCAATACAAATAAATAAATATTTAATTTAAGAAATCAGTTATGATACTTAATTTAGTATTTATTGTATATAAATTTCAAATAAAAAAATAAATAGATAAATAAGATGAAATAAGAGATTATATATTTATTATATCTCATCTTATTTTTAAGTATTTATTTTAAAGGGTAAATTATAAAAAAACAACTCCACCTATCGACTTTTTTCAAATTGCAACCTAATCTTTTTTTTTTTTTCAGATTGTCACCCAATCTTTTTGTGATTTTGTCGATTGCAAATTTTCTGGCGAAATGGAGATTAATTTGTTCACTTTTCAACCTTAACTTTGTTGTTGTTTTTTTCATAACGTTTCTAATACATATAACTTATTTTTAGATATTAAATTTATTTTTTAAAATTTCACTACCCATGTAATGTTCTGGAGTTAGTCTCCTGTGCAACTGGTGTATGTACAATTCGGGTCGGGTCCGGGTCGACCCGGATCCGCGCACTTTTATTTATTTTATTTTATTTGAATTTTTATTTTTTCACTTCAGGTTGTTACCTTTATATTATATGCATGTGACCTTTATGTTATATAAGTGTGACCTTTATGTATAAATGTAATGACCTTTATATACTCTAACTTAGAAAAAAATGAAGAATTTTAACAAAATTTGTACATATTTACGTTTATGAAATATTAGCTGCACATATATCCATCCTTAAAATGCACTGAATTTTGAAAATTTCAATTTTTTTCAAAGTTATGGATTATAAAGGTCATAATATTTGTACATAAAGGTCACAAGAACTGTACATAAAGGTTACAACAATACAACATAAAGGTCTTAATCTGAAGCGAAAAAACCTGAAAATCTACATTTTTTTCCTAAGTTACTGAACATAAAGGTCATTAACATTTATACATAAAGGTCACACTTATATAACGTAAAGGTCACATCTTTACAACATAAAGGTAACAGCCTGAAGCGAAAAAAAAAAAAAATCCAGGTGCGCGGATCCGGGTCGGGTCGCCCCAGTTGCACCAATCCAGATCCGTGCACCTGGTGCACAGCAGCATTTGCCAATGTTCTGATATAATTTTTTTTTGTTTAATCCATAGATTAATATATTACTTTATATATTTCAAATTT
Source organism: Scutellaria baicalensis (assembly GCA_005771605.1). Lineage (NCBI taxonomy): Eukaryota > Viridiplantae > Streptophyta > Magnoliopsida > Lamiales > Lamiaceae > Scutellaria > Scutellaria baicalensis. The sequence goes on along the minus strand of CM016722.1, from coordinate 8,459,178 downwards.
CTAATATTTTCCAATATAATTATTTATAATGACATAAATTTAAAGTTAAAATACCTAGCTTTATACTAATACAAATTAAAAAGTATCAATATATTTTTGTTAAAATAATAATCATTACATTTTATATGTTATTAAAATTTTTTTAATAATTATATATATATATATAACATATTGTGCAACGCACGGTACACTACTAGTTAAGAATTATTTTAGGGGAGCATCATGAAGGGTGGAGTTATCTAACAACTTTCTTACATACTCAGTCGTTGTGATACCAATTGATACTTATTTTATCTAAAAATATATGTTGTTCTAGTTAAACTGTTATATTTTGTCAAATTTCTTCCACATAGAAAACACTTGTTCATATTCTATCAATTTGTCTTCATCTACCACTCTCAAATTGAATGAGTTACAAAATGACTATCGGAAATTGATCTAAATTAATTGTTTGTAAATAAGGGTAGATAAGTCACTTTATCAATTTTCTTCATTTGTGCACAAAATCGTAAAACAACATTTATTTTAGATCTTAAAAAATAGTAATATTTTCCTCGTATCATGTAATATTCCCGTAGTTGCTATCATGTAAATTACGAAATATATGTGAATATTAGAAAACAAGATCTTAATTTAGAGGAAAACAATTAGCCAGCGTTCCATATGACTAGCAATATTATCCTCCTTTGATTTGTCATCTAGCTAATAATGCCTTAGATAATATTTCCATTAAGGCAAAAATTTATATACCCCAGGGGCATATACGGGCACGGATCTAGGTGTTATATACATGTTCTTCAAATGTTAATATATATACTCTATATGTGTTGTGTTTTTTGGTGTTATAAATATACTCTACAAGTATCATATAATATAACAGCATACATGTGATACTTGAAGAGTATATACATGATATCTGTAGAGTATATATTTAACATCATGTGATGATTAATTTTGGGTACCATACCCCTAGGGAACACAAGTTTAGCTATTCCATTAATTTGGATTAGTTTTAAATGTGAAAATGGTTAAGGATGGGGGACATAATGGGGAAAAAAAGGAAGCAAAGTATGTTAAGTTAGTGATAAGAAGCATAAAAAATAAGGTTGAAATGATGCTCATGGTTTGTGGCCTTTATATGATTAAGATTGAGAGGAGGGGCTTTTAGTCAAGGGATTCACGTGCGGAGAAGCAGTTTTGTATGGATGGATGGGTTTTAGTTTTATTATATGGCCTAGAGAGAGAAAGGGGAGAGAGAAAGGGGGAGAGAGAAGGTGGGGCATTCATAGTTTCCCTTAGCTTAACTACTTTTGCACGGGTGCTTCCCTCTCTTCATAAAGATATCACTTCCTCCCCACTCTATCCATTATTACCTTCTTCTTTTTTCTCTTTATCAAGTCCTTGGTGAGACTGTTTCGTGGATATTTTTTTGTAAGATGGTCAACTCCTAATCCACACTTAATAATTCATATAAAAGTTTGTGAATATGAGTTCAATTCATGGATAATAAAGATTCATTTTATGGAAACTATCTATGAGACTGCCTTACATGAGTTTTTGTGTTTTATCTTTCTTTCTTTTTATTTATTTATTATTATACACAGACTTCTATATGCCACCTATATGAATCTATATATATGTAATTGGATCGATCTAATTCGGATTCGGTCCATTTGAATTTTTTTTTTTTTCTTTTAAGGTGTTGGGATATTTATGTTGTATTAATGTGACATTTCTATACAAATAATTAATGAATATTAGAAGAATTTCAGCGCACTTAACATATCTTTATTTGATATTATTCATACATTAATTTAATGTTAGTTGTACATTTATATATTTTATAAATATATGACTACGTTGGTTAAAAATGCAACTAACATCACATAAATGTATATATGTACAAATTTTGCTGAAATTCGTTTTTTTCCCTATGTTACAGTACACAGTCAACATCTTATGCATAAAGACCACACTTATATAACATAAAAATCACATTAATAATGTAAATGTTATACACTTGAAGCAAATAAAAATCCAAGATTCCATATCGCCTCGAACCCAACCTAATTGTACCTGTGCACATGACACAATTAGAGTAACTTATTATTCTCATCTCAACAACCAATATTTTAATAAAGTATCCATCTAAAACAGGTTTTAAAATTTATTTGAAAAAAGAACCTTATTACATAGTACATGTAGAAATTTTCAAATTATGTCGACATTTACTAGAGCTATTAAATATAACATGACTCTTCGTTGCACCATTTAAGTTTTTATATAAAGTGATAATTAACATTGTTGCACTAGTGAGTAACCATATATTGTTTTATTTTTCCCATTTAAAAGAAGCAATATTTAAAGGCTACTCTTTGTGGTATTTTTAATAATCAAATACATTTGATATTTTACCAATGTATAATAAATAATTAATTAATTAAGAGAGAGTGAAGAATTTCCAAGTGAGTAAATTAATCTTTTTAATGCACTTTATAAAGCTATAATTAATTACATATACACTCCAAGTATCTACAATGATACATATAAATATGAACCACATTTACATGTGGTCCTATAGAAACCAGCTTGATTCATTTATTAGTATTGTCCTTCTTACCTTACCTGTATCTGAATTTGGTTGTAAGGTAATAATTTGTTTTTATATTTCCATAGTTCAAAATAATTACCATAAGATAACATCACTAATTAACATATATCGTGAATCAATAACAATTGAATAGAGATGGAACACTAAACTAGATAAGATTCCAGTTTGAATGATTCTTTTATCTAAGGCAAAAACTTTTATGAGTCAGGTGCATAGATCTAAGATCCATGCACCTGACCCGACCAGTTCACGCGCCCAAAACGCGCCTCCCACGCGCATGCACGCGCTCCCACGCGCTGAAGACATATCATGAAGCTCATCCAAAATTCACTCAAATAGACTAACCTTTGTGTATAGTTAAACCAACCTTTGTGTATAGTTAGACCAACCATGTGTAGGTAGGTCTAACTATATACAAAGGTATGTCTAACATGTATAAATGTATGTTTAACTATATATAAAGGTATGTCTAACATATACAAAGGTATGTTTAAGTATACATAAAGGTATGTCTAACACAACGTAAAGGTATGTCTAACATAACGTAGTGGTATGTGCCAAAATTCAAAAAAAGACAAGGCATGAAATCTGGGCAGAACTGGTATGTTTAACATAGCTTAAAGGTATGTCTAACATAACGTAAAGGTATGTCTAACATATACTATTGGTATGTGATTTTTTTCAAAAATCATGAGCGAAAAAAAAAAAAAAAAGAGGGTGTGGTCCCCCTGACCCGGATCCGACCCGAGTGCATGGATCTAAGATCCGTGCATGGATCTAAGTGATTCACAAGAGACTTACTCTTTATCTAATCATGAGAAGATTTACAACTTAGATATTATTTCATGTTTTTGGTTGTTAGATCTAATTTTAAAACTATGTTGACTAACTGTCAGACCATATTTAAATGTATTTATCACAATAAATTTTGTCTACAAATAACTTGAGAGGTTTAAAATAGCTTATAAATTCCTAACATCATATTAACTCAATTTATTCATAGAATTTAACCAAGCTTACAAAGTCTCAAACATTTTATGACCATATATTTTAAATAGCTTATAAGTTGAATTAAACCAACTCATAATAGAAGTCATGTCACGGTTTGAATGCCCAAGTTAACAAAATTCATTCTAAGCATGTTATAAAAGTATCAAATATGAATAAAAATATAATTAAGTACAGACTCATCACATAAATAACAAAGTTTTTACCTTAAAAAGTTTGAAATGGACATGTTGAAACAGTAGTGAATAAATAAACAAAAACAGAGAAAGCATTTGGTTATTATCGTGGTTTGTGTAAATCTCTCTTTGTCGTCTTTTACCTTTTTTTGAAACTTTTTACATAGCTTTCACGAGCCTTTTTAGTTAATAACTGCAGTTGCCTTTTCTATATAACCTTTTTCACTCCCACTAAAATACTACTATCTTTGTTGACTTACTTCCAAATTCTTCACGATCATCTTCTGTTTTTTAGCACTTCCAATCATATATTACTTCATCTCATATTTTATTACATGTTCGATACAAATCATGTGTTAATTAACAATCATTCAGTCTTAAAAATATATACATCTATAGTCATTTTCACACATATTAATAAGATCCCGTTTATATAGTTAAAATATTCGAGATATTGTTTACACCTTTAACGTCCATTAGTTGAGACAGCAGTGAATGAAATTCAACATTTTTCTAAAAAGTAGTAAAGAAAGTAAATGAGGTTATATCAGTATACATTAACTGTGATATTATATAATTGAAAATTAAAAAGTATATTAATATAATAACACGTCTATCTAGTAATGTTATTTAATGCATGATGAGATAGGAAAGATGAAGTGAAATAAAAAAAATCTCATGTGCTCTTTAAAGGCTTCTCAATATACAATATTTTAATTACTACATAAATAAATATTGAAAGGCGAAAAAAAAAAGAAGAAGGTATAAATGAAAAAGAAAAGGAAGTAATAAATAGGAGGTTGTGGGACCCAGGAAGACGTGCATCCACTGGGACATTTCACAAACTGACCATCTTATGGGTGGCTTTGGCCCTACAAGACAAAAGCTTAACCGGCACACCACATGTTCAACTTGGTGGTGGTTGATCTTCTCTAATTAACTTTTTCCTTTTCATTTATAATACTCGCTTCAGGGCTAATTCCGTAATTCGTCTCTATATATTAATAATTTTTTCACAATTTTTTTATATGAAAATGCTTCGTGAATACAATTCCATGAAATGATCCACGATTCAAATATATTTTTATTAAATCAATCTTTTTTTTTTTTTATGAATTAACTCATCTATAAAATAAATTGTTTGATTATTCTTTCGAAAGAGTATAGTGTTTGATTTGCATCCATTGAGCATGTGTTGCTCTAAGAAGATATATGATATGGTCATACCTTTCGAGAACAAATATGAAAATGAAGCAAATATGTGGACTCCTAATTTAAATAGATTAAGGGCCTTGAGTCCATGAAGCACCTACCAATTTTATATTGTTTTGATTTGGGCTTTGAACACATAAAATGAAGATTCGAAATTACAACAAGAGCCCAATATGGGAAAAGAAATAAAAACCCAGAATAGATCACTTGGGCAGAAAGTTATTATCCATCAACTGGGCCGTTAATGTCTTGTCATGTTTGGGCTTCAGCCCAATCTGACAGTCCAGAATTCAAACATGTTGGAAGAATTTAAAAGATTTCTAAGTCAAAAATTCCAAGTACATACAAACCTCGATAAATGAACGTTTGATAAATGAATAACCTCGATAAATAAGTAATTTTTTTCACTCCTGACTTGGGCCAATGAGGTAAATGAATAACCTCGCTAAATGCATTAATGAATTTTTTTTTTTTGAATTCTTAAAGGCCCTATGTAAATATAAATGAATAATCATTAAAATACATAAGATATATATATATATATATGTATAAATACCCTAAAAAACATGTGTTTCAAATTTCAATAAACAAATACAAAATATTATTTCTTAACAAAAAAATCGTCTAATAGCGTTTGCTTTTTTCTTCCACCAAAATGCATCACATCCTTAACTTTTTCTAGTGCAAACAAAACTTTTGGAATATTTTGCTCATGTAGGTGATTACCGCTTTGAAGGCTTCTTTTGATGACACATTTGGTGTGACACCACTATCATATTGTAACCGATAAAATAGTCCCGTTTCATCCATATTGTAAATATTTTTCAACTGAAATTGGTCTAGTTTTAACTGGATTCCAGGTAAAGTATTTTCAATATCCTCCATGTTTATAGAACCACTTTCACCAAATCAATAAAAAAAATATAAAAATACCCTTTAAATAATTAAAAATTCTATAAATGAATAAATTATTCATTTATCGGAAAATAAATAATTTCGCTAAATGAATATTTTTTTCTAGTCCAAGAGTATTCATTTATAGAGGTTTTAGTATTGGGAATATGAAAGATTGAGAATTTGGAGTGTGAGTACAAATTGAAAATTTTTAGCGGCCGAATCATAAATAAGTTAAAGTACAGGTCCTCATGTGCAAAAAAGCTAAACCCCTGAAAACCCTAAACCCTAATTACACACCTTCTATAAAATCGTTCACTGAATTCCCACCCAGAAACCCTAAAACCGTCGCGCTCTCACACACACTCCCCTCACACTCTTCACCCTCAAACAACAGCCATGGTTGCAAGAACTCCAATTAGAGGTGCACATGTTTACCTCAGTTTCCCATTAGAAGCAGAAATTTAAGCTTAATCATGCTAACGCTGTATTCTTTTTCCACTTGTTCAGGACGTGGCGGCAGCGGTGGGTTCAGGGGAGGAAGAGGAGATGGAGGAGGAAGAAGTGGCGGAAGAGGAGGAGGATTCGGCGGAAGGGGCAGAGGCGGTAGAGGTAGCGACATGAAGAGGGGTGGATTCGGAGGCAGAGGAGGCGGCAGAGGTGACCGTGGCGGCAGGGGTGGAAGAGGAGGAGGAATGAAGGGAGGAAGTAAGGTTGTAGTGGAGCCACACAGGCACGAGGGCGTTTTTATAGCTAAAGGCAAAGAGGATGCCCTTTGCACGAAGAATATGGTCCCTGGAGAAGCTGTTTACAACGAGAAGAGGGTTTCTGTTCAGGTCTGATCCTTGATTCAAATATTCCTGTTTTCCTTTTTTAATTATTGAATCGACGCTTTGTCTCGTGGATAAAATGCATCACATCGTTCTTCTATTGCTCAGAATGAAGATGGGACTAAGGTTGAGTACAGAGTCTGGAATCCTTTCCGTTCTAAGTTAGCTGCTGCAATTCTTGGTGGAGTTGACAATATTTGGATTGTGAGTCTATCTATAGTCCCACTTTTAATTTAATGAGCTTATGAATTGTATGCAATGAATTTGAATCTTATCTTGTATCTTTGATTTTATGAAGAAACCTGGTGCTCGTGTTCTTTACCTTGGTGCTGCTTCAGGAACCACTGTTTCTCATGTTTCAGACTTAGTTGGCCCTGTAAGTAATCATTCCCTTGTTTATATTGAGCTTTAAGTTTAGGCCCCGCGCTAACTGAAGGTCCTTCTTCTGGTTTGTAGGAAGGCGTGGTTTATGCTGTTGAATTTTCTCACAGAAGTGGTAGAGACTTGGTCAATATGGCTAAGAAACGGACGAATGTTATCCCGATTATTGAGGATGCAAGGCATCCAGCTAAGTATAGAATGCTTGTTGGGATGGTGGATGTCATATTTTCTGATGTTGCTCAGCCTGACCAGGTTTGGTTTTTATGTAGATAAATGTTAATCTGCTTTTTATGTGCTAACTCATTTTAAAACGAGATCCTCTATCTCTAATGCAGTTTGATTCTCTTTATTCAGTTCTCAACACTTCAATTATAACATTATGACCCTTGTGTGTTGTGTGCATAGAAGTTTTTTGGATAATTCTTTGCCAAGTTTAGTTTTTTATTTGCTCTTCACTACTATTTAATTTAAAGGTAATTTTTGTATAATATTATAATTTTTGTAGATACATTCATAATTAGTAGTTTTTTATTTTGGTTTACACTTCTGTTTTGTTATTCGTTTTGGCTTTTATATGAGCTAGCAGATGATGAGCTACTCGGATTCCCCTACAGGACATCATGAGTGATGCAAAAACCGAGTATCTGATGCACTCTTGAATTAAATCAAGTTTTCTTGGTTTGTTTCTTGGGAGTTAATTTCAAAGTCACACTACACAGCATTCTCTCAGTTTCTGATTTTGTCAGTATTGCTTATATTCCTTTTCCACTCTGCTTTCAATGTAGTTTCTACATTGGAAGTCTGATTTCCACATTCATTTCTCTGAGACCATCTAAATCATTGCGTTAGCATGCTTGTACGAAGTGTTTCTATCTTCTTCCCCAAGGTATTATTGCTGTAAATGCTGAACTTAATGAAATATACCGCAATATAAATTGATCTGCGTTTGTGTTTGATTTCACTAAATGACCTTGTAATAGACTAGCTTGCCTTTTTATATGGTTGGTATCTTGTGTGCAGGCAAGAATATTGGCTCTAAACGCATCATACTTCCTCAAATCTGGAGGCCACTTTGTTATATCTATCAAGGTATGCTACTCTAATTCACTAGCAATTAAAAATGTTATAACCTTGCAAATATAATACCACCAAACTTACAAGCTTTTTATTCATGGTACATATTTCCTTAAAACATGGCTTGTTTATGCGCTCCATTTGTCATTCTGTAGGCAAACTGCATAGATTCGACAGTTCCTGCTGAGGCCGTGTTTGCACAAGAAGTGAAGAAGCTGCAGGCAGATCAGTTCAAACCTGCTGAGCAGGTTACCCTCGAACCTTTTGAGCGAGACCATGCTTGTGTTGTTGGTGGATATCGGGTCCCCAAGAAACAAAAGGGCACCACTTAGAAACTTTTTCATGTTTGTTATATTCTACTTTTGTGATTTGAGTTGCCATGGAACTTATTATTGACATTTTCTTTTAAGTGTAATAGTACGTTTTTCTTAGTGTTGGTGATCTTTGGGTTTCTATAATATTTTGTACTCATGAGAAACGTTTCATGAAGTTGCCCCTTTTTGAAAGTATTCAAGAAATCAGAGATTTGTTACTTGATGGACCTTAGACTTGCATTGGATTTGGGCTTTTTTATGCACCAAAATCAAAAGATTTATGAAATAATGTTAGTGTAGAATCTAGAAAGGCTTTCACAATTTGGCTCTTGATGGACCTTATTAAACTTGCATTGGATTTTGGCCTCATTTATGCACCAAAATCGAGAGATTTATGAAATAATTTTTGTGTAGAATCTAAAATAATATAAAATAAGGGTTGATATGGCATTAGTTCACTTCGTTGTAAGTTAAGCGTAGAAATATAATTTAGAAAAAAGAAAGTTTCAACATCTAATTATCCTGGGTTGTTTGTCAATTGTCTAAAAAAGGTTCACTTTACCTAACTTATGTAATGAAGTAAAACTTGATTAAAGGTTGGATTAACCTAATTAATCTCAACCTAATTAGGTAGAGAGAAAAAAGATGCAACGTATAAATCAAATTAGAGTTAATATTAATCCAGGATTATGTGCATTAGGTAATGACAGCGATTAGGTAATAATTAATTTAGAGGTCAAGTGCTGTTTGTGACAACAGCAAATGATTATTGTGCATAAACACAATTAGGCAAGTGATTCATATGATCCAATACTTGCTGGACCACTACTCCTTTTCAATATCATCCACACAAGTGGATGTCTTTTAAAATGTCAAATTTTTTGCTTAAAGTGTATTAATAACATCGAAAGAACGTATGAAAATATAGAATATCTCGTGGGATGAGATGAACATGTTCTTGTAGAGTTTTAATGACATTGAAAGAACATATGAAAATATATAATATCTCGTGGGTTGGGATGAACATGTCCTGTAGAGTTTTAATTGTGTGCAGATTTTTTTATTTTGATTACCTAAACACCAAGTTACGAGTTTATTTAGCTAGCTAAAATAACATTGATCACAAAATATATGGATATAAATATTCATTATGTGATCCAATTCACTTATTCTTAAAATTCCAATAATATTTTATTTTTCTAATACATTAGGACAATACAAACATAGCTCATCTTTTTGACGATTTTTAGTGTGTATATATCTATCTATCTCACTAAACATTCATATCATTTTTTATTTTTTCTTTCTTCAAACAAGTATCCAAAAGCAAGATTCTTTTTCAGTCATCTTCTCTAAAATTAGGGTTTTAGTTAGATTGAAGAATGAGAAGGACTGGTGATAAAATTTAGTACAATTGATCTGATAACAAAATGGATAATGAGATTATAGATAAATTTTTTAATATGTTTGTTTATATATAAAATAAATGATGAGTAGGGGACCAATTAAATTATTAAGCAATAAATACAAAGTACTTTTCCTTTTAATTTAAATGTCATTATTATGGATAGCTGGAGAGGAGTCATCAAATGAAAATACAAATAGTTTTGGAGTTGATCTAATGAATTTACATATAATTTTGGAGTTCTTTAGTTTTTATTTTTCTAATTTCAAAGTTATGCCTCACCTAGGTTTAAGGTTGGATTTTTTTGTGATTTTTCTTTTTTGCTAAATTTTTTGACAAATGAAATGTTAAATTCTTTAATCTTAATTAATTATGCGTTAAATCAATTTCACGTATGTTTTAAAGTTGTTGTAAAATAAATTAACTGCAAATAATTCAACTCTTGACTGGTCACTAAAGTTTTATCATTTTGGAAATAATAAGTTGGATGTTTTCATAATAGTTTGAATAACATCAAAATATCGAATTAAACTTAAATGAAGTTAAATGTTAGCAAATTGATGTGTTATTAAGGGATTGAGATCTTCTATAATTCTATTACACTTGGTGTTACATCTTCTATTCCAAGTTAATCACCACACGCCACGTGTATTCAATGACATCATTAATTAATATGTGGCGTGTATTAAATGTTATGTAACACAAGATGTTACACCAAATGTAATAGAAGATTCAAACTCGTTATTAAGTGGTTGCTTTCATGTCTGGCATACTTCAATTATTTACTCCTCAATTAATTTATAATTGCAAAGCTTTGTCGTGTGGTGAGACTACATATATATTGACTAGTAAAAACTAACAATGCTCATGCAAAATGATGTTCAATTAAAAATTAGACACTGATTCAACATTTTTTACCAATATTTGCATTATTTGCTAACATAGTATATAATACATTTATCGAGAGATTAGTGCATATATAGATGAACATATATGGGCTAGCTATTTAGTTGATCGAACATGAGAAAAAGTACGTGTGGAATTAATATTTGTCATATCATCCAGATAAATAATTCTAATCTTCCAAATGATTTAATAAATCTTAGATTTAAAAAGTACACAAGAATTTAGGATGTGCTTATTTTGATAATATCGTTAAGTGGTCTGATTGGCAAGTTCACATTTTAGAAAGAAAGTTGTATTAAAAATGGCTATGCTAGTTAGGCCGTTTGTCCAGCCACATCAATATTTTGATGAGTTGAGCGCGGGCTAACCCACGTCGCCGGTCTATCTCTTCTTTTTTTCCTTTAATTTTTTCTTTTGAAAAACAAATGTTATAAAAAATAAAATTCAAATTTCTTTTTCGAGGGGTCTACCCACGATCTATCATTGAGTTGGGCTCAATTGTGATTTTGTCGAGAGGTTTGCCCTCCTGCTGTGGGATCAAATAGTGTGTTGTGAGTCGAATTATTCCATCTGTATTGACACTTCTATTTATAACTTATCAAAACTCATAATTTTTGTCCAATTTATTTGGCAGACTACCTAAAAATCTCCACCTAACCCAATTCATTAATAGGGCCAGTTTCTTTTTCTCACGTTTTTTACAATTAACTATGTTCAATTGTGATTTTGAGTTTGTATACATGAATTACAATGTAGCTCATTTCTTAGCCATATAGGTCAAGATGTGAGCTATTTAAACTGAAAACAAGTGATGGTAACGCCTATCATGGGCCTATATCAAAAATTGCAAACACGTGATTATGGTTGAGATCCAAACAAGCCATAAATTAAATGGAATACCAATTAGGAGTATTTATAATTGACCAATGATCTAATATGGTGCATATGCATGAACTGATAAGCGTGTTTGGCGCTTAGTTTTATTTAATTTCTAAATAAATATAATTAAATCCTTCGAATTAATCTTGTGATTAATTTCCTTGCATCAATAATTGTTTTCTTTAATTTCCAGCTTTTGCAGTATGTAGAATTTATGAAAGTAATTAGTATCTGGGATTGTGACATTCTTGCCTGTGTTTTTCAGGACATACTTTATTTTAAAGGTTTCTATTATTTGAGTTGTATTTAAATTTTCCAATTACTCATTCACCTAAAACCCAGCACCCATTAAGATTATTAATGTCCGAATATTCATCCTTTTATAATTTCACACTTTCTGAAAATTGGTAATGATGCTTGCGATTTTAAGTGCAAATTAAAGGACAAACTAATAATTAATAAAAGCAGTACATATATTGGGCATTAATAAAGTGTAATAAATAAATATATGTAGTAGATATGGGGCAATAATTTTGTGTACTTTTCATTTTCTCTTTATTAAAACTAGTATTCGCATCCGCACGATGTGCAGTCTGTGATATAATGTTAATAAATATTAATTATTTAATAATATATATAAGTAATTTAGTATGTAGAAGATATTATAATATTTAATAACTAAGAAAATCTAAATTTGCTTAAGATAATTCAATTCACAACAATATATCGAATTATACACATCCAATTTACTAATCTATAATTAATACTAAAAATAAAAGTATCAACCATGATCTTCAAATAAAAATTGAATTTTAACATGCAAAGTTTGTAAGTTTTTTTAAAACTTCTTTATACACAACGATTCTAGTTGAAACATTTTTTTATCATCTGTGTTACAAACTAATATCATAAGTCACTTAAATTAAATATACTAAAAACTAAAAAACTATGAACTAAAAATCAAATTCAATTACTTAAATTAAATACATGTGTGTGAGTATGTATATATAGAAACAATAAACAATAAAATTATAAATTTTATGTAGGAACTTAATGCAAGCACCGTCAATTATATATTTTCAACCTTTTATTTTAAAATAAATTGAATTATAAAAATATTTTTAATTAATATCGTTTAACATCGAAGATGACAGATAATTATTTCATTATAAGTATCACGTAAATTAATTGATATAGACCGACATTGATCATTACAATTAAGCTCAACACAAACTAAAAATGTTATAGTAGTGACCATGATGATGACAATATAATTAGAAACTAAGCATATAATTTAAATAATTAATTAGTTGAGTCATCTAAATTCAAAACGTGCACTATTATATAAAAATATACGAAGTCCTAAGTGTAAAGTAAAAAGTGAAAATTTTATTTGATTATGAGATATGTATAATTTAAAAAATATTTAGGATGACATACTATTCAGACTACATACATATTATATATACACACATCTTTAATAGTGTTATATTTATTTGTTAATATGATATAAATTATCCCCATGCAAATTAATATTTATTATTGAAATTATTGTATGGATATTTATTGTTGGTATTTAAAAAATTATTCAATAAAAAATAATTTAATTAAGATAAATAAAATGATAATAAATTAATACAATATTTATATTATCAAATCTAATGAATTAAATAGTAAAAAATGCAAAATAAAAAAATTGTTGACAGGACACTTAGAAATATATAGATAGATTTATATAATTATTTTTTCTTTTGAATTTCTATACAATAAATATAAAATTAAATGTCTTAAATATTAATACTTATTTATACTTTGGTTAATAAATATAAAATAATATATATATTTTTTAACTCTACATGACTAACCACGTGCATCTATTTTAATGATTTAGGATCTTAATTAACTAAAAAAATGGTGGGTGCATAAGATTTTCATTAAAGGGAAAATCCACCAATAAGTTATGAAAATGAAAACTCATTACTTAGTCCTGATTTAAAATCGTTTTATTGCCAAATTTAATTGAAATGAGTGATAAAATATGAAAACTAAACAAATTACCTGTTTTTCATGAAGAAATATTTGTTTTTTATTTTTGTCTTTTATACTTGGTGGATCTCAAGATAATGAGGTCAATTATGCACAAAATAAAGGTCCAGATATGTTCCAATTACAGAAATGATTACACAATTTAATAATTTCTAAAGTAATCATATATGTTCACATAATTCTCTCTTTTGTATCTTATTTTGTTTGAGTGTAATTAGAAGTCTGCTGCAAAAAGTATAGATAAAAGTTGATCAAATTAATATGGATATACATTTTTTTAATGTTTTGTAGTAAGAACAAATTAAAAAGGAGTTTTACATAAAAACACATTATATATATATATATATATATGAACTATCAATTCAAGACCTAAAAGAAAAACAATGTTAGGAGCTTAATATATAACTGTTCTCAGTTTATCAAAATCTTTCAAAATTAAGGATATCAATAACATATTCTTACAGTTTTTACTTTTTAGTACTCTTAATTATATTGCTATTGTATACAATTTTTTATTTTTCTATCCTTTCTTGTTACACACATGTGGAATAATCTCTATTATGTATATTTTTCAAAATTGTTATTTTAAAATAATCTGAAGTGCAAAGGAAAAGGTATAAATTGTAACTTTTCTTCTTACATTTTAATCATATCATTCAAAATATTGTAATTTTGATACGTAAACTTTGTAATTTTTACAGTTCGATGAATGAGATAATCTGTCAATGTGATTCGGATGATGTGACTCTCAAAATTCAACACACGTTGTCCCGGTGAGCCACACATTTCAATATCTTCTAAAAATGAAATTAGTTGTAATTATGACATGTTAATTTTAAAATTATTTTCTAAATATTATAGTACTTAAAGATTTGAGTCGATTTTTCTCTTAACTAAGTTAAATGTGTGTCAATTGTAGCAGTGGATATTCAATAGTAAATATACAAAGTGCATTGAATTGCAAAAATAAAAAATTTCTGGCATTAGATTGCAAATTTTAAAATATTACTACTAAATTGCAAAAACAAAATCATAGAAGTCTGATTATTTTTGGCATTAAACCGTATTTTCAAATAGTTAGAAATTATTGAGTTTTATATTCTAGTCCTTAAATTAATAGTTTATATTATTCAACCACAATATTGAGAGAATATTACTCATCTTTCAAATCTAGGATTTGATAAAATAATAAAAAGAAAAAAAAGGAAAAGGGAAACCCAATAAGAATGTAGATAGAATCAGATACAAACATCCAAAATTAGAAAGAAAAGATATAAAATATAAATGCAGATAATATAGATGCTTGGTTTTTAAGCTTTCTTAAATGTGTCACTTACCAGCATTTGAAGAAGAAGCAATTAAGTGATTAAACGGTCCACTCTTTTCTTTTGCATCTCAACTAATATTTCCCAAATTTTTTTTTTAAAAAAAGAGCAATTAAAAAGAGGATTGATTCCTTGAAGTTGTGTTCCATCATTTTTTGTCCTAAGATCCAAGAATCTTGATTAATATTCAAACAAAAAGGTGGGTCCTAATTTATAATGCTGGAAATTCCTTAGGGCAAAGATTATTTATTATTCAAATATATAATGACTTTGGTCGAACATTAGTTTCAGAAAAACTGGAGAGAAATTGCATAGGTAACATTAATGGAAATCATCTTAAATGACTTTTTATCCGGTCAAATTAAGTTTTGCTTGAGCCTTGACTAATTTGTTCCTTTTTACACGTATTCTTTATTACTGGAATTCAAGGTGATTTGAGTACTTAAGTTGATTTATTTCTTAATCACAATTAGTTCTTCTTCATTCAACGCCCAACTTTGATGAAAACATTATATCAAATACTATGCAATTAAAACCTACTAGCATTAAGATGATTGCGATTTTTTTTTAAAGAATTTATATTAGGATTGGGAAGAACTAGCATGTATAGTTACACAAAAGAAAAATTTTGCTTCCACAATGCCAAGGAACTAAATATATATTAATGTTCCATAAATATTACATTTTAAGTCGTCCATAAATATGGTACAATAGTCCGTTGATTGTTTTATGGGTGAGTCTTGTGTGAGACAGTCTTACAGATCATGTTACGTGAGATGGATCAAACCACAACCCACATTTCAAAGTTATCATAAGAGTAATAGATATGAGTTGGATTATGAGTAAACAGGATACATCTCTCTTATATTATTTTATTCATCGTGTCCTAATTTAAAAAAAAAAAAGGCTTGAGGAAAACATTTGGTATATAATGACTATTTGGGTGTAATAAATACTCTATTCAAGACACTAATGTTTGTCAAATATGTTCATAATTAATCAAATTGAACAGAAGGTATATAGTGTTAAATTTGAAACAAAATAAAAATTGGAAAATAAAGTAAACTCATTTGTTTGAATTGACACAAAAATCACACAAACAGACGAGTAAGTCTTGTGTGAGACCGTCTCACGGATCTTTTTTCGTGAGACGGGTCAACCCATAACCCACACTTAGAAATTCATATGAAAGTTTGTGGATATAAATTCAATTCATGGGTAATAAGGATCCGTCTCACGGAAACTATCCGTGAGACCGTCTTATATGAGTTTTTGCGCAAACATAATTCAACAGTCATGGCTCCGTGTATTATTCACCTGAGGACCGCGCGCGTGAGCCTCCTCGTCGCCCTTTGATTTCATCAAAGGAATCCTCACCGTCAATCCATACTCAAAAGAGCTGCCACATCCAACGGCTGAAAAGAATGACACGTAGAGCTATGTCGTAAAAGCAACAATTTTCAAACTTAGAAATAAACGAACACTAGGATCATTCACGACCCAGTTGGATACCTCAAACTCTCTCTCTCTCTCTCTCTCTCTCTCTCGTTTTTACTTCTTTCCTCTATTCTCCTTATAATGACAACTATGACGAGAATCAATCCGTCATCCTCATCATAGCCCTCTCCCAGATTAAATATCTACCAGAAAAGATCCTATTTCCGGTAAGAATGTCTTCAGGATTCTCCGGCGGTGGTCCAGAGTTCATCGCCGCCGGTGGGAGATCCACTGGCAGCTACAACGCTAATCTTAACCCACAGCAGCAATTCCCATTCCGGTCGCCGCTTTCCGGCGCCCAGATCCGACACGATTTGATCGGAAAGAGATCATTGGAAGAGTTTCAACAGCTGAATCAACGAGGACTCGGGTTTTATCAACGGAACGTCAAGTTAAGGCCCAATTACCAGCATGCCTCAACTTTGTCCTCCCCCCTCTCTCAAGTTGATTTCTCTCCGGTTCCCTCCACTTCGCCGGAAGTTTCCAATTCTCTCGACTCCCGGTATGCCCTTCCAGTGCTTCACCATCCCCGGCTTCAACCTTTTAATATTTTCAACAAAAATGTTAGAAATGGAAACACGGGTATGAATTTGTATGCGGGTCAAGATTCTGAGAAGAAGATGATGAATAATCGGTTATTAGAACTGGAAAAGGAGTTGTTGGGAGATGAAGAGGAAGGCGAAGCAGTTTCCGATGTCACCAACAGCGAGTGGTCCGAGACCATCCAGAATCTAATCGGGCCAGCCCAGAACCCCATTGCTCCATCTCCAACTTCTTCTTCTTCCTCCTGCTCTTCCACTTCGGCTTCTCCTCCGTTTCCTGCACCAAGCAATCAATCATTGACGCCGCCGTTGCAATCTCCGAAGGAAAACTGGCTGTCGCTGCCGAAATCCTCACGCGCCTCCAGCAGGTTGCCAACCCAAGGGGCACTTCAGAACAGAGGCTCACGGCGTACATGGTTTCCGCTCTCAAGTCGCGCGTGAATCCCACGGAGCCCCCCCTACCGGCGTCGGAGCTTTACGGTAAGGAGCACATGTTGTCGACCCAAATGTTATACGACGTCTCGCCGTGTTTCAAGCTCGGTTTCATGGCCGCCAATTTGGCCATCCTTGAGGCAACTGCAGAGCAGGGCTTTCACAAGATTCATGTCGTGGATTTTGATATCGGTGAAGGAGGGCAGTACGTGCATTTCCTCCACGCGCTGTTGGCGAGGAAATCCAACGATGAACGCGCCGCCGCATTGAAGATCACGGCCTTCACGGATTACACCACCGGCAGTGAAGCGAAGCTGAAAACCGTCGGAGAAAGGCTCAAAATTCTAGCCAACAAAATCGATGTGTGTTTGGATTTCTCAGTGAAGAAGCTAAACATGAAGGATTTAAACCGGGAAAAACTGGGAGTGGAGGAGGAGGAAGCCCTGGCCGTGAACTTAGCGTTCAAACTGCACAAGATGCCGGATGAGAGCGTGACGACGGAGAACCTGCGAGACGAGCTGCTCCGCCTGGTGAAGGGCCTCTCCCCGAGGGTGACGACGGTGGTGGAGCAAGAGATGAACGGCAACACGTCTCCACTACCATTCCGAGTGAGAGAAATGTGCGAGCACTACGGCGCGTTGTTTGACTCGCTGGAGGCGACGGTGGGGAGGGGGAACGAGAAGCGAGTGAGAATCGAGGAGGCACTGGGTCAGAAAATGGGGAACTCGGTGGCGTGTGAGGGGAGGGAGCGCGTGGAGAGGTGTGAGGTGCAGGGGAAGTGGCGGGCCAGGATGGGCATGGCCGGGTTTGAGTCGGTACCGATGAGTCAAAGCGTGGGTGAGTCGCTCCGAGTCAAGCTCAACTCGGGGACACGTGGCAACCCGGGATTCACCGTGGAGGAGAAATGGGGCGGCATCTGCTTTGGGTGGATGGGACGAACGCTCACCGTCGCATCTTCTTGGCGTTGATCTCTCTCTCTCTCTCTCTACTTTTACCTAATTCTATAATTCCTGTAATCCCTTTTTTGGGAGAAACATTATTTTTAATTAATTGATGCCTTTGTTTTAATTTCTTGTTCTTCTATGTTGAAGATTAATGTATGAATGAAAGAAAACTAGTTTTGTAAATATATTTCTTCTTTCTGTTAAATTGTTGACTTTATAGTTTAATAATTGAAATTCAACTATCAATACTTGCTATTTTACTACTCTTAATCTTGTAAACATGTTCCATTAGATGATTTAATATAAAAAAAAGTATAGACTAAATTTTATAACCTTCACAAAATAGCGATACACGTGTCTCCCTCTCTCTCAGAAATGAACCAAGTGCTAATGTGTGTGGACTACTTATAAAAATGTGAAATGAACCAGATAGCAAATAATGTGAAATGACTAATTATCTCTCATATATATATATATATATGAGTGTCATGCAACATACCCATTTTGATATAACTAAGGACAATTCTATCCAATAATATAATGTTTGTATTCCCATATACCAAAAATTTTAAAACATTACCCCAAATATCTAAAAAACATTTTTATGGATGTGTCAGAATGTTTGTAAGAATTAAAAGTTAAAGTGTATATTCAAAATTAAAAATTAATTGCAATATTTATATTTTTTAATATATATTTTTATATAAATATATTTGGGCTTAACGAATGCCCATCTACCCATTATTGCCCCACTCACCCACACAAACTCAATTTAATACACCTAGGGTTAACGAAACAATCCTCATTTCTTCCCCTTTGCTCCCCTTTCTCCAGCAGCGGCGCCTCCCATTTCTCTTCCACACCATTTTCTTCTTTTCTTTTATCGGCGTGCTATGGCTGAACATGTTAGTGTTGTATTATTGTTTGATTTTATTATTTTGTTTGATTAGTTAGTTGTGTTATTGTTTGATTTTATAATTTTGTTTGATTATTGAGAGTTTGTTTGGTTATTGTAGTATTGAATTATTGATTGAAAATTTGTTGTGATTAGTTTAGCCAGATAGAAAAATAAAATGGATTGTTGAATCTCGATTAATTAATTTCGTTAAGCTTTAGATAATTGGTAGAAAATTATATAGGAATTATTACGAAAAAAATTAGGGGTTAACGAATCAAAATATCGAAAAAATGTTAAAATTTCGTTAAGCCCTAAATATTAAGGGGTTAACGAATCATATTAA
The DNA here is from genome assembly GCA_005771605.1 of Scutellaria baicalensis. Taxonomy (NCBI): domain Eukaryota; kingdom Viridiplantae; phylum Streptophyta; class Magnoliopsida; order Lamiales; family Lamiaceae; genus Scutellaria; species Scutellaria baicalensis. Next base: position 8,439,461 of record CM016722.1, on the reverse strand, counting down.
TTGAAATAATTGAACAATTTCGTTAACCCCTAAACTTTAGGGGTTAACGAAATAAACCCTAGTTAACGAAGTTTCATTCGTTAAATTCGCTAACCCCATAAAGTATAGAGATTAACAAATTTAATTTATTTTTTTTCGTTAATTCCCTTATTCTAGTTCGTTAATTCAGTAATTAATTTGTTTTTTTTTAAATTTGTTCTCTAATTTTTTTAATTCGTTAGTGCATGGTTAATTTCAAATCGTTAGCCCTAAGTTTAATTCGTTAATTTTAATTCGTGAGTCCATGTTTAATTTTTTAATTTAGTTAGCACTAATTTTGTTAGGTATAATTTTTTAATTTGTAAGCCCTATTTTTAATTCGTTAATTAGTTTATTAATTTTTTACTTCGTTAATTAGTTAAGCCCTACTTTTAAATTAGTTAATTAGTTTATAATTAGTTAAGCCTTTATAATTAGTTAAGCCCTACTTTTAATTAGTATATTAAGCTAATTCGTTAATTAGTTGATTAATTTTTTTAATTCGTTAATTAGTTAAGCCCTACTTTTAAATTACTTTTAATTCGTTAATTAGTTTATTAATTTCTTAATTCGTTAATTAGTTAAGCCCTATTTTTAAATTAGTTAATTCATTAATTAGTTTATTAATTAGTTAAGCCCTACTTTTAATTAGTTTATTTCGTTAATTCATTTATTAGTTGGTTTATTAATTTTTTAATTCGTTAATTAATTAAGCCCTACTTTTAATTTGTTAATTAGTTTATTAATTTTTTAATTCGTTAATTAGTTAAGCTCTAATTTTAAATTATTTAATTCATTAATTAGTTTATTAATTAGTTAAGCCCTATTTTTAATTAGTTTATTTCGCTAATTCGTTAATTAGTTTATTAGTTAGTTTATTAATTTTTAGTTCGTTAATTAGTTAAGCCCTACTTTTAAATTACTTTTAATTCCTTAATTAGTTTATTAATTTTTTAATTCGTTAACTTTAATTCGTTAGATTCCTAGTTAATTTTTAATTAGCTTAGTTAATGTATAATTAGTCAGTTTATTAATTTTTTAATTCGTTAATTAGTTAGTTAATTTTTTTAATTCCTAGTTAATTTAGTTAATTTTTAATTCATTACCTTTAGTTAATTAGTTAACTTTAATTTTTTTTAGTTAGTTCCTAGTTAATTTTTATTAATTCTTTAATTTGTATTTTTTTTGCATTCGTTAATCCCTTTAAGTTTGTTCGTTAATTCTTAGAATTTTTGGTCATGGTTGTATAATTATTTTAGCGTTTGTAAATATACAAATCGAGGGCTTAATTTCGTGTAGGGGTTAATTCGTTAACCCCTTTAAATTCGTTAACCCTTGCAAGAAATTTCGTTAACCCTTGCAAGAAATTTCGTTAAGGGGTTAATTCGTTAACCCCTTTAAATTCGTTAAGAGGTTAACGAATTAACCCTAAATTTCGTTAACCTTTGCAAGACATTTCGTTAACCCCTTTAAATTTTGGGGTTAACGAATTAAACCCTAATTCTTTGTTAACTTCATGAATTAGGTTTTAACGACAATTAAATTACTTAACTAACATTCTATAATTCACAAATATAGGGTTTAATGATTAAAAAAGGGTAATTGTCGAACAGACCTAATCTCTTTGTCAAACCCTAATTTTATAAAAATCCTAATTGACAAACCCTTATAAACCCTAATTTTATAAAAACCCTATTGTGAAACCTTATAAACCCTAATTGTGAAACATTATAAATCCTAATTGTGATACCCTAATTATTTTGTGAAACAATAGTGAAATATTCAATTTTCATCAAGATTAAACTCTCTACAATAACTAAACAAATTAAACTTTATTTAAACCCAACTATTCTATGCAACTATAAACAAATTAAACTTTAAATAAACAAAAGTATTCCATGCAACTATAAACTACTACTAAATGCACTGAAATACTTACTTGATTTCAAGCTTGATGAATACTCTAAATTTTGAGTCCGGTTGAGATGAATCTTCTGAAACTTCAAAATTTTTAGAGAACTTCCCACTGAATCTCGTATAGTGCATTTTTTGGAATGAATTTGAATTGAATTGTAAATTTTGAATAGTAAAAGTAAGGTAATTTTCTTCTTCTTGTGAATGATCAAATCAAATATTGTCTTATTATTCACATGCAGTAATTTGCAAAATTAAAAGCATGTAAAAGTAAAAGAATCTGTAGTAAGAATCTCTGCAAAATCTGTAAGAAGAATCTCTGCAAAGTGTAAGAATGCAGTGTAATTGGAAGTGAAAATGGGTATTTGGGGATAATACTTTATATTGATGGATAGATAGAGATAAAAATTTATATTGATGGGTATTAAAGTGAAGTTGTTATATGTAAATGGATAGTTGGGGGTATTTTATATATATATATATATATTCACATGCTATACTATATGTATCAACGTTTGGAAGAAATCGATGACTAATATTTGATGATTTTTGAAAACAATATCACATTTCATTGCAGCATAAGTTTTTTGTGATATTATCCACATGATTAGTATAGGGTGGAGGTGCTCCACTAGTTTGGGTTATTATTTCTTTGGTTCTAGTTGGGCCTGTCCTCAGGTAGTTCTGGTTGGTGGGACACGTGTCCCCTCACCATTGGTTATCTCGATAGACCGAGTTCCATAGCTTTCTTCACACCCCCTCCCTTCTCTTTTTGGTTTTCGAATTCTTTGTGTTGTTAATCATTGAACAGGATTCGAATGATTAACTAATCAAGTTGATCTCTTATATATATATATATTTATAAATATAAGTATGTGTTTTTCAAAGTATGTTTTAACATGTATAAACATGAGTTTTATTAGTATGTCTTTTACAATTATAAGTATTTCTTTTTCTACTTTAAGATAAGTATGTGTTTTTTTTTTCTACTATAAGTATGTGTTTTACAAATTCATCACAAGTGAGACGATCTCACATAAGTTTTTGTGTAATTAGGGATATGTATAAAACAGGGATGATAGGACATGTACATCTCTTGTTTGTTACCTCACTCTTGCTTAAGAGTACTTGTCACGATTTATTTAATATGAAATATATGTAAAATAATATCATTCTACTTTATCATTTGTACAATCGTAATAAATGATACAAAACCCTTTCTTCACTAATAATATTTTATTTGTACATTCCCAATAAAATAACGTAGAAATATACAATATTAAATTTGTTTTTTAAGGAGATAATTTAATATAAATACTAAATTAAAACTGCCTGATTTGGTATTTGGTCTTGCATGTTGAATGTTGTTGACCAACTATTTAATATAGTTTCTCTCACTAATAATTTTATAAGCTTGTGTATGTTCGTCAACGGTTATCTTACAAGCTTCAAGTCTTGATTGAGTATTATATATTCTTTGTAGGAAAACATTATTCGTTTAGTAATAATTGCTTATGATTCACTAATTACATTTTGTTTTGTTATATTTCAATTATGTCGACAATTAGATGAATATAGTCTTATTGTTGTTCATATAAATAAGTGATCATATGTATAACTACACAATTGTCCATCAACTTAATTAAATTGAAATATTTGAAATATGAGTAAAATAATAATAATTTGCATATGGAATAAAATAGTATTTATTTTTCTTCAACTATTGTAGACTTCAACTTTTGGCAAAGCTTTTCATTTTTCTCTTTATTTAAGATACAATGAATGATATATATATATATATATATATATCAAATGATATTTTAGTATAAATCCAAGAGAAAAGAAGAAGTTTAATAGTAGTCTAGTACCCACATACAATTACATGTCATACACTATGTATTGCAGAAAGAAAAAAAGTATCAAATTAACAAGAATTTTAATAATTACAGCATTTATATACTAGCTAGTTTGTTAAAAATAATAACATCAAAATATTAGTGGAATACTTTGAAATTCCAAGGTCATATGATTAAAAAAGTCACGACTCACACTTCACACACTACTAAAAATCACTCAAATTCCAACGGAACAATTCCGTTGGAATTTTGTGAAATACCGTTGGAATTTTGTAAAATTCTGTTGGAATTCTTCATTCCAACGGAAGTGGACCGTCGGAAAAATGGGCGTTGGAATTTAAATTCCGACGGAGATTCCAACGGAAAAACGATTCCAACGGTACTTTTCCGTTGGAATATACAATCACAAAAAGAATTCCAACATTATTCCAACGGAATTTCCAACGGCGTTGAATTCCGTTGGAAATTCCGTTGGAAATTCTATTGGAAATTATAAAAATTCCAACGGAATTTCCAACATCATTGAATTCTGTTGGAAATTCTGTTGGAAATTCCAACGGTTATTATTTCCGTTGGAATTTCTGTTGGAATTTGATTGTTTTCTAGTAGTGACAATTTATATATAAATTTATGGATATTGATTTGGTTAATGGGTATAATGAATCTGTTACACGAAAATCATCCGTGGGACTGTCTCACACAAGTTTTTGTGAAAAAAATGAATGGGAGCCATGCAAATGAGGGACCCACCAAACATATATGCAAACAAAGTATGTGGCCTCTTGCCCACTTGGGGTCTCTAAAAAATTGGCTAAAACGATTTTTAATCATTCTTGCAACTATAACTCCTAATATTTTTAATTGTTCATAATAATGGTTTTTCGTGAAATCCATGTACCAAGAATATTATTTTAATATATATATATATATATGTGTGTGTGTAAATTGGTGTAAACACTCACACACACATAAATATTATTGTTGGTGTTATTTTTTTTCATAAATTAATAACTTTAATATGGAAAAAAAATGGTCAAAGGTGCATTTTTGTTATCATGTTTTTCATAACCAAACCCTAGCTAGCTAATTTTCAATTGCCATCAAAAGTGTTGGTCCTTGAAATGAAAAGGAGTTGTAAGCACTTTTTGGGATTCTTTTGAGATATTTGATTGTAAAAAAGAATGCACAACTTATTATAAATATTGTAGTTGGTCCTTGGAAATGAAGAGGATTTTGAGAACCTTTTTTAGATTCTTTTAAATCATTGGATTGTGAAAGAATCAATCATTTGCATTTAAATTTTAGTCCACTTATTTCTAAGGCCAACTCAATTAGTTTCAATTAAATTTCCATTAGCGATGAGGCAATAATAATAAGCTAGTGTGCATGTGGTTTAATCCTTCTCATTGTATGAAGGTTTCTTTTGTGCTACCAAAACAAAATAAATTTAATGGGATTTGCATTTCTGATATGGGATTATTTAAATATGTCGTGACAAATCTGATTAAATATACATAACAGAGTTGATAAATGAATCATCAGCAAAAGTAATCAGATACATTGAATTGAAGTGAATTCTTTTTAATAAATTTCATACATGAAATTGCAATATTGAAAAAGTCATTGTTAAAAAAAAAAAGGAATGCCAGTGGTGTAATTCTGTGATAAATTAAAAAGTCGTTGATAAATGAATCATCAACAAAAGTTGTTGTACGTATGCTTATTCGAATATATTAGGGCCGCCAATCCTAGACAAATAAAATAACATAAAAATTTGAGTGTGATGATTTTCTAATAGTATTGGTGAAAGGAAATCTTTGTATCCTCTAATCAATCTCATCTTCATAAATCTACATGAAAATTGTAAAGTTTGTGATGTTTAACATAAAATGATTTACGATACGGTTTCACGTGAAATTCACTCATAGAATAACAACTATTTATGTTAAACCGTATCGTAAATCATACAATTAATTTTTATTGAAGAATTTATTAAAAATCAACAATAGATATTCAAACAATAATTTCAATAATAAATATTAATTTGCATGGGGATAATTTATACCATAATAATATAAATTAATAAATAAATATAACACTATTAAAGATGTGTGTATATACATATATGTATATATAATATGTATTATATGTATTTAGTCTGAATTATATGTCATCTTAAATATTTTTTAAATTATCAATATCTCATAATCAAATAATATTGTAGCATTTTATTTTACACTTAGGACTTCTTATATTTTTATATGAGATTGCACGTTTTGAATTTATGTGGCTCACCTGATTATTTAAATTATATGCTTAGTTTCTCATTATATTGTCATCATCATGATCTTAGACTACTACTACATTTTGATTCTGTGTAGAGCTTAAATTGTAATGATCAATGTCGTACTATATCAATTAATTTACGTGATACTTAATTACTTATAAAAGAATAATTATCTGTCATCTTCGATGTTAAGCGATATTAATTAAAAAAATCTAATTCAATTTATTTTGAAATAAAAGGTTGAAAATACATAATTGACCGTGCTTGCATCAAGTTCCTACGTAAAATTTCTAATTTTATTGTGTAATGTTTCTATATATACATACTCACACACATGTATTTAATTTAAATAATTGAAATCACACATGTATTTATTCGTAATTTTTTTAGTTTTTTTAGTATATTTAATTTAAGTGACTGAAGATATTAGTTATAACACAGATGATAAAAAAATGTTTCGTCTATAATTGTTGTGTATAAAGAAGTTTTTAAAAACTTACAAACTTTACAGGTAGATTTCCAATTTTGATTTGAAGATCATGATATTGATACTTTTGTTTTTAGTATTAACCATAGATTAGTAAATTGGATGTGTATAATATCAATATATTATTGTGAATTGAATTATCTTAAGCAAATTTATATTTTTCTTAGTTATTAAATATTATATTGTCTTTTATATACTAAAAATACTTACACTATATTATGAAATAATTAATATTTACCAATATTATATCACAAAACGTGCATCACACGGGTGTGAGTACTAGTAAAATTGAATTATGCTCTCAGCAACTCAATATGCTGACCTCATGTCCTACGTAAGCCTGCCACATCACAGCTCCTACCCATAATTATTCACATATATATATATATATAAACTAATATAAGGCCCGTCTAATATATGGGTTCAAATAATTTAATTTAATAAATGAAGTAAAATAAATTATATAGAAAAAATTTATGATTTTGTATCCATCTAAGTTAATATAAAATAAAATGTAATTTTAATTAATATATTATTTAATTGTTGAAATAAATATTTCATAATGTGTGTAGATAAATTATATTGTATACATATTAAAAATATTAAATAATTTTTAAATATATTATTTCACAATTACATATTTCTAGTGAAGAAATAATCTTACATGTATAAAAGGGTAGATTGTCACATCTAAAAAAAATGTTCATTATGACATAAGTTATATATATATATATATATAGTTTGTATTGAAAAATTTATCAATAATTTTATTCAATGTTTTAAAATTTTTAATTATATATATATTAATATTTATATATATCTAAAAATTTATCTATATTTATAAGATAATTTATTTATATAGAAAAAAGAAGTTCATGTGAGAAATAATTGTTCGAGCTTCGTATTAGTGTCATGTGACACTTTGGTCCTTCTTTTATATATAGATGTGTGTGAATAACATATTAAAATTATTAAATAATTTTTAAATGTATGATTTCAATATTATATATTTCTAATGAAGAAAAAATAGTACATGTATACATTAATAGATTGTCACATTTGAAAAAATTGGTTCATTATAGCATAAGTTTTTTTTAGTTTGTATTGAAAAAATTATGAATAATCTTTTTCGATATTTTAATTTTTTTAATTATATATATAAATATATACACATATATTAATCTTTATATATATTTAAAAGATATCTATATTTATAAGATACTTTATTTAAATAGAAAAAATATTTAATGTGAGAATTAATTGTTCGAGCTTTGTATGAGTATCATGTGACATTTTTTTGTCCTTTTATATATATAGATGTGTGTAAATAAATTATATATATTGTCTACATTCTTATTCCCAAAACAAATTGAAGAGACTGACTCTTGGGTGGACAAAACATTACCCTCACTATCAACAGCTAGAACAGGACCTGGCTGGTCCTCAAAATAAAATGGAATAACCTTATGACCATTCACTACAAAAAAAACGCTGAAAGTGCGTTGTCTTTCCCAGAAAAAAAGCGCTGTCATATCCAGCGTTATAAAAGACAGGCGCTGAAAGACAACGCACAAAGTGCGTTGTCTTTCCGGGATACGACAACGCTTTTCATGCGTTGCAGATTGCGTTGTTGTTAATAAATTCTGCAACACAACTTGCAACGCTTTTAAAGCGTTGTCTTTTACTCAAATTTTCATTTTATGCAACGCTTTTAAAGCGTTGTCTTTTATGTGTTAGTGTATTTCGTGCAACGCTTTTAAAGCGTTGTCTTATTTATTTTTGTTTTTTTGTGCAACGCTGGAAAAAACGTTGTCTTTCTGAACAATTTTGCAACGCTTTAAAAGCGTTGTCTTTCTGAATAATTTTATTTTCAATTATTTTTTATATTTTGTATCCTGTATAATAATAATATTCAATAATTAAATAAACAAAAAAAATTCATTAAACATATTTCAACATTTAATCGATGTCAAACATACATTAACAAATCATACATCGATGTCCCAACATTCATCTAGTCATACGATACTAAAAATATTATAGAGTCATACATTTAAAATTCGAGAGTGGAACCTTCACAAAACCAATATCAAGACCTTCGTTTTCTTCATAAACTTCATAGTTACTCCTCAGTTTCCAAGAATCTGTCAAATTTACAATATGAAAAAAGTTAGCTTATTTAAACTTAGATACATTTTAAATTTGTATATAAATTAACTAACAAAATTAACAAGATTATAAGAATCCCCCACATTGATTCAGAGCTAGAGATCCTTATACGAAATAGCATTCGAACATAGCAAACACTAAATAAAATTTTAAAAAAAAATTGCAATGTAGAAGCTAATCATCACCTTGTTCTACCCTTTTATATGATCTTGAATGCATTCGGCCCATTCGACACGCACTTCATCTATATCAGCTCTGGTGCACTTAAGATGCTCGAACTTTGCAAAATAAAATATTCAATAAACATTAACCATGTTATTTTGATGAAGTATAAAATATGCAAACTAAATACATAAAATGTAGTTTACTCACAATCGAACGCAATGAATCCATGTTTGCAGTTACATCCCCATCAAGAAGTTGTCTCATGTATCGCAACACGAAAAAGCCACATTGCTTACTATCAGGTTGCAATGGGGCCTACATTACGGAAATATATAAGTTTTTATTAAAATAAATCCAACAAATATTATGAGTCCAAAAAAAATCAAATCTTTTTTCCTAAAGTAAAGACTTCAAAGCTAAATATATATACGTAAATATATACACATATTTAAATGTACATCTCAAACTTTCGTACCTTGACTACCTCCCATGTAGGTTGTTTTTTTCCAATTTCCGTATTAAATATTCTCATGGCCTTTCATGAAATAATAAATTGATAATCATACGCACACATCGTACATTCATGAATAAAATATGATAACGAATATAATAAACTAATTAAACTTACAAGTCAACAATTTTTTTCCAAGTCTGATCATGCATGCGATGGTAAAGAGGGTCCAATAAATGAACCGTCTCTTTGTGAGGATTGATGACGGTTAGGATCCAATGATAGCTAGAGTAGATAAACAATGTGAATAAAATGTCAACAAAATATAATATAAACTACATTAATGGAGTGATCATAACTTACCCCACATTACAAGGTGCCAAAACTAATTGGCTAGGCAATGTACCACTCAACCTCTTTGCTAGAGCACGTGCCCTTTGTTCCATCTCAGTATCACGAAAATTTTGGTCACCCTTTGTTGATGGCAGATGTCCAATTTCATATGGATCCACAAATCTAAAATTTTGAACCTTGTTTTCTCTTACCAACCTTCTATAGAGATGCCTATCATTTTTAAAATGAAGAAAAAATAAAACACAGTGTCAAATTTTATATGGTCCATTGGTAGAATAATAAAAATTGTAACTAAGAAACTTACCACATGTATACAACCACACAAACGTATGAGATAGGCTCCAATTGACAAAATGGAACCATATCTTCAATGTTCACAAAGGTTTTGAATTCCCGACCAAATACACCATGATCAAACTCTATCTCTACATTGCCTCTATTCTGAATAACAAGCTTGGCATAACAATAGAGCATATGTAACGGCTTTGGCACACTTGATACGTCAATAGATGGCAAATCTTCGTACAACATTTTCTTCTTTCCAGGTTTCTAGAAATTGTATGAGTACATATAAGTAGACATGTTTTAATTACACAAATATTAAAAGATAACATATATAATTATTACCTTGACCTTTAGTTTTATCAAATGTGATGGCCAAGCAACATAAGATCCTACCGCCTCACCAATACTATTGCATTCTCCCGGAATCGGTAAAGGGGCATCATGATCCAATGCTTGGTCAATGGACACACTCATGCAATTTTTAGGAACAAGATTACCATTAACAAATTCATTACCTCCTCCAATTTTTACAATTGTACCATAAGCAGCTGCATTTGCTTGCGACTCCAAAGTTAACTCAATGGGCTCACCCTACAATATAAGAAATGTCAGAGATAATTCATATATATATATATATATATATATAAACAAAATTGATTTATGTAATATGAAACAAAATTTTACCGCTAAAGGCCAGTCATCAACAATTTTCAGATCATCATTAGAGTTTTGTGGTCCGACTCTCTCATCCTCCATCCTTAATGGACTTGCAATTTTTCCTGAGCAGCTCCCCTTCTCTTCCTTCAGAATGGTATGTGTAGATGCATTCTTCAAAAGCATAGCTTCTAGTTTCTTCACTCGTGCATCAAGTTCTGAATTTATCTTCCTCTGCTCTTCCAAAAGCAAGTCCTTATGCAACATATTTGCAGATGAAACATGATTGTATGTCGATGGAGTAACGTGACCTCCAGTACCCCTCAAACGTCCACTATATTCTTCTTTTTTCAATGCTTTTGCAAGAATACCTTTTCTAGGTCCTTCCACTTTGAACTTACCCTCCTTTTTTTGTTTTATCAAGTCATCCTACATATTCACATTAGCAAAAGAATAGAAGTAAGAAGTAGTAGTTTTACTGAAAAATGAGTCAAGTAGCAACTTGGAATTCTAAACTCACAATCTTCGTAATTGTTTCTTTTAAACTCTCTTCTTCTATTTGCCCACCTCTTGGCATTCGTGCCTTCATCCACAAAAGAGCTCTGTTGACTTCATCATCATCTCCCAATTCACCAGCCACACATCAAATATAATAAAATCACCTTCATCAACCATAATCTGAAAAATATCAAAACAAGACATTGAAAGAGCTTAGAATTAAGAATAGAATCCAAAATTCATGCCCCACAAATACACACTCTTTTAAATAGTTTGGACATAAAATTTAATCCCAAAATCACATGCTCACTAGTTAATTCTAAATTTCAGAACACATAACATAAGAATTTCAGAGCACATAACATAATATACCCAATTTCAGCCATAATATACCTAATTTCAGCACTAACATAATTTACCAAATACAGAATTTGTCAAAAAATCATAATACTTGCATACTCAAGCACTTTATTCTAAATAAATCATACTTTCAGAACAAATAACATAAATGGTAAAATTGATGCATACATGTCCCACTTCTAAACATAATATACCCAATCCACATTTTCAGATTTGGTAAAATTGGTGCATACATGTCCCACTTCTAAATAAATCCTAATTATTTATCACCCAAATTTGCCCTATACACAAATAAATCTATCATAGATAAATCCTAAGTCATACACAAAAATACCCAATCCTAAATTTCAGCATAAACATAAATGAAAAATATACACAATCCAGTTTCTAAATAAATCCTAAGTCATACACAAAAGTACTCAATCCTAAATTTCAGCATAAACATTAATGAAAAATATACACAATCCAGTTTCTAAATAAATCCTAAGTCATACACAAAAGTACCCAATCCTTTCAGCATAAACATAAATGAAAAATATACACAATCTAGTTACTAAATAAATCCTAAGTCATACACAAAAGTACCTTATACACAAATGAAAAATAAACAGAAAACGTAATGTCACAAACTGAAACACAACAAAAAACTACTTGCATACATGTCTTAAATCCTAAATCGTCCTAATTTCAGAACACATATATTTGAAAATCCCAACTCATGTGATAAATTCCTTAAAACCCCTAAAGCCCTAATTACCTAACTTAAAAAAACCCTAAATCCCTAATTCAGGGAACACTAATACCCTAATGAGTGTTCATCAGAAACCCTATCTACCCAATTTTGGACTTTCACAAATTCTAATTCCCAAATTCAAACAAAACACAGAAACCCTAAAATTCAAAAAAATCGCGTCATCGCTAAACCCTAATTCATGCTTCCCTAAGCCATATTTTCAAAATCACAAAACATATTAATCATCTCAAGAAAAAAACGAAGAGAAAAACACACATTCAAAATCAGATTTCGCGAACTCACCTTTTGGTCACACACTTTGACGCACAAACTACAACACCTCACACAGACACTACTCTCAGACGGGGTAGATTCACACTATATACGAACAGAAATAGGGTAATGGGTTAGATTGATGGTGAGTTTTGGTCAGAAACGGGAGGGGTGAACTCAAGCCCTAACCTTTCTCCCTCTCTCTACAGTGTAATTATTCGAAATAGAGATGAAATATTTATTAAGTGTATATCAGGGAGAAAATGGGAATTCATGTGACAAAAATTGACGCCGTTAGTCAACATTAGGTCTTGTAGGGCATGTGTCGAATTTTCAGTAACCCACGTGTCTATTTTGCATTTTCCATCTTACGAGGGGGTCCAACATCAATTTTTTATATCACAGGGGTTTCGCGCAATAATCCCCTTTATTATCTGAACTAATGAAAATATTGAAGTGAAGGTATTTGGGTCAAAATATAAAGAAAAATAAATAGGGATATATCTAACTGGTGGGCTATAGAGATTGTCATTTATTAGAGAGTAAGTCTCTTGTGAATCAGGTGCATGGATCTTAGATTCATGCACCTGGGTCGGATCCGGGTCAGGGGGACCGCACTTTTTTTTTTTTTTCCGCTCATGATTTTTGAAAAAAATCACATACCAATAGTATATGTTAGACATACATTTACGTTATATTAGACATACCTTTACGTTATGTTAGACATACCTTTAAGCTATGTTAAACATACCAGTTCTGCTCAGATTTCATGCCTTGTCTTTTTTTGGCTTGATTTTTGAATTTTGGCACATACCACTACGTTATGTTAGACATACTTTTACGTTGTGTTAGACATGTCTTTATGTATACTTAAACATACCTTTGTATATGTTAGACATACCTTTATATATAGTTAAGCATACTTTTATATATGTTAGACATACCTTTGTATATAGTTAGACTTACCTACACATGGTTTGTCTAACTATACACAAAAGTTGGTTTAACTATACACAAATGTTGATCTATTTGAGCGAATTTTGGATGAGCTTCAGCACAAGTCTTCAGCGCGTGGGAGCGCGTGCATGCACGTGGGAATCTCGTTTTGGGCGCGTGAAAGGGTCGGGTCAGGTGCATGGACTCATAAAAGTTTTTGTCTTTATTAGAACATTGTACGGAATCTATATATATATAAAAGCAGAATATTCTGCCAAAAATAGCTACAATAAATGTCACATTTATTATATATTTCCATTCTAAGCAATCATTAATAACTTTTATTTTCAATTTATCAATAAACAAATACATAAATATTAATATTTAATACATTTAATTTTATATCTATTGTATAGGAACTCAAAAAAAAAAAGTAAATAAATAAATTTATCTATATATTTCTATACTTTAATAATAGAGGAAATATTTGAGATATTTACAGAAATTCTATTTTCTCAACAAAAAAATGTCACATCAACAATATTTTTATTTTGTATTTTTTATTATTTAATCCATTCAATTTATAACATATATATTGTATTAGTTTATTCTTATTTTATTAATACAAATTAAGTTATTTTTTATTGAATAATTTCTTATACACCAACAATAGATAATGTTCAAACAATAATTTCAATAATAAATATTAATTTGTTTGGGGATAATTGTATTATATTTAATATAATATAAATTATAAATAAGTGTAACACTATTGAAGATGCGTGTATTTAGTGTGAAATTCTAAGTATTTTTTAAATTAATATTGGTAAGTGTCCCATCAACAATTTTTTTTTTATTTTGCATTTTTTACTATTTAATCCATTTAATCTAATAATATAAATATTGAATTAATTTATTCTCATTTTATCGATCTTAATTAAATTAATTTTTATTAAAAAAATTATTAAAAATCAACAATAGATATTCAAACAATAATTTCAATAATAAATATTAATTTGCATGGGGATAATTTATACCATAATAATATAAATTAATAAATAAATATAACACTATTAAAGATGTGTGTATACACATATATGTATATATAATATGTATTTAGTCTGAATTATATGTCATCTTAAATATTTTTTAAATTATCAATATCTCATAATCAAATAAAATTGTAGCATTTTACTTTACACTTAGGACTTCTTATATTTTTATATGAGATTGCATGTTTTAAATTTATATGGCTCACCTGATTATTTAAATTATATGCTTAGTTTCTAATTATATTGTCATCATCATGATCTTAGACTACTACTACATTTTGATTCTGTGTAGAACTTAAATTGTAATGATCAATGTCGTACTATATCAATTAATTTACGTTATAAAAGAATAATTATCTGTCATCTTCGATGTTAAGCGATATTAATTAAAAAAATCTAATTCAATTTATTTTGAAATAAAAGGTTGAAAATACATAATTGACCGTGCTTGCATCAAGTTCCTACGTAAAATTTCTAATTTTATTGTGTAAAATTTCTAATTATATATACATACTCACACACATGTATTTAATTTAAATAATTGAAATCACACATGTATTTAATTCGTAATTTTTTTAGTTTTTTTAGTATATTTAATTTAAGTGACTGAAGATATTAGTTGTAACACAGATGATAAAAAAAATGTTTCGTCTATAATTGTTGTGTATAAAGAAGTTTTTAAAAACTTACAAACTTTACAAGTAGATTTCCAATTTTGACTTGAAGATCATGATATTGATACTTTTGTTTTTAGTATTAACCATAGATTAGTGAATTGAATGTGTATAATATCAATATATTGTTGTGAATTGGATTGTTTTAAGAAAAATTATACTTTTCTTAGTTATTAAATATTATATTGCCTTTTATATACTAAAAATACTTACACTATATTATAAAATAATTAATATTTACTAACATTATATCACAAAACGCGCATCGCGCGGGTGCGAGTACTAGTATATATAGACACGGAGAGAGGTGTAGGCTTGTAGCACACATGACAGGATTAATTAAAAGAATTAAGTTAATTTAATAAAATTAGGAAAATGTAGTAATTGTTTAAATTATTTAAAATAAATACATATTCAAATTTATAAATGATTTATATATTTTAGGTCTAGCATGTGTTATTTAAAAAAGTTAATTAAACTTTCTATATTATTTACAAATGTTTATTATTAATATTAAAATGATATCATTAATTAATCATAATTAACTTAAATTTTTTATTACAAACTGAATTTGTAAAGAATATGAAAAATTTATATGAAAAATTATGGGTTTGGCATGTGGCACTTGTAGTCACTCATTTATATATATAGAAATATATATATATATATATATATATGAGAAAACAAATAAAGTACGTAACTGAAATTTGGTGGCTTGCTACGTTACTCACATGATTTACCACAAGTATCAAGTTTGGCCAAGTAACCAACATTTTATTTCCAAAACTATAGATCAAAATTTTTAATTAATTCTATAATTAAATCTAATTCCCACCATTTAAATCCAATGCAAAGTCTCGTTTTCTTTATCTATAATAATTTAGGTACACGGGCTTTTCTTAACTTCTTTGACTGTCTTCCAAATGCATTTGAATATATATATAACTAATTAAGATGAATGAACTTCAAGAATGAATATTATTTATAAATAGGCCTAATAGTCAAAAAAATTCAGACCTTTGTAGGCTTTTGTATTTTGGTCAATTCTTTAAATTTTGTCAATTTATCCATAACCTTATCATTTAGTAGCAATGTTAGCCAATTTTAGAATTTAGTCAAAATTGGATGATATGTCTCTCATCTAGTTATCACAAGAGTTCTATATTGTGTCAAAACAATATAAAAACAATATTTTTTATATCTACGTAATAACCATTTCAAATAATGAAAAGGAGTATATACTAAAAATAATTTTTAGCGATATTGCTTGTAATAAATTTTGAAAGGAGTATACTTAATGATTTTTCTCTTGACCAATCGTTTGTCTCCAAATTGTTATTATATGGTCTGCAAAATATAATAAAAGATGAGTTTTTTTAGTATATACTATTTTTCGTTATTTATAGTGGTTATTACATAGATATAAACAATATTCTTATATATATATATATATATATATATACTTGACATGATATAGAATTCATGTGGTAATTAGGTGAGAGACATGTCATCCAATATTGACAAAATTTTAGGCTAGTTTTACTACTAAATGATAAAATTATGGTTGAATCGACAAAATTTATTGGATTGGCCAAAATAACAAAAGCCTACAAAAGTTTGGATTTTTTCGGCTATTAAGCCTTATAAATATCATGTGTACATACATGTTTTTCTTTTTAAGTATTTCACTGAGATAGAATTCAATTAGAAATAAGAAAATATTTAGAAGTTATGAATGCAGAACACGATAGTTGAAAGAGATATTAATAACATAGGAAAATGTTAAATATCCACCATAGATAATTTTTAACATACTCACTAATGACGTGTAATGGATCAATAAATGAGATATTCAATATATCTATTAATTTTACCTTCATATAATAAATGGATGAGATCATTACATGACATTGGTGAACATATTAATAGTTGTCTATAGTAGACGTTTTATCATTATTCATATTATTTAATCATTGATTATCTTAATTTTTTTTTTTGGAGGTATCGTAATTGGACATTTAACTGTTGGTTACTGCTATAAGTTATTACCACTGCAATTAATATATATATATATATATGTATATATTATAGTCCATTTTTATGATACCTTTTTAAGGCATATATCTAATATTATATGTGTGCGTGTGTGTGTTTTCTAAAATAATTTTTTGAGATTTATATAATAAATGTAATAAAATATAAATATTATTCATGAAGAAGTAAATGTAATACACATACAAAACATTTCTATAAACCATTATCTTCACATTTCGGTCATGAATTCTATAAAACATGCACCAAAGTACAATATCTTCTCACAAAAAAAAAAAAAAGAACACACACACACACCATAAAACCACACTGAATTATATACATATACATAAAATGATAATTAAATCGCACACAAAATACATACAAAAAATTAAGGCAGATTTTTATTTAGTGAATTTTGTGCGAACACTGAAATTAAATAATAGGATGGAGCCCATGGACCAAGGCTTCAGGCCCATTTATGATAGCCACTCGAACAAGCCCAAATACAACCGTTGGTGGCAAGTTTGTAAATTATAGCAAACATAGGGTGTTTTTCTATAAGAGGTAAAAATTTGACCGTTGCCATCCCACCGCCTTTATATATACAGAAAATGAGGAACTTCCCCAAATTACAAAGCCATTTCATTTTCGTAGCCGTTGACAAAACAAGAAGAACAAACAGAGAAAGAGAAATCTAGTTTTCGTGTATCAATTCGTGATTAATCAGTACGAAGTTTTCCGCGGAAAGTGCGAATTCTTCCGGTAAGCGTGGTTAATTTTTGAAAGATTCTTTTGTGAGTTACTTTCTTTGTAATTTCAGTGGAAAGTTGTTGACAATGGCCGATATCTTGTTTATGTTAATTAATCTGTGGAAACCTACTTGCTTGAATGTTTCGTATGTGTAATTATGAAGGCTAATTGCGCTTCGAAATTGTACCTGAGGGATTATAATTCTTGGATTAATTTGTAGCAGTGTTTGATTGACGGGAGATTTATGTAAAACTGACTAGTTTGAAATTTGGGTGAGATTATATTGAAGGTACTTGAATGTTCTGTTAATAAAATCTTGGAAACCCCGAATTGTTCAATTTCACCTTTTTCTTATTTCATTACGTTCTCCTTGAATCTTTCGATTCTCTCTGGCTGATGAACTAGTTTTATCTAGGTTCAGAAACCCAACCCAGTTCTTGTTGTGTTATCTATTTTCAAGATAATGAAATGATGGTCTGTTGTTGTTGCACTGCAAAGATATTACAGCCATTGATTGAGAAATTTGGTGGAGAGCCTATAATTTACGTCTGGGATAATCAATTATCCATAAAATCTTTGCACTGCAAAGATATTACAGCCATTGATTGAGAAATTTGGTGGAGAGCCTATAATTTACGTCTGGGATAATCAATTATCCATAAAATCTTAGACTTGCCTGATTTCCCTAGCCCGCTTATATATATGCAAATTGAAAGGGAATAACATACATGTCCTGCAGAGTTTCTGTTTAGGGACCGGAAGAAATAACTTGTGCTGTAATTTTTTGGCTACTTCCATATTCACCATGTTCCATTACACACTGTAATGTGATGGAACCATTAAGTTCAAACAGTTAAAAATGTGTCTTCCATGACTGTGAGATGGACTGGTGTAGAAACTTTGAGATAAAATGATCTGCAATATAGCTATTCTCAGTGATGACCTTGTGAGACAATGGTAGCTAAGGATTCTTATGTGTGTGTAGTTGTATAGTAGTTGGTGGAATGGTAGCTAAGGATTCTTATGTGTGTGTAGTTGTATAGTAGTTGGTGGAATATAGATTCTACTTTTTCTCTTGTATACGAGGTTTTCCCTTTTTTATCAAGTATTTACATTTTTAGGTTAATAACAAGATGAAAATGTCCCTTAAAAGACCTTATTATTTGTCCTAATTGTCATAAACATTTTATTGGCATTTCTTATCTAAACATTTGGATTTTTTGGTGTTATTCTAAGTTTTAACTGGCTTATTCCAATTTGAGCTAACAGTTTCAGAGCAGCATCTTACTGGAAAGAAGCATCCATGGCAACCCCAGCTCACCGCCTGATCCAAGACCAGAACCTAAGTTTTCTCTACAGCGGTACTCTTAACTCTATATAATAGACAGCATCATCTGGATTGAAATATTGTTTAGCTAATGCATTGATTCCTTTTATATAGGCACTACTCCTGCGGGAAAGACTGATGTAGCCAAAGCTGATAAGAGAGGAGGCTTAGGTGTAAGGAAAGCTCTGAATGACATATCAAATTCAAGAAAGCCTTCTTCTTTGCTTCAATCTGTGAAAAAAGACAATTCCATAAATGTCATCTCCATTGAGAAAGATCCTGATGCTGTTAAAGCAAAATTGTCGAAGAGAGGAAAAGCTGGTGGTAGTAGGAAAGCTCTGAGTGACCTCACAAACTCAACCAAGCCACCCACAAAGCAGGCCCCAAGTATGGGGCCAAAGTTGAATGCTGTTGCAGAAGGAAAGTTTCCAAGTTGTGTAATGGAGGAGAGATTTCTACACAATCATGAGGAGTGCATTAAAGCTCAGATGAAGGCTGTGGACGTGGATTACTTTTTGAAGTCTGTGGGACTGAGCAATGGTAATAACAAACTTCCTTCTTTGATAATCATCAGTTTTATTTACTATAATGTTCTCTAGTAATACATTTTAACTGTTTTGTATGTATCAGATATCGCTGTACAGCCATCAGCTAGAAGGGCTCTCCCGTTGTCCTCAAAGAAGAAGGTAGCTTTGGTTGTTCTTTTCTAACAAGAATAATCAAAACAAGATTATGAACTGCTGAGAACTAACTGTGTTCATATTTCAGCCTGATACGACCACCTGCATGAATATGGAAGAGATGCCAGAACATCTGTTTGAAGATGGAGTTTTTCAGTGCAAGAAATCATCAGGGTTTGCAGGCTACTATTCACCTGCGTGTCGATCTCCTCAGTCCCCGAAGGCCCCATATATGAGCTGGGAGGACGATGATTCTTGTGATCTAGCGATTATTGAGTCTCCTAAGCAAGTGTAGCAAATGGGGCTTCTGGTCGGGGGGTTGTGAGACATTGAATGGCAGATTATCAGATGATAATCTCCTGTGGTTTATTTTGCTATCTTGTAAGATTTGTTTGTTTCTTATCAGTTAGTAGTCAACTTAGTAGTAACTAACAGCAAGCAGTGACTTTTTGTTGGATCTGGAACCAGTTGTTTAGAATTGCATGATTTTGGCCACTAGGATCTTCCTTTATTTTGGTCAATGTGTGTTGTGTTGAAACAACCTTGAAATTATTGCTACAAAATTCAATTGCAATTGAACAAATGATCTGAAATAGAATGAATAGATATCCCTCAACTTTAAAACAAATGACTTAAAATGGAATTGTAAGAAAGTTTCTCTAATAGGATTTGCGAAGAAAACTAACCATGATAATCTCATTTTATTTATTTATCAATATTCATTAGTTTCTACAAATTATAAAAAAAATGTAATTTATTAGAGTAATTATCTTTATGCAATTTAAAAATAACTCACACAAATGTGATTTATGTAATAATTTATTAGGATTCAGTGTGTGAGATTTTGTGTATTGACTAAAAGAAAAATAGGTTAAAAGTAATAAGCTTAAAACGTGTTAGCGATTTATAGACCTCATCTGGAAGTCTGGAACAGACACCCAACATAAGTTTCCACTCTTCAACCTTCTCTGTTGACACCACCACCACCACCACTGGATGGGGGCTCTCAGACTCCCCTCCCTCACTTCACTCTCCTCCGCCGTCGCGGCAGTTCCACGCCACCACTTCTGCCGCCAGCTCCGCCTCCCCCTCTGTTCCCTCTCCGCGCCCAATTTTTCCGTGCAAAGCAGCACCGTCGAGAAAGAAATCCCGCCGCCTCCTTCCGAAGTTCAACAGAGCTCGAAGACGCCTAAACTCCAACCGGAAAAGGATCGACTTATTACTCCTCGCTCTCAGGACTTCAATGCTTGGTATTTGGACATCATTGCGAATGCGGAGCTTGCTGATTACGGTCCTGTTCGCGGCACCATGGTCATTCGTCCCTACGGTTACGCCATTTGGGAAGCAATTCAGGTTTTTGTTACTGCTGCCTGTGTTTCTGATTAAGTTGAATTGTGAACTTTTATGTTTATTGGACTATTTGATGGGTGCAGGAGTATTTGAATGTGAAGTTTAAGGAGACTGGCCATAGTAATATGTATTTCCCTCAGGTGAGATTCATCCATCAATTCTTTCATTCTTTTTTTTTTTTTTGAAGATTCAATCAAGATGTTGATGATGGTGTGATGAAACTGAATCAACTAATCTGATATGCTGGTAAACTTGTGAGTTCTCCTTATGATTGACTACACATCTAAAATTTATGTTTATTTTAAAGAATTAGGGATGATGGTAAAAGAATTTGGCATGAGTAAAGAAGTTGTATCAAATGTGCAGTTGGGGGCTTAATATCTTTTCAGATTTTAATATTTGTCTAAAAGGCACTCCAGTCTGCCAGATTTTATCCATATGTGGTGGTGCCCTAATTTTTTTAAAATCTATATTAGTGGCTATTGCTTTTATTGAATGGAAATCAGCAGTATAACATGTATTTCTCTTGGTATAAGAGTTGAACTAAACTCATGACTGTGAATTGATAATGACTGTAGTTTATACCATACTCATTCATCGAGAAAGAAGCTAGCCATGTTGAAGGTTTTAGTCCAGAGTTAGCTGTTGTGACTATTGGGGGAGGAAAGGAGCTTGAAGAAAAGCTTGTGGTAAATATTCATGTTACAGCCTTTCCCATGTTTTTTGTTGTTTCATGCATCCTTTTCCTCAGCTGTATTACTTTAAATCAATGTAAGCTTACAGATTTTAAAAATATAACCTGAGTTTACTTTTTAACTATTGCACTTCTTGAGGTTCTGGCAGGTTCGACCAACGAGTGAAACAATTGTGAACCACATGTTCACTCAATGGATTCATAGCTACCGTGATCTTCCACTAATGATCAACCAAGTACCTTTTCACTCTAACCATTATTGTTTCCTTTACAACCTGGATGAATATTTTGACTCATTTTTCATTTTTTATTCTCTTTCAGTGGGCAAATGTTACAAGATGGGAGATGCGTACTAAACCATTTGTGAGAACTCTTGAATTTCTTTGGCAGGAAGGTCACACTGCTCATGCCAGTCCAGAAGAGGCAGAAAAGGAGGTATGTTTTCTCATTGTTCTATAGATTTGAATGTATCATCTCATAATTTAAGTTAAATGTATTCGGTGTTGTGCAGGCATTGCAGATGATTAATGTGTACATAAAATTTGCTTTTGAGCAAGCTGCAATACCTGTTATTGCAGGTCGTAAATCAAAGGTGGAGACCTTTGCAGGTGCTTCAAAAACCTATACAATTGAAGCAATGATGGGTGATCGAAAGGCTTTGCAGGCTGGAACAAGCCACAACCTTGGGCAGAATTTTTCTCGTGCATTTGGAACACAGGTTCCTGATCCGAGGCCTTATAAATATCTTCTTGAGCATTCCTATTCATGCAAAATGTTTTTCTTATATTGTTCAATAGGCACATTTATCTAGGGTAATTAGGTTCCTCTTTATCGTGGATTTTATGTCCACACACAAGATAAGATCTAGGCTTGCAATTTTTGTGCCATGTATGGTAGTGAGCTTTAACTAAGTTGTCTAGAGTACATGGTGTTCTTGTACATAATTATGCATCTGACCCGAAATCTTAGATATATTTTGACAAATCACTATTTGCATGAAGAATGTAGCTTATACAACTGCATCATCGACTTGATAAAGCGACTTTGCCTCAATGTAGTGACTTTCTTATAAAGGGGAAATATTTTGATAAACTAAGCGCTTTCTTTTCCCTTTGGAAAGAAAGAATCCGCTTTATCATGTTTGAAGCTCTTTGTATATCCATTGTAGTCTCTGCTATGCACCACCATTATTTATATTTCTCGCTCATGCATGAAATTTATTGAAATTTTTAACATCTAATTAGCTGAATGACTTTTACAGTTCACTGATGAAAGTGGACAAAGGCAACATGTATGGCAAACATCCTGGGCAATTAGTACTAGGTTTATTGGTGGTATTATTATGACACATGGTGATGACACTGGCTTGATGCTACCCCCAAACCTAGCCCCTATACAGGTATTTTGTAAAGCGTCCAGTTGTCTCTCATGCTACTATCATTGAAAGCTATTATTCTCCTAGTTTTGGTTCCTGACTTCACTAAAATATGTGCCTATGAATTAATGCTTTGGGGTGCTCGACTTTCACATTGCAAATAAAACAAAAATCTGTTGAAAAGTACGGTTGGAAGTTCGTGTTATTGCTTTTGGTTTGGGGCCTATGGCAAAGTATGCTAAAAAATTCATCAAAAGTTATAAACATAAGATTACTACATCTTAAGGAAAAAAAACTGAAAAAACTTGTAGTAGATCGAGATAGTTATGATATGTTAGGGTTTTTCAGCCCTACATAGAAGTTTCAGTGGCTGTATATTGGAAACCACATGGCATTGAAATTGGTGAATATGAAATGTACTGAGTGTAAAGTTGATAATATTTGCCTTCTTCCTTGATTCACTTGTGTGTGGAGAGGCATGGTCTATTCTGTAGTAAGATAACTTTTTATCAACTAGTTTCTCATATAATACTGGATTCCATCCTATTTTGTTTTTATGATATAGGAGCCCGTTAATTTGTGATTTCTACACATGTTTATAGCTAGTTCTAGTCTCTAACTAATGAGAGATTTCAGGTCATCATAGTTCCAATATGGAAGAAGGCAGATGAGCGGGAAGGAGTTTTAGATGCTGCCTCATCTGTTAAACAAACCCTTCAAGCTGCCGGAATCAAGATTAAAATTGACGACTCAGAACAGAGAACACCTGGATGGAAGTTCAATTTTTGGGAAATGAAGGTGTCTTCTTGTCACCCATTGATATCATGTCTTTCATTTCAGATAAAGCATTCGGCAACTAGCTTTAGAAAATCCTTTGTGTGTTGTTAATGTTTAATATTTCAATAAAACTAAGAGTATCGCCTGGTTCAGTTCACATTGCTATTGAGTACGTTATGCATGGGACTGTTGTGGTGTTTCTCAACAATGCTTTTCTAATGACAAGAAAGGGCTTCTGTTAATATTTATTTTCATTTATTCTAGGGTGTCCCTTTGAGAATTGAAATTGGGCCTCGAGATGTTTCCAGTGGGACGGTTGTTGTTTCTAGAAGGGATATTCCTGGTAAACAAGGTAAAGTTTTTGGTATAGCGATGGAATCATCAACTTTGATAGCTTATGTGAAAGGCAAGTTGAATGAGGTCCAATCATCTCTGCTTGAAAGGGCGATATCTTTTCGGGATAGGTATGTTCTGTCACACAGCTTGCAGATATGATGACATAAAATTGTTCATATCCTTTGGTTCCATTTTTGTCTGAATTCGCAACAATCATTGCATTGAGCAAATGGTAAAATTTGATGCACACACTTCATCCTAGCATAGCGTATTATAATAACTACTTAGCAAGATTGTGCAATATCAATATTTATTTGCTTAAAAATGGGCTTAAAATTGACTTAATCCCACCAGTTTTTACTAACTAGGGATAAAGGGATTGATATGTTATACCCTACCTTATTTGTGATGTCCCATTAAATAGTAGCTTTAATATATTTTTGGGTTTGAAATGTATGTATATAACACCACAATCTTCTGAGGAAACTGTATATCCTTTTTTCTGGGAACATTATTGCTTGCTTCGTTTTACTTCTGATGGTTATCAATAATGTCATGTGTAGCTTTAATATATTTTTGGGTTTGAAATGCATGTATATGAACAGCACAATCTTCTGAGGAGACTGTATATCCTTTTTTCTGGAAACATTATTGCTTGCTTCTTTTTTACTTCTGATGCTTATAAAATTCTGACTCTCATAATGACATTTTTAGTAATATTGTTGACGTGAGCTCGTATGATGAGCTTAAGGAGGCAATAGCTCAAGGCAAATGGGCAAGAGGGCCTTGGTCAGCCAGGTATTAATCCCCTTAGATATTTGTTCCCACGTTTATATATCAACATATATTTACTCAAATGGGATCTGCACTCAATTCTTTTATACAGTGACGAAGACGAGCTGAAGGTAAAAGAAGAAACAGGGGCAACCATTAGATGTTTTCCTTTTGAACAGCCAGAGGGGACTAAGAAATGCTTCATGACTGGCAATCCAGCAGATGAAGTTGCAATTTTCGCTAAATCTTACTAATCTCCAAGTCGAAAAAAACTGCCCTCACATTTCAAAACTGGTGAATGCTTCAAGGCTGCATGTTCTCATCATTATTATTTACTTGGATTCTTCACTTTTAAAATTGCTTCTCAGATTTGAATCACATCAACTTCTAGGTACATGGTATAACTATTCATGTCTGTTGCTTGTAATATGTACCTTCGTTAGATCCCATTCTTTAGAATCTTCACCCCTGTTTTGTCCTCTTCTACAAGTGGAAATTTTATTAAGATAGTTTATGTACAGACAGCTACACTCTATATGTTTGTTGGAAATTGCAGTTTGAGCAGTTTTATTGGTTTCTCAGAACTGGTGGATGCCATCTTTTATACATAGTGTGTGCAACTGAAGTTGAACCAAAATATAAAATACTATTTGAAACAGAGAGATTTGAAGCATAATCTCATGATAGAATGAGTGATGGATAAAAGAAAGTGTACAAGGAACATAATGAGATAATGAAAGGTAACTCAACACATGAGAGGAGGAGCACAAAATAAGCAGTAACATCATTTTTGGTAAGATGCTTGTTCCTTGAATTCAAGAAATTGATCTAATACCTTTTCTAATCAACTGAATTGTCAATTGATTTTTTGTATGCTGATTATTGCATAAGTCACCAATCCCAATAATGCCTCATTATTCAAATATTGTTTCATAATATAGTTATAAGATTACATCTACCTTTTTTTTAATAACTTTTTTTATGTGATGTAACATTTGTGCTATAATCTTAAAATTCAGACCACATGAAATTAGTACTTATTGATGGAGTCATGTGGACGGTTACTTAAAAAGGTGATCTATTTCACGATGTCTCTATTCTATAGTTACCTCAGAGCATCTCCAACAAGTGTGTCATCACAATATGATAGCGTGGAGAAGTTACTTAAACTTAAACTTCTGTGTCAACTCATCTCAACAGCATGTTTTGTGTCAACTTTCCGCACAAGTTAGTTTCTTTTCTTTTTCTTTTTTCTTTTCATGTTAAAAAAATTAATTATAAGGAATATTCTGGAATATTCTTTTCTTATGCAGAGAATAATGAAGACTGTTGGAGATTATTGACAGTTATTACATAAAAATAGTGTAAGATTAACAATAAAATCATGTACACTGTTGGAGATGGTCTGAATGAGGTGTTTATAACTTCTAAACAATTTTCTTTTAAGTAAAGTTAAATTATAAGTGCATTTTTGTATATTTTTTTCTGCTTTAAAAATAATAATTGATGATTGAAAATGATTCTAAAGAAAATTAGTGCAAAAAAAGAAAAAAGAAAAAAAAGGGAATTCTCACTTATGGGTTTATATAAAGTTTGCGCCATTATCTTTGTAATTAATTTCCAATTTCCAAACTTTTTTTTTCTCATCACAGTGAAACAATGAGTTACAAATTAAACAGTGATAAATATTAGAAATTAATGTCTCACATGCATTACCATTATTGTTTAAAAAAGTCAAATTGTGAAATTAGGTCAATTATGATGTATTAGGATATATCACACATAACATGGTCCACATTTGTTTTTCGTATAATTTATTGAAAATATTTAATTATGATTACCATAATATTCATATTTATTTGGAGCTACCAAATAGGTAGAGATAAATCTGATTTTATGAAGACGTAGATGTTTAGGGCAACAATGGGCACTTTCGTCACATCAACCAAATCCACGAGGGCAAATTCGTCACTCGGAAATACGTGGTGAAATCACTTCTCCTAAGCCCATCGCTTCTCACAAATAAGCCTTCGATGAATTCTTAACAAATCCTTCGCTGATAAGAGAAACTAGAAAACAATTCATAATTCCAATTATCAAACCCTGTAAATCATCATCTGGATTCTCTCTGTTTTGTGATCCGACGGCCATAATTCCCCGTTCATTGATCCAATCACGGCACGGTGGTGCACGGCGCCGCATTCTTTTCCGGTTTCTGCACACGTCGTTTTATATTGGCTGCAGAAATGGAAACCTGTAGAGATGAGGTTGAATGAATCTAAGAATTCTAAGTTGTCTTTTGCGAAATGTTTTTTGGCCAGATTTTGTGACAGTTGAAACATCAAGGAATTATGAGTAATCTGGAATCGTACTCTTTATGAGAAGATTCTTAATTATCAACTCTGCAGGTAATGAATTCATAGCACACTCTTTGTTTTGATAATCTTCTGTAGTTAGTTTACTTGTTGCTTTGTTTTCATCTTCATATCAGAATTATACCTGCCCTCGAAATTTATGATTTGGCGCTAATTTTATCAAACAGATCTACGGTTTTAGGAGAAATCCTAAGGTTTCTTTTCTACCCTTCTTTCCTTTCCAGTTTCTCCAAAAACTTGTTTTTTCTCTCAAAAAAGCCCTAGTTTCAGTTTCGCGAAGATGATAGGATCAGAACCTTACAATTTTGATTTTTGATTGCAGAATTTAGGTCGATCAGATTCTGCATGATTCTGTCGAGTCAGTGATAGCTTTTGATTACTGAAGTTTAATTGAACTTCTTATTTCCCGTATGTTGGAATGGCCCTGCAGTTTAGTTAAATCAGTTCGATTTTTTAATATGTATCCTGCTTTATCTAATTATCTAGCGGGGGTGGGAGTGGGGTTGAGTTCTCTTCCTCAATTGGGGTATATTAGATTTGCTTAGTGTGTGCTATGTTTAATTTAGTGTCCAAGTTTGCCAAGTCTCATGTGGGTTTTCATGATTTGGATGTGTATGAAAATGGGTTTAGAGTAGCTGAGAATTGCATGCTAAAGGTTTACATATTCTTTTCTTGTTTGTAGTGTGAAGGTTTGCAAGCAATTTGTTTGAATGTAGATACATAGGAATATGGAGACGAACAAATGCAATGTTAATCACTTGGATGCGGATGCCCATTTGCCACCTCGGAAGCGCCTTCTGGCTGGATTGAAGAGATACAACTCTGATGTTAACTCCTCTGTGCCATCAACTCCTAGTAGTGCTGAGAGTGAAAATGATGCTCGTTTCTGTAATTCATTTAGATCCCATTTGAGCAATTCTAGTCTTTCCAATGAGGAGATAGTTGAAGCCTCTAAAATTGCTGCTATAAAAGCTGCAAAGGTTGCAGAGGCTGCAAGAGCCAATGCTGAAGAAAAGGCTGCAAAGGCTGCAAAGGCAGTGGCTGCTGCCAAGCGTGCCTTGGATCTAGTGGCCATTCTTTCAGATGAGGTAGCTAACAAAGAAAAAATTCTGAAAAAGAATAAGATGAAGAAGCATGTAACTGTTGAAGCATTGTACAATAAAAAGAAAAACAATACTAATAGAACAGATGAAGAGTTGGCTCACAAGTTGCACCGAGCCATCAACAGTTCTCCAAGAATTACAAAGAACTCATCAGGTTCTGATATGAAGAACCAGAAGCATAAAAGGCTGAAAAGCTCTGGTTTATCTGTGAGATCAAGTATTTATAGTGGAGTTTCAGTTGGGGAAGGTAATCAACCTTCCAAAGCATTAAGCTATGGTAATGGTGTAGTAGAAGTAGGCACTGAAGGTCCTATAAAGAAGATAGACATGATTATGGTAGATCTGAACACATCCAATCCTGACACTGGTAGCCAACTGAAGTTGGACACCAGGGAGAGATGTCAACCCAGTAAAACTGAACGGATGAAATCGGATAAGAGTGAAATTTTGGATAGTTTTGGTAGAAAAAGGGGAAGGATTAAGCAGAAGAAGTTACCCTTGAGCATTTGTAGCTTCAGGGATCAAACTAGCCCTAAAGAGGAGCTGAAATCACAAGACATGCAACTGTTGGATGAAAATGGTGTGAAAACCACAGTGGACGATGAGCCATTGTTTTCCATGGGGCCTTCTAGTAATAGTTTGATGTCTATTGATAGGGCATCAATGTGGAAGTGTCAATCCTTCAGAGCACTCGGTTGTGTTAAACAAAACAAAGTCGTGCAGTCATAGTGCTAATAGTTCGACTCAAACAACTGGAGGCTATCACGATAGGAGTTTGGCCAAGGTAGTTCTCAGTTATGTTTTTGTTGTTATACATAAGGCCATTTTTCCCTTTTATTGATTTATATTCCTGCTTGTGAGTAGATTGTGGAACTTAAATGTATATTTAACTTGTGGAATGCTTGGATGTATTTGTTGTTTGTTGAGAGAGCTGTTGCATCTTTACTCAGAAGAAGCAGAGCTTCAAACGGGGACGTGATGCCTTTTCCCCTTGAGAAAAATACGGAAATAAATAGACTACATTTTGTGATTTCTCTTCACTTGAGCATTTGTTAGTTTTGGTGCTCATATACACTTGCAAAGTTAGCAGCCTATGATTTGTGCTGAAAATCAAATTAAGCTACTTGATTTGAAATCGTTCTGTTTATCTTCCTCGAGATATATCAATAGAACTCGACCCGAGTTGGCGTGTCATGGTTCTTGGGTGGTTACGTAGAAGATAAGAGATGGATGTATTCATTGCTTTATAGCATCAAACAACAGAATCGGTGCATTCATTACATGTGGAGAGTGTGAATATATATGAGCTAATGTATTGTGTCCAAAAAACAAATGGATGGAACATTAGAGCCAATTGAGAAAGGTCCAAATAAAGCTGATGTGAAAACAGTACAGACAAGTAATATGTAGGATATATGACTTTGCCACTAAAGTTGATGATGCCTAACTACAAATCTGCTCCAACATGTGTATATTTAATATATTTTTGACTTAATCATTTTGACATGAAAATGAAATTTACTAGTAAATTAATTAACACTTCAAAGTTGTGTTCAGTTACAAATGCAATGTTTGCTTCAAAACTTAAATGATACATTAATCACATGATATCTTATTTAATTGCTAATTAAATGACAGGTCATACCAAACATATAAATATTTCTTTCTATATTTTATTACATTAATTTGTAAATTTATTAAACCGGTCTAATAGGTCCTGTGCTAGGCTAGTTAATACATACAAAAAGTAACATTATACTATCAAATCTTGGATCTTTTAATTCTTTTTACCTTCATTAACTGTTTAAATTAATTTTGAAAGAAGTAGGTATAACTTAATTTTATATAAGAAATATATTGTCATTAAAATACTTACACTAAAATGGAAGAGAGAAATTTAATTGCAAAACTTTTGTGACAGAATCTGTTTACTCTTGTGAATATCACAAAATGAAATTTCCAGCAAGTAAATAATTATTCTGAATGGGAACAAATTAGGTAATGCATAAATTGTTTTTGAGAAGTAATCATGATTAATTAATTCTCTGCCAGAAAATTATACTACCTCCGTCCCGGTCCAATTTGCCTACTTGGACCGGACATGGAACCTAAGAAAATGCAGTTGACTTGTTGTTTTAGGTTACTTTTTGATTAAAAAAATGTTTTTATATTTGCTTACTTTTTTATTAAAAAAATGTTTTTTTATACTTTTTGCTTTATAATTTCTTTATCATTTATGAGCTGATAAATTGGATCGAGACAAATGAAAATGACAAGTAGGCAAATTCGACTGGGACGGAGGGAGTATGATTTTATGAGGATGCATGTAGTGTGTAGGGCAACGAGGGGCAATTCCGTCACACCAGCCAAAATCACGAGGGCAAATACGTCACATGAACAATCGGAATCACTTCTGTTCCTAAGCCCATCTTCTCACAAATAAGCCTGAGAATTTCTTAACAAAAATCCTTCACACAAGAAGAGAAATTACAATACAATCATAAATCCTAAATTCTTGCCCTAGAAATCATTCTCCGGATTTTCTCGATTGAGTAATCCGGCAGCCATAATTCACCGTTCATTGATTGATCCAATCACCGCACGACGGTGCGCGGCGCCGCATTTTTCCGGTTTCTATATGCGTTATGTAATTGCCTCGGTTTATAGTGATGGGAACCGGAAGAGATAGGTATTGAATGAATCTTCGATTTCAGAGTGGTCTTTTGCGAATAGTTCTATGGCGAGATTTTTGAAAGTTAAGGATGATGAATAATCTGGTATCGTACTCCATGTAATAAGACTTTTGATTTCTTTGTTCTCACTCTCTACAGGTATGAATTGAAATCTTATCCTTCGTTGTTATTTGTATTTTCGATAATCTACTATAGTTAGTTTACTGGTTGCCTAAGTTATGATCATCATCATAGCAGAATTAAACAGGCTCTTGAAATTTGCGATTTGACGCTAATTTTATCAAACAGATCTATGGTTTTAGTAGGAATTCTAGGGTTTCTTTTTGACCCTTCTTTTCTCACTAGTTTCTTCAAAACCTGTTTATTTTTTCAAGAAAGCCCTACATTCGGTCAATCAGATTGTGCATGACTTTAGTAAGTCCGCGATAGCTATTGATGAGTGCTATTTGATTGAATTTCTTTTTTCTAGTATGCAAGGAATTGGACTATCCCTGCAGTAAATTCAGTTTGGCTATGTATATATTTATTATCCTTTATATCCATCTTAATAGTTTTTATTTTCTTGGTTTTTTTTTTTTTTTGGTGGAGGGTTGATTTTTCTTCTTCTAATGGGTATATTAGATTTGTTCAATGGTGTGTGCTATGTTTGATTTAGGATTAAAGTATGCCAAGTCTGATGTGCGTTTTGATGAATTTAGATGTGTATGAAAATGGACTCTGGGTAGATCAGGATTGCATGCTAAAGGTTAACTTATTTTTTTCTTGTTTGTTGCTTGAAGGTTTGCAAGAAATTATTTTGCATGTAGATACATAATAATATGGAGATGAACACATGCAATGTTAATCACGTGAATGCGGATGCCCATTTGCCACCTCGGAAGCGGTTACTGGCTGGATTGAAGAGACAGATCCCTGATGTTAATTACCCTGTGCCGTTGACTCCTAATAGTGCTGCAAGAGAAATTGAAGCCCTTCTCAATAGTTCATTTAGGTCCCAGTTAAGCGATCATGATCTTCCAAGTGCGGAGATTGTTGAAGCCTCGAGAATTGCTGCTATAAAAGCTATGAGGGTTGCAGAGGCTGCAAGAGCCTATGCTGAAGAGAAGGCTGCTAAAGCTGCTAAGGCAGTGACTGCTGCTAAAAGTGCCTTGGATCTTGTTTCCATTCTTTCAGATGAGGCAGCTAACAAAGATAAATTCCTCAAGAAGAACAAGATGAAGAAGCATGTAACTGTTGAAGCCTTGTACAATAAAAACAAAGGCAAAACTAATAGTAGAACAGATGAAGAATTGGCTCGCAAGTTGCACCAGGCCATCAATAGTTCTCCAAGAATTACAAAGAAGTCATCAGGTTCTGATATGAAGAGCCACACGCATAAAAGACTGAAAGGCTGTGGTTTATCTGGGAGATCCACTGTTCATAGTGGAGTTCCAGTTGGGGAAGGGAATCGACCTTCCAAAGCAACAAGCAACAGTAATGGCGTAGTAAGAGAAGTTGACAGTGAAGGCCCTACAAAAAAGATGGAGACGATTATGGTAAATTTGAACACATCCAAGCCAGACCATGGTGACCAACCGAAGTTGGACAATGGTGAAGGATTCCAATCTAGTAAAACCAAACGACTGAGATTGGATAAGAATGAAGGTTTGGATAGTTTAGGTAAAAAGCGGGGAAGGATTAAGCAGAAAAAGTTGCCATTGAGTATTTGTAGCTTCAGGGATCAAAGTAGCCCCATAGAGGAGCTGAAATCATTGGAAGAAAATGGTGTGAGAACAGCTGTGGAGAATGTACCGTTGTTTTCCTTGGAGCCTTCTGGAAATAGTTTGATGCCTGAGAGGACGTCGATGTGGAAGTGTCAATCCTTCAAACCACCTGCTTGTGTTAAACAAAATAAAGTTATGCAGTCATAGTGTTCATAGTTTGATTTAAACAACTTGAGGCTACCATGATAGGGAGACGGCCAAGGTACTTCTCAGTATTTTTTTTGTTATACACAAGACCCTTTTTTCTTTTTGTTTTTCTTCCTGCCTGTGAGTAGATTGTCATGATTCAGACCTTAAATGTAAATTTGACTTGTATTGTTTTGTATGTATATTATTTGTTGAGAGAATTATTGACTCATTATACTGAATTAGGGTTTGAAATTGAGACATTTACACATCATCCTTTAGAGAAATATAAGGAAATTATTAATATATAACTTATTTTTCGTTTCTCCATTTGCTTTGTTCTGGGAATTGTCAATCACATAAACAAAAGTGTTGTTGCCTTTTTTTTTTTCCTTTTTTTCCTGTGTATCTGCAAACGCAATTGCTGTAATGAGAGTTCAAATAAAGCTAAATAAGATATCAAGAGTTTGAAGGGGGCCCGCCTGGATCGTATAAATTTGTCAAAAGGAAATTATTTCTACCATAAATACGAACGAAAAACTAATATACTCTCATTTCCTAGAAAAGATCTGTTTTGGTATTTATTAGCTTTAAAAACGTTTGGCACAAATTGGTCTGGAAACTAATATCCAGTGTGGTCAATTCAGCTATATTTAATGTTTACCCATTTTCAGTATTTATTTAAAAAAAAAAAATCTTTAGTAATGGCGTTTTCAACTCTTAATGCTATGGCGAGACCAAAGCAATTGAACAAATCAAAAATAACTTCTTTAGTAAATTATACACTTCTCTATTCTTGGATCGTTCAACCATATAAGTGGTGAGCATATTCGTCATCAAAATAATAGAATTTGTGCATTCATTACTTTTGGGCAGGTTCAAATATATGCTCCAATATAGAAGGCAAACTGATCAAACAACAGAAATCAACATTTCATTTGCTTCTGCAAGGAGTCGACACACAATACAATACAAAAGATTCCATGCTCTATTTTTCTTTAATCTACTATCTTTCAGCAGGAGGATTCTCATGGTCTGTTTGTTTCTGCTTTTTGGAGGTTTTATGGCTCTCTTCATCTATGGCCTTTAGTTTGTTCTTTATGGCAGCTATTTTAGCACTCCGACTAGTTTGTCCACAACCACCACCAGCGGAAAGGCCAGGCCTGCTCACTTCGACACGTTTGGAAGAATTAGCTAATCCTTCCATGGGGTATTTCTCACTGGCGAGACGAACAACCAACGGCCGCCCACATGCCATTCTTCCATGCATCTTCTCCTTGGCCCTTATAGCTTCCTGCATGCTCACTTTAAATAAAGGAATCAGTTTATTGCTATTAGAACAAAGCGGCCACAAAGAGTAACTTACCTCTTTAGAACTGAACTGGATGAAGGCATAACCACGTGGTTCTCCACGTTTGGGACCACGAGTATGCCATAAGAAGTCTTCAGATACAATCTTTCCAAACGGAGAAAACATCTTGATCAAAGCAGCCCTGATAAGATTCCAATCCATCATACTCTAGAGCTTGAAGAAATTAGACAGCAAAAAAATGAACTTGACGACAATGTGCACACATACTCTGTTATCCGCAGATCAAGGTTACCGATGTAAAGTCTGCTCTCTAGTTTCTCATCATTATTATTGTTGGGGTCCTGCATAGGTAATGAAAAGCTACAGTTACACTCCCAATAGAACAGACAGCTTAACATCTGTACAAAGTTTATCTTTGTACTAATTTAAGCATAAACCTGTCAAATCATACCTACGAAGACTACCAAGATATGAATACACTTAGAAGCACATATAAGATGGCAGCTAAACATTCTTACAGGAATGTAGACAAATATTCCATCCCCATGGCATCTATGTACACATTGCATCCAGAAAACTGAATAAATAAGCACCTGACATTATTCACTTGATGCAGGTCCCTGAATACGTATTTTAATGGATGGTAAACAAAAGAGCATAAGATCATTCAATTAACAAAGGTCCACAGTAGACCAGATTCGAACATACTAGTGAATCCAAGATGATAAAAATCAATCTGAGCGCTACGTATAACAACAGTAATGAAATCATCAAGCAAATAAACTATAAACTATATTATTGTTATTTAAGACCAGTATAGACAAAGCTAAATATGCACAATAGACAAGAGGATGAGTCCATCTAGCATGTAGTTTTGATGTTTGAGCAAATGGAAACCAGTTTCACAGAATGAAAAAGCATAGAGACGCCATTTACCATGATCTTGCCACAAAGGTTGATGATGGCTTAACCACCAATCTGCAAAGGTTGAACAAATTTGGTTCTGTGAGATTGGCACAGCAAGACGAATATAATTCAACACCATGAGAAAACGGAGTGAGCTACTTTCTGAAATGCACATACATTCTAATGAAGACTACAAAGCATTATTTTCAATGATGCACAAAATGAAACAAAAATAAAAAAAAGGTTGGCTAGTGCTTCACATAGGTTAACATCAAATGGTATATTCTACTTTTTTCGTTGCAATACCAAAATACAACCATACTTCAACATTTACAAAAGGTTGGGTATCAACTTCTAAGACGTTTGATTACACATTTTGTATCATAATTTCAGGGTTGAAACGTTAATCATATAAACCCTAGTTTCCATAAACCAGCTAAATTGAAGAAAATTACAAGAAAAAAGATGGAAAAACTAAAATTAGAGAAACTTTTACTTGGGAGAAGATGCTATGGCAACTCCAGTGAAGCTATTTTGTGATAAGATTAAAGGCGGATGGATCAAGAGAGCTGTTTGATTCGTACGAGCTCTTGAGATCTTCAAATCGTTTAATTTGTTAGGGCACCAAAATTCCTAATACGAAATCGGCAATTCTTCTTCATTGCTGCTCAGGTTCTTCTGTGGCCCATATTTTATTGGGTCAAAGCCCATCAGATGATTTCATTCCATTATTTTGTTGGGTTAGGCCCATTAAGAGATTTAAGATACACACAAGCTATCTATTAAAAAGAAAATTAAAAATAGGACTACTGTTTAGCAAACGTTTGATAACTTCCAAAAAAAAAAATATCTTACTTCAAGAAGATTTGGAGTATCGTATATTCATTTCGATGGGAAAAATATTACTTAAGATATGACATTTTTTTGTCCACTAATGTGCATTTTCCCACATTAATTTGTTGAAACTTGTAAACAGTTTTTCTCTCAAAAACAAAAAATGGACAAGTATGACAAAAACTCGAGTGAGACATCAGTGTTTTCGTGAGATCGATTTTTTTAACGCATAAATTAAACTTATTTTCATTAATTTATATGTGAGAAGATGTAACATATATGTATATATATTATCTATTACTTATATAAAAGATGTAACATGAATTGTTTATATATCCTTATTAAATATTATTACTTATGGTTATATATATATATATATATATATATAAGAGCATAAATCGGACACATGTGCACAAATGAGAAGTTGAACCTATTAGTGAATCCTAGACGATAAAGATCAAATTGAGTGACACTTATAATGAGTAATGGAATCATCAAGAAGTAAACAATATCATCAAAATGTAAGTAACTAAATGTACACAATAGGAGGAGGTGATGAATTTAACCCTATCATGATATTGATGCAAAGGTTGAACAAATTAGGTAGTGGGAGATTGAGTTAGCAAGTAGATAGAGTTGAAGTTGAAGATGGTGAGGAAACAAGGCGAGCTACTCACTGATACAACATAATGAAACAAACAGACATATGCCTTTGTACTACTTCATAGGTTATATCAAATGCTAAATTCTACTCTCATTTTTTTTCTACTACCAAAATACAAACCATACTTTACAAATGATCAGCATCATTATTGCTTCTTCTATTTTGTTAGTGTTACACACCCCATGAGTTTATTGGGTCAAAGCCCAACTCGTAAAACGTTCATTCCATCGTTTTATTGTCTAAAAAGTAATTGGGCCATCAGTACTAATTCGTGATTTAAATTTGGATTTCTTAAAATATACTAATAGAATAGAATAACCCAAATGGATGTTCAAAGCTCCTAATATATAGCTGCACTTGTCTTCAATTAATATGGAAGTGTATCTATAATTACATGATAATAACAATTGAAAGACTCTTTTTTTTTTTTTCTCTTATAATTGGAATTTTCTTGTATAACTTTGCTTTTATTTTCTTAATAAGAGTTCTAATTTAATTAAAAAAATGTACACGCTGAGTTTTATCTAATTAGTATATGCCAGATCATGACGTCTATGTAATCATGTTTACACAAAATATAATATCTTTTAAAATGTCATTAATATATCTTGACTCCGTCTACGTAATTTTTTTCCTTTTTATTTTATTTTTGTAAAACAAAGAAAAGGGAATATTATGTAAGTATTGTGATGACATTTAAATTTACATATGTTTTATTTTCCAAAAGTTTGTTTTCTATAACACAAAAACTTGTACTTGAGACGGTTTCGTAGAGTAGTTTTGTGGATAATTTTAGTGAGACATACCATTTTTTACCAACAAATCAAACCAATTCTCATAAATATACATGTGTATTGTGGATGAACTCGTCTTACGTAATTATCGACCTACTCTTTCTAAAATAAACATTTCCCTAAGGCCTCACAACTAATGGAGGGTGAAATCATTAATGTTTAATTATTGGTTTCTAGAGTTATAGCATAAATATTTCAAAAATAATAAAAAATACACAATTTCCATACTTTTGTATCTTTAAAAAAATTATAACAATTCACAATATGAGTGAAGTTTTGGCAATTAAAAGGAGTAACCATCCCCAACTTAGACATAGTATTAATTCATCTATAACTATAACTATATATATATATTGTTATCTTCTTTTATTCTAATTACTAAAATAGTTAATAATTTTTGAAATTTAAAATTTTAAAATCAAATTACTATATGTATAGTGTCATATCTCTAACTTCTAAAGTATACATATCCACGTGTATTTAAGTAATTTTTTTTTTTTTTTACAACTCGAACTCAAAAAAAGAAATTATATAAGTGGTGTACGTCAAGTTCCATATCCTAACCTCTATATATATAATAACGTCGTGCATATATGTGTTTAAGAAAACACAACATAAATGCCTCGTTCTAAATTAATTAACAAACCAGTCTTAAAAATAAAGAATATATATATATATAGTAGTAGTATAAATCAAAGAGCTAGCTAGCGATCGAATTGATGTCCAACTTATGGAAGAACTATTTGACGCCTAGCCTGCTGAAATGCAAGAGAAAATCGATCGATCGATCATTTATGCCGCACCAAACTCGAGCCCTTTGCCCTCTTTCTTTAACTAGCTAGTCATCTCTCTACCTACTCATCTCTCATTCTCTTGTGTTGTTGAATTTGATCTTTCGATCATATCTCTGGTATGAGTTTACGTTGTTAATTTATTGCATGCTTCTTTTGTGTATGTATGTGTGTGTGTTTTCTTTAATCCTCTGTATTCTACGCTGGTCATTGCATGATATGTAATAAGATGTCTGAAATTTTGTTATATAAATTAATGTGTTTGTTGTACCTATTAAATATATACATACATATAGTACAATTCATTAATTAGTGAAATATAAAGTAAAATATTACTCTTATAACTAAAGTTATTTTGCTCAACAAAACTAAAATATATTGAGCAAAAATTAATATGTGACTGCCTCACTTATGTACGTGAGATGGAGCATTATAAAATCATATATGAGACCAGATTGACCATGTTGATATCGGATTGACTCACTTTTGTTGATTCATAATTTCATTTTACATATAAGGTCTCACGCGTGTGAGACTGTCAATGTATTTCCAAATGCAATAGGGTATGACTTATGAGTGTGGCAATTAAGCTAGGCAGATGCGGTGTGGGGTGCATGATATGGAAACAAGTCGGACCATGTTGCACGGATTAGAATTGGTGCACCCGTCAATTGCATAAAAGTTAATGTCAATTCAATAACCAAATTCATTAATTTTCCTAAACACATATTTAAATTATGGTTGTCTCGATCCATGAATCTTAATTTCATGAGAAGTGATATTATTACTCAGGATCTTCTATTTCAAACCATATTTCATCTGGTGTTTTAATATAATTCTCGCACGCCACGTGTAAAAAACATCTATTAAAAATAATAGAATATAAGATTATTAAAAATAATAGAATATAAGATGAACCACAGCTTTAGAATATATATGATCTAATTGATCATTTACCAATGCATTTCAACCCCAAATTTACGGTCAATCTTCCCTTACAATGATGAAGAAATCAAGTACTCAACTCCGCCAAATCATGCAGCAGATACTGTACATACATATATAAATTATGACACCAAGAAATAATGAAGAACTAAAATAAAGAACCAAATCAATTAAATTGGGTTTTAACAATTTTTTGATTTCTTCTAATTAAAGATACAATGCAACCAAACATAAAAGATGCTTCATTTTAATTTAATCAAAGAGTAAATTAATGGCTCAGGTCTATATCAAGGAGTTGTGAATTTGGAGAAGTAAAATTTTGACTTTAAGGTATAATCGAGTTGGTAAGGTCTGTGGTGATATGAGGATAAATCATACAACAACACATATCGAGTTGACAATAGTACTACTCTATTATGATTAGGACCAATTCAAAACCTGAATGGAACATACGATCTGATCGAATGAAGTTTTTCGTCTCTCCATAATGAAAAGGAGAAGTATATATAAATTGGAAGCAAAAGGAGATTGGGTGTGAGAGTGTGGATATATAGAGGAAATTAGGAATGGGTATTGGCTGGCAATTGGCATTATCTATAACATGTTAATTATGGGAATGGCTACTGCGTGCCTCCCTTTATCTACGTGCCCTCCACTTACAACCCTTTTTTTATACATATATATTTTAAAATTCATAAAAATTCTAATTTTTGTTTTGTACTAATTTGAACAAAGTTTTAGCATACAACACTTTTAAATTTCTATTATAACTTAGGTGTAGTATTAATTACCTGACCACGTAGATTCTATATAAAGTGATTTTATTTAATCAAACCATGGTACAACAAATGTATTTATACCCACTCATATGTATTAGGTAGCATACTATATCTACCAACAAAAAAAAGAATATATGAGGATTTGATTCATTTCCCCCACCCATGCATCCCATTTATGAAATGCTTGCAACTTTTTTCATAAATAAAATTAAAGTATATTATATGAATTAAATATATTAGAGTTGATGTGGCACCACTAAAATTATTAATATATTAGGTCCACCTACTTAGTCACAAT
Organism: Scutellaria baicalensis; assembly: GCA_005771605.1. Lineage (NCBI taxonomy): Eukaryota > Viridiplantae > Streptophyta > Magnoliopsida > Lamiales > Lamiaceae > Scutellaria > Scutellaria baicalensis. Next base: position 8,398,815 of record CM016722.1, on the reverse strand, counting down.
ATTGGTTGTTGTAGTTTTATTTACAATAATATTCTGTAAAGCTCTTAGTTTAACCTTTAGAATCAAGTCAGCGCTTTTTTATAAATCGAACTAAACAAATCCACTGCGCCTTTAATTTCAAATCAAATAAATCATTCTTTTGTGACATTATTCTAATTTTATGTAAAGAAATGAGCTTGACATAGATAGTTTCTTGTATGTATTGTGCGTTTACGTTTATAACTAACAATTCAAAAGAAATTATAGTTTATATTGTCTCATCCCCTTCAATTCTCAAGCTCAAGAAAAAATGAAAAATTTGTTGTGGTCCATAAGAATTTGCTGAGACAATAGTAATACAATACTTATGAAAGTGTTTGTAAGTGTAGAAATTGAGGAATGTTGTATAGATTACGGGAAGTGAGATGTTTGAAGGTGGAATCCCATCACTTAGATAAATATATATCTCAAATAAAGGGTTATTAGATAGATAAAATAGGTTACTCATAGATATCGAGACTTGTATAAACAACTCATCCATTATGTACTTACTATTTAACATTTATCGATATTGACATTCATTTTGATTCTTATACAGATTGGTGTCACCATTGAGACTCGACAGGATCTCCGTTATAGTGCAGTTGGAAACAAACTTGTATTGGATTTAGGATTCACGTCAATTTAATTAGTTCCAATATTCTACTTGGTTAGCATTTTGGCAAGCCAACAATGGATTCTTATTTGACACGTTTTTTCAAGTATGTGTAACAACTAGGTTGGAAGGCAAGTCTTGTTGCTTAATTTCTATTCCAACCCTCTATGATCATGTCTTTTGCAAGCTAGTATCCTATTAAAATTTAGAGCCATGTCTTATGTCTGATCTATATCATATATTATTTAAGTTATATAAAAAATTTCAAACCTAAAATCTATAAAATAAATACCTAATCAGAAGTACATCTTTTTATAGGTGAATATTCGAAAATGATATCATAATCCTTATCCTTTTGTTAGATAGATATCTCGATCTAACATGTTATTATCAAGAACGTGTTCTTTTGAAAATGTGACTAAATTAATACTTTGTTGACTGAATCTTCCACATCAAAACAACAAACGAGTCTCTTTCTGTAATTCATCCACTACATCATCATCATGATACCCTTTATGATATAGTCCTTAAATCTCAACCCTATATTTGGCAAAATAAACGTGAATTTTTAGAGTAGGTCTCCTATGAATTAGGTGCATGGATCTCAAATCCATGCACCCAGGTCTGATTAGGGTCAGGGGCGCATTTTTCTCTTTTTTTTCTTTGCGCATGATTTTTGAAATTTTGCACTTACCAATAGGTTATGTTAGACCTACCTTGACGTTATGTTAGACATATACATTTATGCTATGTTAAACCTACCTATCTACCCAAATTTCATACATTTTCTTTTTGCGCTTGGTTTTAGGGTTTAAGCACCTACCACTACGTTATGTTAGACATACTTTTACGTTATGTTAGACCTACATTTATGTTATGTTAAGCCTACCTTTCTGCCCAAATTTCATACTTTAATTTTTATAAAAAAAAAAAAAAAAACTTAGATTGCCTACATGTACCCTTTGTGTTATGTAGGTAGGTCTAACATAACACAAATGTAGGTCTAACTATATATAAAGGTAGGTCTATTTGAACGAATTTGAGTGAGCTTCAGCACGAGTTTTAGACATGTGGGGGTGCGTGCAGACATGTACATGCGTGGGTCTGATCAGGTGCATGGATTTTTTTTTGAATTTTTAATATCTAGAGAGCAAGAATTGGTTGAGGTTCATCCTCTCCCAATTAGTCCGACGACTTGGGTTTAATAAAGATAGTTAAAAAAATTAGATGTATAATAATAAAAAAAAGAACTCTCTCATCCTTTGCTGAAGAACGGATGAGAAATTTTATGCTTCTTTCTTCAGCAAAGTTAAAAAAAAAAAAAAAACGAAGAATTTGTGGATCCATTTTGCCTATAATAAATAAAGACGACATTTATTAACATCAGGATAAGAGAAAAACTTGGGACCCCTTCAAAGATGTATTGTCTACTCTATTAAATGAACCCATAAATTTAGATATACGAGTATCAGCACATGCGTTGCATGTGGAGGATGAATTTTTTAAATTAAAAATATTGTATTACTATTAATCGACTTAAATAAAAAAATTATAAGGATATACAATCTATATTAAATTTAAAAAATCTAATAAATTAAAGTCCTTATATAATAGAGTCCTACTTATAATAAAATTCTATATGATTTTAATTTAGAATTCTAATGTAAAATTATTTAAATATAAAAATCACAATTTACTATTATAACCTTAAATAAAATCAAATCTAATAAATTAAAGTCCTTGTATAATAGAGTCTTACTTATAATAGAAGAGCTGGACTCCTGTGAGACCGTCTCATGTGCGACGGCACTCGGTCGTGCGCTGGGACATGGTCGACCTGCTCGGGAACACATACTTATAGCACAAAAAGACATACTTTATAGACAAAAATCACATACTTATCTCGACCGTGTCATAGGACACGACCGTGCGCCACAGATTGCTCTTAGTTTTCACGCGAGACACGGTCTGTACCAGGGCACGGTCGTGGGCGAGAAAAAAAAATCACATACTTATAGTGAAAAATCACATACTTATTATTGAAAAATACATACTTATACACTGCAGTCGCGCACGATCGTGTCCTGGGGCACGGTCGAGCCGCCGCATGTGAGACGGTTGCATATGAGTATTTGTGATAATAGAATTCTATATGATTTTGATTTAGAATTTTAATGTAAAATTATTTAAATATAAAAATCACAAATTACTATTATAGTCCTTAAATAAAATCTTTTATAAGGATATATTAGAAAATCCATATTTTGTAAGAAATATTCATACTTTTATATAGGTAATATATATATATATATATATATATATATGTCAACATGCACTTTAATCGAGAGAGTCTTAAAAACGTCAAATGTTTAATATTTGTATTATTCATATATAATTAATACTTCCTCCGTCCCGCTCTATTTTGCCTACTTTACATTTTTGTTTGTCCCATCTTATTTTGCTAGCCCAAAAATGGCAAAGAAAAATTTACTTCCTTACCCCTCAATTTCTTTCATTTTACAACTTTTGCACTCAAAAAGCACACATTAATTACAAAATTGCCACTCAAAAATATTAAAATAACACATCACATCAAAGTCAAACAGTTTTTTCTTAGGTTCCGTGCTGGTCAAAGTAGGCAAAATAACCTGGGATGGAGGTAGTATATTTATTATCTCATAAAAAATAAAAAAGAGGAGAGAGAGAGAGGAAACAAAAGGTTGAATATTTGGAATATCCAGAGCAAAAATATGATTATATAAAGGGGAAAAATAAAAGAAAAGGAGAGAAAAAGAGAGAGTAGAGAGTGGTACAAAAATCACCGCCTTTTCAATTCATTTCTGCGCAAAGTTGAATAATGAATATATATATATGCATTTGCTCGCAATCATTCTCTTCATTCCCATCTCATATCCACTATTCACTCAATCATTTCTTTCTTTCTTTCAAATTAAAGTGTAAATCTCCATTATTCATATAAATATATATATATATATAGAGAGAGAGAGAGAGAGAGAGAGAGGGAGGGAGGAGGAACTAGGCAGACAGACATATTGGGGTTTGTGATTTTGGGGCTGGATTGATAGAGTGGAAACTGTTTGTGGAATTCAATTTTTGAGGATGATGGAGGTGATCCTCCATGTATACGACGTGACAAACAGTGGCAACGACAAAACTAACAACACTATTATGCAGATCAACAAGATCTTCAAGGATGGAATTGGTCTCGGTGGCATCTTCCACAGCGCTGTTCAGGTTCCTCAATCCCATCTTCTTTCTATTCATTTGTGTTTGCGCGGCTGCCTTGTGCGCATTATTTCCTTTTATTGTGCTTTCAATTTGTTACTTCCTTTTTTTCTTTTTTGTTTTGATTTTTTCTTTGATTTGGTTTGGAGTAGATCTAGGGTTTTACTCTGTGTAGTTGGTTTGATGCTATGCTAGTATCTTCATGGGTGTATCTTGTATTGTTAAGCGTGCTGTGGATGTTTGGTGTGACCCCCACTTGAGATTCCTTATTGGGTCAATTTGTCGTCTTCTTTCTCTTCTGGGTGCGGTGATGCTGAGAGGTGGTGATTGTGTTTAGCTGAAGATTCGATGAAGCTTAAGTTTAAATATTGGTGATGATTTGCTTTCGAGATTGTTCAACTTACAGAAATTTGGGGGTTTAGACATGATACTTATTCGAAGATTGAAAATTAGGTTGCTATGTTATATATGCATGCAACCTACTTTACTTCGATGATCTTAGATACTTCTAAATTTGACTCTATGCCTTTTGACTTACAAGGAAAATGACAACTTATAAGGATTTGGTTTAAGGCATTTTGAAAAGTATGTGGGCTGATGTTTGTCAGGCTTGGTTTCATTCTCTGATATGGTGAATGCTATTATTTTTTGCCGATGTCCTCCTAATCTCCTTTCAGTAGACAACCTTATCTTCTCAGCTCAGCAGGTCGAGGTTCAACATAGAAGATGAGGTTCATACATTATTGCAGTATTAGTTCCCCTAGTTCCATCTACCAATAAGTTCTAGAGTTGAAAATAAATTTAATGATGATAATGAACTCAATATCTCTGCAGCATGCTGATTGCTGACATTCACTCGTCTGTTAGAATTAGAGGTCTCAAGTACACAATTCGCATCATCTCCATTCTTCATAATTGAGAACTCTCTTATGAAACTCTATGTGTTACTTGAACCAGTGATTCACGTTGTAAAACTTTATAGGGTATGAAAATACAATATATTTCTTTTACCAAGGTTTAACATTTTATATTGTTGTTGCAACGGTGCTGAGTTTTGCGTTCCTGATCCATTATATTCTTTTTATTTCATTTAAGTGTACAAGCTATTTCATGTGGTTTTGGTTTTGGTTTTCCCCTAAATGTTACTGTATGAATTTTCCTCATCTAGAGTTAAGGTGTTTATTGCATCTTTAATTGTGTTTTTTTTTTTTACTTGCTAAACAGGTTTATGGAGATGAGGAATGGTCCTTTGGGTTCTGTGAACAGGGTACTGGAGTGTTTAGCTGCCCATCAACAAAGAATCCAATGTATACATACCGTGAAAGCATTAAACTTGGGCAGACATCCTTCCCTATATCCAAGGTTAATCAGATTCTTAGGGAACTTAGTAGAGAGTGGCCTGGGCACTCGTATGATTTGCTATCAAAGAATTGCAATCATTTCTGTGACGCGTTTTGTGAAAGACTTGGGGTGCCAAAGCTTCCTGGTAATTAAAGTTGCTCGCTGTCTCAGTCTCACCCTTATGCTCTTTTACAAGGATAACCTTTAATTTATTATGGATTGCACTGCAAATTTTGCAGAGCTTTTGTTTCTACTATTATATTTTTCGAGTAGATGTCCATAATTATTCCTCCTCTTCACGTTTAAGTACTGGCAAATAGTCAAAAGTTGCCCTTTAGTTGCTTTACAGAGGATATTTTCTTTCATCCAATTTTTTGTTGGTCTGACATCTATAGTAACTTGTTAGATATGTATTAGATATTGGAGAATATCATGTTTGTTTTGAGCCCCCAATTTTATTTCTTAGAAATAAGTGAAGAATGTAAGATAATTTATCATAGAATTGAGTGTTTTGCATCCAGAAATTCTTTGTTTTTTGCATGGTAAACTTCTTTCTAAGTTGATTGTTTTCAACATTTATTTACATTGGACTGTGATAGAAACAAATTATGCTTGTTATTTCAGCTCTGTTGAAGTTGCAGGATGCAGACTTAAATCAGATTAGCATTATTTGTTAAGTTTTGATCTCTTTATAGTCCACATTGAAAATTCACCTCTGTAAGATGGGGTTGAGAGTTGATTGATTATGAACTTGTCCTGAGCTGGAATAAGCAGTCCTAGTCCACCTGTGCAGTCCTATGTTAATGGATGTATTGTCAAATTGAAACAAAGTTATGTGTTGGAATGAATATAGTTATTACTTATCTCATCAGAAATATATATGCATTACTTATTAGTGTACTCTGCATTTCACTTTCTACCACTTCTGATAATCATGTGACAATGTTTTCTACCCTGCCCTTGTAGTTAACTTTTAACCCTTAAGTTTTGCAACAGGATGGGTTAACAGGTTTGCACATGCTGGAGATGCCGCCGTTGAAATAGCTGGAAACACAGCCTATCGAGTAAGATTCTGTCTTTTGTTCAATACACAATGTCCTTTCATCATTGATGTGTGAGCTGAATGGTGTAAAATGGTCATGTATATTACCCTTTGAATTTTGTTGAGATTATTTAATAATTCCATGGTAAGAAAAGAACTACTCGGGTGTTGATGCAGTTTAGGCAAGCTAAAACTGAAATCGTATCAGCTAGCAAGGTAGCGTACCGGTTTTTAGCAGGAGTTGCATCCAACAATTCTGTCGTCACTCCAGAATCTCCTGGTAACTCTAATAGAGGAAGCCCTAGAATCCAAGGTACCTGGTTCAAGAACCTTATCTCAGGCGCTAAGCCATCGACTAGTACGGAACTGGAAAATCGGGATGAGGAAATGGTCCAACAAGATGCAGAAGCTCTAAAGTTGAACCCTCATCGTAATTTCTGATACACTACGTTTTCATTGTCTTGCACCAGGATCAGCGCAACTGAAACCTTTGGCAATTAGAATTGTTGTGTAATTCAATCCTTGTGGATGTTGTAAAATAGTTGATTCCATTCAATTGTGTATTTGTTAAATTTCCAAAGTTTCAATATTTAAATAGTTAATTCAGTGCTCTACAAAAGCAGTTTTTTCCACTCAATTGTGGGATATCTTTCCGTAGTGTTTCTCAAAATCTCAAGAGTCTCATGAACCCTAACCTTTTCAATAACATATCTTAACCTTTACATGTTAAGCAACACTTTTCAATTTTACTTTTTCTACAAACCTTTCGCCAAAATATTTGAGTCAAGTTATAATTATCTCTCTACAATTTTTGCCCTTCTTTTCTTTCGTATTGTAATAATAGAGATTATGTAAGGAAGTATTGATTTAAGCAATCAAACTAAACAATTAAGGCAAGTCAGATCAACTGCTACTAAATTTTCAAGCTGTCCAAAAGAGCAAAATAAGACCTTCAGATTTAGTCAGTTAAAGTTAAAACAAACTCAGTGAGACACCAAAACTAGACTACACAACTGATAACTGTTCTAACTTACCCTCCTGCTATACGGATGAAGACGAGCATCCACGCGCTCATCGTCAGCTATTCTGACAGCTGAAACAGCCTGAGCAGCCAGATGTCCAGCACATAAACCAACAGGCCCCCAAACATCTTGTCCAAGATACTGAGGGTCCAAGCCACTCCCTGAATAATCAGATGACGTCATCAAGTTAGAGTTTCCACCAAGATTCCACATCTGCCCATAGCGATGAGCATCAGAAACACAACAATGAACCACTGGCTGTACTTCTCCCATAATGACGTTGATGTTTGTATGATCCGACATGGTTAACCCCTCATCCTTATTCAGCATTGCTTTACCTGAATTGTCTGAGTCTTCGCCAAGTAGGACTTGTAGTGCAACTGCTTCGGCTATAGCAGCACTTTCTTCATCGAGCCTGTCTTGTTCTTCCTTCTTTTTCAGCTTCTTTTTTTCCAGTTCCGAGCGAATGGCAGCAGAAGTAGCCAAAGCCTTCTCCAATCGTCTCCTTTTCTTTTCAGCTTGTTTAATACGATCTAACTCATCCTTAACCTGCTTCTTGTTGGCTTTTCTAACACCAGATGCTACTTTTGTACATTCCATGATATCCTATCTACTCAGTTTTTCTTCTTAATTTCGTTTAGATTTTCACTTTCCCAAGAAATCTACCCTAAGATGTATACATTATCTAATTACCTATATGTTTCCTTTTCTTTCCATAACTTGTTATAATAATAAAACTTGGAACCTAGAAATACAAACGTTTTGAACTCCTACTATAGCCACTCAGGTTTGAATGAATACCTCATTTTACTCACACTACATTCCCAAAAAGAAATGACGGGAGACAAGAGAAGCGAAAACTGGAAAGCACTTAAATATCTGTTCGACACCATACCTCCAAATCACTCGTCTAACTAGATTGAAGACAAACTGATTGATAGTAAATAACTATTCTTTCAATTTTAAAAAATAAACAATCACATGGCCTTCCCTCCTGCATCAAAGATAAATAAGTTGAGTCTTTCAGAATTTAAGCAACACAAAAGTAAGCATCTTTCAAGATGGATACCGACCAACATGCCAATGGTGCAAGAACCACTAAATAACAGCAGTAATTAAGTAAACGACAATTTAGATGATTACACACAGTGAGCATATAAAATGATGTATTACACATCCAGAAAATCATATCATAGTCAAGCAGTGAGCATTGGCACAATACAACACCACCATGTCAAACTGCCACTGAACTATTCCTAAGAATCCAATTCAGTATCCAGAGAGAACAGGCACCATGTCGAGATCGAGACAATAATGAAGAATTATACAGCATCAACCAACTTAGTAGCCCACTTCTAATTGAATCTCCTATTTCAAGAATATTAAACTAGGGTGCTTATAACTACAACTCCAATTTTTCCATTTTCTGAAGGTCCATATTTTAGCAGGAAAACACACACACACACACACACAATCAATTGGTAACAACAAGGCCATTACTCGGTCTTATAAGCAGTATATCCTAGTTGATAATTCAAGTTCACCACGATTTTTCACCATATTTAGAACCGACATAACAACACAAAATTAATAAAATAATAAGAATGATGATAATTTGCTCAAGCACTAAAAAGGAACATCAAAACCTGTGAAGATCAAAAGATTTTAGAGCTTGAATTGGGCACAGAACACAACCTGAGGTTAAATTAATAACTCAGATGCAAAAGGCCCAAATAAGGCACAGGAACAGGATACCTAAATCTCAATTAGTGAATTACAACAAGAAGTAATCCCTTTAACGCATTATTGTCATCAGATCAAAAACGGGCAAAGATAAACACGACACGACCCTCCAAATTAATCCAAACAAATTCCAAAGAGACAAATATTTAATAAAAAATTTGCGAACCTGTCGAACGAGGACAAAAAAGATACCCTTCACAAAGAAAGAAGAACTATGGCGACAAAATTAAAATTTGGGAACGGCTATTCACACCCCCTTTAATTATAATTGTACTGAACTATTCCTAGATCCGTGCACCCGACCCGACACGTGCGTGTATGTGCTTCCACGCGCGTCCCACGCGTCCTCATGCGCTCCCACGCGCCTGGGCAGATGCGCTCAAATTCGCTCCTTAAGGATATCTTTCAGTTATGTTAAGGATACCTTTAAGTTATGGTAAGGATACCTTTCAATTATGTTAAAGGTACCTTTAAGTTATGGTAAAGATACCTTTCAGTTATGTTAAGGATACCTTTGAAATCCTGATTCCAGGTTACATGTCACGTTATGTTAAGAATACTTTTTAGTTATGTTAAGCATACCTTTAGGTTATGTTAAGGATACCTTTAGTTATGTTAAGAATACTTTTTGGTTATATTAAGCATACCTTTAGGTTATGTTAAGAATACCTTTAGGAGATGTTAAGGATATCTTTGAAATCGTGATTCCAGGTTCTTTTGAAATCCTGGTCACATACCTTTACGTTATATTAAGGATACCTTTAGGTTATGTTAAGAATACTTTTATATTATGTTAGAGATATCTTTGTGTACAAAATGTGTAACACAACTATGTTATGAATAAGATATTTCTAACATAACATAAAGGTATCCTTAACATAACCTAATTGTATGCCTGACGTAAAGTAAATGTATGAAATTTGGGCATAAAGGTATCCTTAACATAACCTAAAGGTATTCTAAACATTACCTAAAGGTATCCTTAACATAACCTAAAGGTATGTCTAACATAACGTAAATGTATGAAATCTGTACATAAAGGTATCCTTAACATAACGTAAAGGTATTCTTACACATTACATAAAGGTATCCTTAACATAACTAAAAGTCATGACCAATTTTTAAAAAAGTTAGCGCGAAAAAAAAAAATAGAGAAGCGGGTCAGGTAACCCAGATCCGACCCGGTTGCATGGATCTAAGATCCATGCACCTGATGCACAAGAGACTTACTCTTATAATTATAATTATAATAGTACAATTTAACTATATATTCCAATTGTCAAAATATTTTATGCACCCGGGTGCATGTGCAATCGGGTTGACCAATGTGCCCCACGCGTGGTCAACGCACTCCCTGATACCGAAAAATGAGATTTAGGAGATAACACAAGTATTGACCATCTAAGATACATGCATAAGACTCTAAAATCTGCTTATCTCCAATGAATTTCGAAATTACTTCAATAGGTAGTTGGAAGGACACAAGACAACACAAGCTTCATTAATTTGGTTGATTCCCGTCACCTTCTGTACACCTTTAGTAAAACAGCAATAACATCCTCCAGAAAATTCCAAATGACTCTCTATTTGTTGTGTTAGAAACTAGACTGATAGGGCTTTCTATCAATACATTGCTCATCATCTGATTCTCTACTGATCAGTACCAGTAATTTTTCAAAGTTGTTCCATATGCTGGAATATTTTCCTTATCATTCGCTTCCACTGCGTGAAAACTCGTCCTTGAGTTACCTTCATCTTTATCAGTAATATCCCCATGATATGGAGACATATCAGTGACATTGAAAGTTGCAGAGACACCATAATCTCTAGGAAGTTCAATTTTATAAGCATTTTCTCCAATGCGTTTAAGGACTTTAAATGGGCCATCAACTCTTGGACTTAGTTTTCCATGCTTTCTAGGAAATCTTTCCTTCCGCAAGTGGATCCAAACCAAATCTCCTTCTTTGAATGCAGCAGCCCTGCGATGTTTATCTGCATTCTTCTTGTATCTCTCATTCTGCTTCATAATTCGATCATGTATTTCTTCATGCATCTTTTTTATGTACTTGGCTCTATCTTCGGCATCCCCACTAAAGGAGTGAGCGGTTGTAATGGGAATCAAGTCCAAAGGACTATTCGGATTGCCACCATAAACAACTTCAAAAGGACTACTTTCCGTGGTTTGATTTCGAGAACGGTTGTAAGCAAATTCCGCATGAGCAAGTGTGAGATCCCATTGGCGAGTGTTAGAACACACTAAACTTCTCAAGAGATTTCCCACGCTCCTATTGACAATTTCAGTCTGACCATCCGTTTGAGGGTGATGTGAGGTGCTAAATTGCAAAGCCGTTCCCATTTTCCGCCAAAGTGTACGCCAAAAATGACTCATGAATTTCAGATCCCGATCGGAAGTCATGGTTTTAGGAACACCATGTAGTTTCACAATCTCTCACAAATAAAGATCAGCTATGTTAGAAGCATCAATTGTCTTGTTGCATAGGACAAAATGAGTCATTTTGGAAAACCGATCTACCACCACCATAATAGAAACTTTGTTCCGTTGAGTCCTTGGTAATCCCACCATAAAATCAAGACTCACATCCTCCCATAGGGCTGTTGGAACGGGCAAAGGCGTGTATAAACTAGTATTTTGAGCCTTAGATTTTGCCAGGTGACAAATCCGACAACGTTCCACATATCGAGCAATATCTCTGTCCATCCGTGACAAATAAAAACTTTCTTGGACTAGTGCTAAAGTCTTGTCCCTCCCAAAGTGCCCATCAAGCCCTCCTCCATGAGCTTCCTTGATGATAAATTCTCTAAGGGAACCTTGTGGGATACATAATGGGTTATCTTTAGAAAGAAAACAATCTTGCAACAAGAAATGATTCGATGGACCATTTGAACAATTCTCCCATATTTTTTGGAAGTGAGGATCATCCTTATATTGCTCTTTGAGACTTTCAAAGCCCAAAACTTCTATTTCCAATGTGGAGAGTAGAGAATGTCTTCGACTTAAAGCATCCGCCACTTGATTTTGCTTTCCGGCTTTATGCTTGATATGAAAAGTAAAAGGTTGAAGAAATTCAACCCATTTAGCATGCCGGCTATTGAGCTTATGTTGACCATTGATATATTTTAAGGCCTCATGGTCAGAAAATAGAATGAACTCCTTGCATATGAGATAGTGGCTCTAATGATCCAAAACTCTAATAATAGCATAGAACTCCTTGTCATATGTAGAATAATTCATCCGACTGCCGTTGAGCTTTTCACTGAAGAAAGCAATTGGTCTCCCTTATTGGCTAAGCACCGCACCAATACCAACATTTGAAGCATCACAATCTATTTCAAATAATTTGTCAAAATCTGGAAGTGCAAGAATAGGGGTGGTTGTTATCTCTTGCTTGATGAGATCAAAACTCTTTTGCGCTTCCTTCGACCACTGAAACTTTCCTCCCTTCAAACACTCGGTGATTGGGGCTACAAGCGTGCTGAAACCTTTGATGAATCGTCGATAGAATGAAGCAAGGCCATGGAAACTTCGCACATCACGTATAGTTTTTGGGGTAGGCCAATTTACAATCACCTCCACTTTGTTAGGATCTACCTTAATGTCTTCTTCAGAAATGATAAAGCCTAGAAAGATAAGGCTTTTGGAGAAGAACTCACACTTCTTCAAATTTGCATAAAGTTTTTCCTCCCTTAAAGTGTTGAAAACTTTATGAAGATGCTCCAAATGTTGCTCATTATTTTTACTAAAAATCAGAATATCATCGAAATAAACAACAACAAATTTACCAATATAAGGTTTAAAGACTTGATTCATCAACCTCATAAAAATGCTTGGAGCATTTGAAAGGCCAAAGGGCATCACCATCCATTCATAAAGTCCATCCCTTGTTTTGAAGGCTGTTTTCCATTCATCACCGGGCCTCATTCGGATTTGATGGTAGCCACTTCGAAGATCAATCTTCAAAAAGATTGATGCACCATGTAGTTGATCGAGAAAATCATCTAGGCGAGGAATAGGAAAACGATACTTGATTGTAATTTTATTCACCGCCCTACTATCAATGCACATGTGCCATGAGTTATCTTTCTTGGGGACTAGAAAAGCTGGGACTACACACGGGCTCATACTTTCTCTTAGCAAGCATTTCTCCAGAAGCTCTTGCACTTGCCTTTGCATCTCTTCATGTTGTTTTGGATTCATGCGGTATGCTGCCTTGTTGGAGATGGAAACACCTGGTGTAAAATCAATACAATGTTGAATGTCTCGCATAGGAGGGAGCCCTGCAGGAATTTCTTCAGGGACAACATCTTGAAACTCTTGAAGAAGCGACATCATTATTGGTGGGATCTTCATTGTTGTTGCATTTTTTTCTAGTATCACAAAAGCATAAGCAACATTACTCTCTTCTACAGTAGCTTCAAATTGAGATTTAGACAACAAAAGATTTTCCCTTGCTTTTGAAGGTTTCGAGATACTTTCAGGCTTAAAAGGACCCAACACAATCTTATCAACTTCTAATTTATTCCCTTTGGATAACCAAGAGAGTTTATACGGTGAAGGATGTACCTCTGTCTTGAGTTTGAGTTTGTCCACCATTTCCTTAGATACCATGTTTTCACAACTTCCATCATCAATAATAACATTACATACCTTTCCCTTGGAGGTACACCGTGTGTGGAAAATATTGTGTCGCAACCATTCTTCTTCTTCTTGCAAAATACTTAGACACTTTCTTGCAACAAGGCTCTCTCCTTGATCAGCATATGTGATCTCTTCTTCATCTTCAACTTCGTCGTATTTTGGCTCTTCCTCTTCTATGAGTTCATCTTCTTCTACAAGTGAAACAATCCTTCTATTTGGACAATCAGAAGCTATATGTCCAAGCCCTTGACACTCATAGCACCGATGAGAGCTGGGAGACGAGGTGTTAGGGTGGTTTGGTTTTGGTGTGTCATCCTTTCTTAAGGGAGCCTTCGATGGACCTGTCTTGCTAGCAGAGGGTGGCTTCGAAGAAGAGATGTTGTTATCTTTGCTGGGAAATATGTTCTTGTTCCATGATCGATTATTTCTTGGAGTTTCCTTGATCTGTCTCTCCACCTTTATTCCAAGCTTTATCACATCATTGTATGTCCAGTATGGCTGGAGTTGGACCACATTAGCAATTTCAGACCTTAGGGCTCCAAGATAGCGAGCTATGGTTTGTTCCTCCGGCTCCTCAATTTCACATCTCATCATGAGGCGTTCAAATTCAGCTGTGAAATCCTCCACAGTTTGTTCTCTTTGCTTGAAGTTGTGAAACTTTAGAAAATTATCTTGTCGATAATTATCCGACAAGAACTTTTTCTTGAGTATTTTCTTCATCTTTTCCCATGTCACAATTCGACTTTTTCCCTCTCGAGCACGCTGTTTCTTGATATATTCCTACCAAAGTGATGCATACTTGGTCAGCTTGATGGCAACCAACTTCACCTTGCGTTCTTCGGGAATCTAGTGATATTCAAAAATTCTTTCCATGGTGTGCAACCAATCAACGAACTCCTCTGGCTGTATTCTTAATCCTTCAAATTCGGGGATTTCTATTTTAGCATTAAAGTGAAATGCATGATGTCGGCGATCAATGAATCTCGAAAGAGATTCACTACTCGAACTTTGGCTTTGATGAAAAGGATTGTAGTCCTCATCATTAGTTTGTTCACCCTCTGAATCATGATATGGCTCATCACGCTCCAAAGGTTCGCGTCGTTCATAAAGTTGCTGGAGCTGCTGTACTAGTCTCCTCAAATCGTCCAATTCGATATCTCTAAGATCACGCTCACGCCTTAGGGCATTCGGTAGCATTTTTCCTTCGGCGAGGTGGCATCATGAACCTTGGCTCTGGTACCACTTGATACCCGAAAAGGAGATTTAGGAGGTAACACAAGCAAGAACTCAATGATACTCCTTACTTAATGGAATCCACCACAAGTTTGAAGTAACTCGTCGCCTTGAGGAATCCACCAAAGGGCTAAGAGTTAAGATAGAAGAACTCCTTCTTCTAAACAAGTCAAGAGACTCACAAATGTTTTTTAATAAATTCTGGAAGTTGTTTCAAGTACAAGAAATGAGGCTCTATTTATAGGGGCCTCTACATGATTCTAGATAATGGATAATACTTTGACTCCACAATTTAATTAGACTCAAAGACTCATTAATAATGATATTTGACCATCTAAGATACATGCATAAGACTCTAAAATCTGCTTATCTCCAATGAATTTCGAAATTACAAAAACTCGTGTGAGACGGTCTCACGGATAGTTTCCGTGAGATGGATCCTTATTACCCATTAATTGAATCCATATCCACAAATTTTCATATGAATTACTAAGTGTGGGTTATGGGTTGACCCATCTCACGAAAAAGATCCGTGAGACGGTCTCACACAAGACCTACTCTTTCGAAATTACTTTAATAGGTAGTTGGAAGGGACACAAGACAACTCTAGCTTCATTAATTTGGTTGATTCTCGTCACCTTCTATACACCTTTAGTAAAACAGCAATAGCTTCCTCAAGAAAATTCCAAATGACTCTCCGTTTGTTGTGTTAGAAACTAGACTGATAGGACTTTCTATCAATACATTGCTCACCATCTGATTCTCTACTGATCAGTACCAGTAATTTTTCAAAGTTGTTCCATATGCTGGAATATTTTCCTCATCACTCACACACACCTAGTGGGCGCGCTCAAACCCGCCAAAATTCGCTCCAAATAGTATTACCTTCATGAAGGTAACACTAACATAACACGAAGATAATACTAACATAAAATGAAGGTAATGACCAAAACACGTGAAAAAGTAAAGAGGCGCAGGCTGGGCCGGCCTGAGCGTGGCCCGGTTGCACGGATCTCAAATCCGTGCAACTGGTGTATAGGAGACTTACTCATTCCAATTTGCCCTTTTTACAAAAAAATACTAACTTTTCATCTATATATATACCTTCAATAAAAATAGTAATATCTAATTTTTCCTTTTAATTGACTAATATAAATTGAAATAAAGTAATTAGAAAATGATAGATATATAATACTCCATTCGTCCCAGCTCAACTTGCCTACTTATCATTTTAGTTTGTCCCAATTGAACTTGTCAGCCTATAAATGGAAACAAAAGTCAAATATTAATATCTCCATATTTCATCATTATTACAAAAATATCACTTAAAAGCAAAAAACAATCTTAAAATGTCACAAAAGTCAAACACTTATATCCTCATATTTCCCTCTTATTAGACTAGATTCATTGACAACCCATCCCATGAAAAAAAAAGATAAATTGGAATTTCATGCACAACCGGTTGTGGGATTGGGTGATTGACCAACCCATCCCACAACCCATCTTCAATGCACCTTTCCAATTAGAGTGTGACAAGTGTCACACTCTAATTGGTTCTAATTATTTTTTTGGATAAAATTAAGATTCTTGATAAATGATATTTATTTGATTTTATTTTATTTTTTAAAAATAACCAAAATTTCTATCTTTTTTTTATCTATAAATGGAGTGTAATATTGACATATTTTGAATCACAATCAAAAAATATTTATTTTCTCTCAATCTAAAATTCTATCTTTTTTACATTTTGAGGTTCACTCATTTCTCATATTATTTCCATAATCTCTTTCTTATTATGGATTCAAACAATCCTAATTATTACCCAAACTCCCAAAAATTTTCAAATTGTGATGATTTTATAAATCTTGAAGATTACCAAAACTCTTAATTTTCTTCAAATTTCAATCAAGTTCCTATTTCTGAACAAGTTCAAACATCACTGAATATCTCCCGGAGTTTGTTCCAAAATGTTCAACAAACATCACTGAATATCTTTTATGTTTGCAATTTAATATTTCATGCATCTTTTTTCATTTTTCGTATTCCCATTATTGTAATTTTTATATAATTAATGTAATTTTAATTTAATTATTGTGTTAGTATATTGTTTTTCGTGTATTATCGAAACAAATTTTCTTACTATAATTGCGGAATTAAAATACAATTATTATATTTTTGAATATAATTAATAAATTCTCAAAATAATATACAATTTCATATTAATAATTGTAGTGTATATATAGATAAGAGATAAATGAATATTTTATTAAAAAGTTAGGTTGGGTTGGGTTGTTGATAAAGTATAAAAATATTGAGATTGGGTTGGGTTGTAGATTGTGTATGTGGATAAGAGAGAAATTAATATTTTATTAAGAGGTTGGGTTATGGTGGGTTGTTGATAAATGTAGTCTTATAAAAATGTCACCCAATTATCTTAAAAAATAATAGTCAACTGCTTTTATCCCACCTTCATCTTTGTAGTTTTATTTATAAGGTTGAGTGTTTAAAATTGAATAACATACTTATTTTATTTATATGTATAAGGTAATTTTTGGCCATGTTTGTAATTTATCAATGCCCATTATAAATTTTTAAGTGAAGTTTATTTTTTATTTTTTTTATTTATTCTCACTTCTCTTTTATATGTGTAATTTTCCGGGTATTAGGGGTGACAATAGTTTTTTTAACATATCATATTTGATATAAAAAAAACTTATCCATTTAAATTTGGCGTAATTGCAAAAAAAAATCACCACTTTTTAAAAAATTACAAATTTATCCCCATTTTTCAATAATTGCGACAAAAATCACAACATTTGTTCACTGTTGCAATTTTGACCACTTTTGTATTTTCCAGCAACCAGAGTCCACGTGTCCGGCTAACATGCCACGTCATATGCCACATGGGATGCCACGTCATCTCCAACCAAAAAAGATTTAAAAATCAAATTGCAAAATAAAATCACCACTTTTTCTAAAGTTGCAATTTAATCACAACCTTTCAAAAATAAAAAAGACATATATTTACTATTTCCTAAGTTCTCCACTTCTGCTTCTAAATCCAAATATCCAAATCTATCAACATCTATACAATGCTTACATGTCACCTCACCTCCAAGATACTCAATTTGAGAACCACTGATAAATTTGCCACCATGATGAAAATAAATAGAGAAGATACCCCTACAAATCAGATTAAAATATTAATCAACCTCAATATAAATCACAAAACAAAAATAAATGTGGTGATTTCTATTATAATATTATAAAAAGCAAAAGCGAAAGCAAGAATATCGATCTAAAATCTTATAGTATAATAATATATCCACTATTCTAGCAACATCAAGAATCCAGCAAAATAAATCAACAGAAAATAGAAAAAAAAAAAACAAAGAGGAAGAAGAAGAAATGACAAATATAGGTTCTTACCTATTTGACATTGTTGCATCAAAATTTATAGGGTCACCACACATTGTCTTTGATGATAAAAAAAACTCATGAATGAAATAGAGTAAAATAGTCTGAATCAAGTTTGATACTCCATTGAAGGTTACAAACAAAAAAAATTAACGGTTGGGGAATATTAAAAGTCCCACACAAAACGACGTAGCTTTAGGAAATAGTAAATATATGTCTTTTTTATTTTTGACAAGTTGGGATTAAATTGCAACTTTAGGAAAGGTGGTGATTTTATTTTGCAATTTGATTTTTAAATCTTTTTTGGTTGGAGATGACGTGGCATCCCATGTGGCATGTAACGTGGCATGTTAGCCGGACACGTGGACTCCGGTTGCCGGAAAATATAAAACACGTGGCATGTTAGCCAGGTCAAAAAGTGCAACAGTGAACAAATATTGTGATTTTTTTTTTACAATTATTGAAAAGTGGAGATAAATTTACAATTTTTAAAAAAGTGGTGATTTTTTTTGCAATTACGCCTTTAAATTTTGGTCATATCAAATTTATTATTTTTATATAAATCAAAATATTAAATCTATTTTGGTGCATTTGAGTTTTTTTAAATTGATTTATTATACCTTTCACTATAGTTACAAAGCATAGTTAAAAAGTATATGCTCTAGGCAAAAATTATATGTAATTTTTATATTTTCACAGTAAGATGACAAGAATTAAAATAAGAAATTAGAAATTAACAAAAAAATTAAATATGAAGTCTAGATTATTTGTAAACAATTTTTTATGGAATTTAAAATGTAATCACGAACATGACAACCTGTGCAATGTATGGAAGAAATATTAATCTTATATAAATGGATGATGTTATCCTATACTTTTTTCCCGTACACCCTTATTTTATTTTCTTATACAAATTCTCTCCAACTATAATGTATAAATCACAAGAATAGATTAATATTGTTCATATTACATTAAAATTTTAACTACAAATAATAATTAAAATAAGTTTTGTATTTAATATTTGTCCCAAATTATAATAATTATATAAAATTTATGATAGATTAATAATGTTATAACTAAAATTATAACATTTGCAAGCATCAATATAAGAAAAGAAAAGATGAATAAAAACAAAAAAATAAATATAAAAGGAAAAAGAAAATAAAAATAATAGCATATAAAAATTGATCGTGTAAAATTAGCGGTTATCAAAATTAATTATATAAAGGCTATGATAAATAAATTAATAATGTTATAAATAAAATTATAACTTCTGCAAGCATCAATACAAGAATAAAATGAATAAAAACTAAAATATGAAAATAAATAAAAATAGGAAGAAAAAAAAAAGCTCATAAGAAATGAATCTCTGAAATGACGCCGTTATCAAAATTATGTAATTCTCCCTATATTGGAGAAGAAAATCTTTATTTATCTCAAGGCAAAAACTTATATGCCCCTAGGTACATAGGTGTACAGATTTAAGTGTTATATACATGTTCTTCAAGTATTATATATATATATATTCTATAGGTGTTATATTTTTTGGTGTTATAAATATACCCTACAGGTATCATATGTATCTAACAGTATACATGTGATACCTGAAGAGTATATACATGATATCTGTAGAGTATATATTAACATCATATGATGATTAATTTTGGGGCACCATACCCCTGGGGCTAATGATGTTCAAACGGTTCAAATCGAGCGGTTCCGGTTCGAATTGCCGGTTCGACGGTTCGGATGGGTGGAACCGAAACCGAACCGGGAGGTGTCCGGTTCCGGTTCCGGTTTCGGTTCGGAACCGCCGGTTGAATCGAAACCGGGCGGTTCGGCTGGTTCGAATCGGCCGGTTCACTTTTTTTTTTGTTTGCATTTTGTCTTTGTAATTTTGATTTTGCAACTCCGAATTTATTTTTAATGTTTGTTTCGATATAATTCATGATTGAAATAGAGTACAAAAAATCGATGTGAGCAAATGTTTTCATTATAAATTGGAAAATTATTACAAGTTATAATAGAACTCAATTTCTAAGTTTCTAACCTAATGATTGAAATTCTAACGAAGACATAATCTAATTCTAATCTATTAGACTATTACAAACTAAATATATCTATTACAATTACAAAAGTCTATCTAAAGACTAAAGAGAAGGGGAAAAAATTGAAAGAACTTGAGTTTCATTCTAAGTTTGGAAATGAAATTCAATTCCAAACTTATAATGAAATTGTCTACGTATCCTTAATTCGAATCAAATTAAGGAATCAAAGCTCACGTATTTCTCTTACCTCAACTTACGTACTTCAATCTTCAAGGTTGGTGGCGGTACGAGGTTGATTCACACTTCTTGTGTCAGACCCTCACCCGCTTCATCTAGGGGTGTGCAGTTTTCGGTAGAAACCGAATTAACCGACCGAACCGAACCAAAATACACAATTCGGTTCGATTTTTTCTTATTCGGTTCGGTTTCGGTTTTTGAAATCTAGAAATTCGGTAGTTCGGTTCGGTATCGGTTTTTAAAATAATAATACCGTATTAACCGAACCGAACCGAATTAAATAATAATAATAATAATAATAATGATGATGATGATGATGATGATGATGATGATGATGATGATGCTACTTTAAATTTGTGTTTACTTTGTGAATTTGTGTTAAAGGAATGTGTAATTACTTTGATGGTTGGAGTATTTGTTAAATTCAAGAATTGCTCTTAATTATTTAATTTTGACTTTGAGAAATGAGAAGGAGAAATGTGTAATTCGGTTTGAACTGTAATTCGGTTTTGCACCGTAATTCGGTTTTGCACCGAACCGAACCGAAATTTTCAGTTCGGTTGCAGTTCGGTTTTAGGGCCTATTTGGTTAATTCTGTTTCTTATGCCCATAATTCGGTTTTTTTCGGTTTTGCCAATTCGGTTCGGTTCGGCTACCGATGCACACCCCTAGCTTCATCCTCTTCTTGATCGCCTTCGTTTAAGGCGGCTTCAAGTTGTTCTCCCAAATCAATATCTTCATCTAGTGACTCACACCATCGATCAATGATATTATCTTCATACGATGGTGGAGGTGGCATGGGACTCTTTCCCTCCCCACGAGAAGAAGATAAAGAAGCTCCTCTTCGAGACATAATTTATGTAGAAGTAGAAATGTAGTAGAAGTAGAAGACTAGAAGTAGAAAATAAGAACTAGAAATGTAGAATTAGAAGTAGAAAAGTAGAACTAGATTTTGAAATATAACAACTAAAAAGTGAGGCTAATGTTGAAAGTTGAAACTTGAAACAATAATTTGTAATTGTGAATAGAGAGTGAACTAGAGATGCAAGAGAATTGGTGTGAAAAATACACATTTTGAACCTCTATTTATAGATTTCCAAAAAATCCAAAAAAATCAAAAAAAAAAAGTGACGCTCTGGTTCGAACTGCCGGTTCCGGTTCGGTTTAACCGGCAGTTCGAACGATCTCGATCGTCGATCGCCAACGATCAAACGATCTCGGCCACAGGTTTCGAATTTGATCAAAAATCGCCGGTTCAACTGCCGATTCCGGTTTGGTTTGGCCAGTTCCTAACAGCTAGATCATCCGAGTCGTTGATCTCCAACGGCTATATCCGTTCGAATTTGGGTCGTACACGTGTCACCAACTTAAAAAAAAGTAAATTTTTTTTAAAAAAAGTGAAAACTGGCCGTTCGAAACGACGGTTTGTAAAAACAGAAACCGGAACCGAACCGGTTCCCGGCGGTTTCCTATTCCGGTTCGAAACCGAAACCGGGTCAATGGTGCGGTTCGAACCGGTTCGGCTGGTTTTTGGAACTGTTAGTGTTGGATTTTCCTACAATTAATTAATTTTTCCTTTTTCTTATTTTATTCTAAATCAAATTAGATTTGTTGGACAATGTTTAGATTTGATCAAATTTGAAAAAGATTTGTTTTATCTTTCTTAGAGATTTGATTTCTTTATCTCACGTATGTTTCAAATGTGGATCATATCCTCACTAACAACTATTCCTAAGTTTGGGGAAGTTGTTATTTCAATGTGAACTTGAAGAAGTCAAACACGTGAGATTAAGAGAACGTGAAGGAAAGAAAGGAAGTGGAAGAGGAAGAAGAACAAATTCACTCCATCATTACGTGAGATCATGAGATCATGGAGATCATGGAGCACTCCAAGATCATGGGAAGTGGAGTCTACACAGTGTACTACGAGCTCTATAAATAGGAGAAGCCTGCTGAAGATCGAGGTACACAGAAATCGAGAGTTCAAGCAGTCAAAAGTCCAACAGTACACTGGTGTCGTGTTTTGTGTTGGTCACACTAAAGGCAACACCTATTTTCTTGTATTGTCATAGAGTTTGCATACTCTTGACTTGCAACGCCTCTTTTCTTGTATTGTCATAGAGTTTGCATACTCTTGACTTTTTAGTATAGATACTTAGAGTGATCAATTGTGAGGTTTTGTATACGTCCATAAGTTGCTTAGATAGATTCTAAGGACATGTCTTTGTACGGAAGAATCTCTTCTAGAGGTTTTTCTATCTCCTTGTATACACACCAAAGATCAATAGATCAATAAAGTAGTTTTCGCGCATTCCACTAGTATTTGCTCGTGAATATATCGTTTGTATTCTGCATCTTTTGTTTTCGATCTTTTTTCTGCTGCGTGTTACACCATTGACAACACCGTGTACTTTGATTGTTTTATTTTTGTTTTGCAGATCCACGTTGAACTTTCAGGAACTATTTGAATGTCATTACCTGGGACGCAAAAGTGTCACTCTTATCCCAAAAGCATTCAAGGTTTTTAGTGTATATTGGAACGAGATATTATATTCCACATTAAAACTTCATTTATTATTTCAAGATAATCACTTCACCACAAACATGTAAAAAATGATATCATTAATACACACAACACAAATTAAAAACACCAACATACAAGATGAAAGAAAAGGAAAAAATTCTCAAGAGTCCTGATTTTCTTCATATACTATCTACATGAATTTTCTAAAATTGGGCATTGGAGCAACCTTTTAACCTCCATTGAACGCAAACCACATAATTTCCTTAACAATTCAAACACGATTCTAAGTCAAAAATCATCCATTTTGGTTGAGTTAAAATAATCCCAAAACTTCTGCTCTATGTATATAAATCCTAAATTCATCACAGATTCTTGGATAATTTAATTCTTCTGTTAATTTCTTTTTCCAGCTCTTCAAGCCCTCCAACCTCTTCAAGCTCCTGCACAAAATCATTTTATCTTACTCCATTACACAATCATCAAACCAGAGAAAACTAACAAAAAAACAACTCAAATCACTATAAAACATGAAGTGACGACCTTCGGTCCTAAGAAGAGTCCATATGGGACTCCTTGGAACTTGTCCGAGTGGTGAAGCTGAAATCCCGACAACAAAATCAAATAAGATCATATTAATAAGAGTTTATTACAGAAAAAAGAAGCACAAAGACAAATGACACCAAGACAAATTAAATATGTGATGAGGATGCTTCAATTAAATACATGAGTCAACATTGCCATATTATAATCCCAATCCCAATTTTACAGAAAAACATTGTGATTGTATGTATACCTGATGAGCAGAAGCTACTCTCCTAAAATAAGGTACGTTTGCGACCGGGCCCACCGGGAATCTCCGGTGGACGAGACCATCATGGACGAACATGTAGGCGATCCCAAACACCGTGATTCCAAGACCCTGCGAGAATAAATGTTATGGTCTGATACTGTAGAACTATATTTGCAGTTGATGATTTTGGATGAAAAGGCAACTATCGAGAAAGAAGATGCTCACAGCGCCGAAACAGAGGCCAGGGACGAGGCCTTTGTGGAAGAAGCCATAGGAGAGGAGGGCTATAGCTGGAACAGCGTTAACTATGGCGAAAACATCGTTAAGTTCAAATGGTCCTTCTCTTGGTTTATGGTGGGACTGCAGTCAAAAAGGAGTTGATGAATCTGAGTTTGAAATCAATCGCTGATTAATAATGAGTGGGATGATATCATAGTGTCTTCAAGAAAAAAAATAGATAGATAGTTGATTGAAGTGTATTGATATCAACCTCGTGCATATGCCATAATGAAGCATGCCATAAAGCTTTATGAGCCCATCTAGCCCAGAATTCCATTCCCACCTGAGAATTTAATTCCAACCACCATTTCTTCAAAATATCACACAATGAAATCGAGAAATTCATTTTCGCAACTTTTAGTCATGAAACTTACAGCAGAACCAACTGAGAGAGCAAATGTACCAAACATTTCTGCATAAGGTACCTCTCCACCCTGCACCTCAATCAAGAGCTTGAATTTTAACTATGTTCATTGTAATTTCAATTTTAAAAGGTCAAAACTTAACTAAAGAGTCTCAAATTAAACAGGAAAACAAAATAGAAGAGTAGAAATAGAAACCTCCATTTGCCAAGCAAATCTGTAGTAAACAGCCATGACAGCCATGGAAGTGATCCCAAAACTGGACATGACAGCAGCCACCAAATAACCGAACCTCTCCGATTTCTTCCTCGCCATCTTCGCCGCCGCGTTCACGGCCACCGACATTTCCTTCCCATTTCCCTCTTCTCCGCTTTCCTCCACCAATTTCTCATCCTCCACCACAAAACACACTCTCAGATTAGGCCTCTTCCTTCCCAACCTCAAAACACCATCGAATTTCTTAAGAGCGCAAGGAAGCCCTAAATTGGGCGCGGCGAAGGGTGCGGGCTTCGGGCCGAAAAACGGGCTCTGCTTCAAACTGACTACGCTTCTGGAGGTGGTGGCGATGGAGATCCCGACCGCCATGAGAGGTGGTTCTGAGGATGATTTTGGAGAAGATTAAATGGTTAAGTAGAGAATTAAAAAGAGGGAGAGAGATTTTGGACAGCTAGATGTGGGGTGGGTAAGGGTGGGGTGTTGTAGACCACATGTTCGAATTGTTTAAATTACTGGAAATCTTTTGCATGTGGTACATTTTGTTTGGGCTTCTTTGGGTTTGCTTTTAATGGGATTTTTTGGTGTATATTGGTTTTGTGTAGAATAGAAATTACATTTACATGTAGAGAAAATACCGAATTATCCATTTAGATATAATCAATTCACTTTAATACTCATGAATATACATTTTTATCTCCATCTACCCATCAATATAAACTATTATCCCAAATACTCATTCTTTCTTTTACTTTTTTTTATATGCGCTTACTTTTATTTTTAAAACATGTGAATAATAAGACAATTAGAAGAAAAAATTTACCTTAGTTTTAATATTTAAAATTTACAATTGAATTCATTCCACAAAATTCACAAACTAATTTAACTAATTTAAAAGTATGGCTTAACTAATTAACAATTGCAAAATTAATAAACTAATTAACGACATAAAAAAAGTAGGGCTAACGAATTAAAAAATTATACCTAACGAAATTAGTGCTAACTAAAGCTTAACCAATGGACTAACAAATTAACAATTACCAATTAACAAAAAAATTAACGAATTGAAAAATAAGAATTAAAGAATTAGAAAATACTAATTAACGAAAAAAAAATTCGAATGCGGCTTTATTTCGTTAACCCTTATACTTTAGGGGTTAACGAAATGTTAGGGATTTTTAGATAGTTTTGTTAACCCCTTAAATTTTCTGGAATTTTGTTAACCCCTTAAATTTGAGGGGTTAACAAAATTAAAGAAAATTTTCTGGAATTTCGTTAACCCCTCAAATTTAAGGGGTTAACGAAATTAAAGAAAATTTTCTGAAATTTCGTTAACCCTTAATTTAAGGGGTTAACAAAATTGTTTAATTTTTTTCGTTATTTTGTTCAATAATTACTACGAAATTTCTACACAAATTCAAGAATCATTTCAGTCTCAACATTCAAACAATAACCAAATAACAAATCATTCAAACAATAATCAAACAAAATAAATTATACACAACTTACCTGAATTCAATTATATTATATTTCTACTTTAATATATCAAAATTAATATAAATCAATATATAATGTATCAATATATATTACCATTTCTACTTTAATATATCCAATTCATATA
Source organism: Scutellaria baicalensis (assembly GCA_005771605.1). Lineage (NCBI taxonomy): Eukaryota > Viridiplantae > Streptophyta > Magnoliopsida > Lamiales > Lamiaceae > Scutellaria > Scutellaria baicalensis. The sequence continues at coordinate 8,372,406 of CM016722.1, read as the reverse complement.
AATCAATATATAATATATTATATATGTACTTTCAATTCTTCCTGACTTCTCCCTGACATTCATACATATGTGTTTTTGGGTATTTGGGGATAATACTTTAAAGTTTTGGGTATATAAGTTACAAATATTATAATGATGGGTAGAATTGTACTTCGCTATATAAAATTATATTTGAGAAATTTAATTGTTTCAGTTGAAATTGTGCTTTTCGTTTTTAATAAAGTTTACATTTGAAGATTTCTTTTACGGATTTGATTCTATGTTTTTCAAGGAAACACTGTACCTATTGAATTTCAGAAATTGTATACTTATCAATTAAATCGAATTTAATGGATTTTAATTGAACAAATTATGTGTCAAGCCTCTCTATTTAACTTTTCTTTGGGCAATTCTATACACATCCAAGCAATAATAAACACATTCAATCTATACACATACTCCTTTTTTTATTATTTTAATTTTCATATGTATAGATGACGTGTGTTTAGTATTGCTTGGGGTGTGTATAGAATTGTCCCTTTTCTTTTCACCTTGTTTTTCCCTTTCAATTAAAAAAGGATCTTAGCCCTAAATTAATTTCTCACCTAAATTTCATTTAATTCTAATCATGTATTTTCGTTAATTATTATATCTAGTTTTTTTATAAGTATACTAATTTAATTCGTGATTACAATGAAACTCCTTTCTTCCAAACACCTCAATCTCATTTATCACGTTTCAGTAATGATAATGCTAGAAATGAAAATCTCATACATCAATATAATATTATGCGTACATTCATGAAATTTTTGTATGAACTCCATACATGAATATATATTTTTCTTAAAAATATTTTCTTACTCATTAATTATCATTAATGAAATTAATCACGATAAATTTAGTTTTATTATACTCTATACAAATTGTAGTTTATTTGTATGCATCTTGTAAATCTATTCTTTTGACAAATTTCTTGTAGTATATAGTTAAAAACTTTACTAATATATTACATATTTAAATAGTACCGAGATTATATTATTTTTTTAGAACTATTATTATTGCTAGTTTTCATTGTCGTTATAATTATTATTTAATTATTTTTTCTATAAACATTATTTATCACAAGGGTTTATACTGAGAGTAGGACTTGCGTGCCCCCGGGGGCATCGTGCCCCCAAATACTTATTGTAATACCTTTAAGTAATATGAGTAACACCTTAACATGTAACAAGTAATACCTTGAATAATACCTTCACTAAAACATATATTTCAATTATACACATAATACCTTATGAATATGCAACTAATACCTTATGAATATGCAACTAATACCTTCAAGAATATACCACTAATACCTTATGAATACACCAATAATACCTCATGGATATATTCCTAATACCAAACTAATAATACCTTTGGGGGTACGGTGCACCGGGTACACAAGTTTTTGCCTTATACTGATATATAATATATTATTTGAGTTGGGTTTTAATCATATCATTGTAAAACATGCAGAATCTTATTTTCATATTTATTGGATTCAATTTAACCGAAATTCAAATCTTATATCAATAAATCTAATTTGGTTTCAAATATGTATACATCTGTGTTTGTGATTTGGAGGTGTCAAATTGGGCAAGCACTATAAATATTATTTATATAATTCACACACTCACGCAAAAAGAAAATATGGTAAAGGGAAAGGGAAAAGGGTGATAAGGATAGGGTGCTATTGGGGTTAAAGGTGGGCTAGAGTGGGGCCCAACCGATTACATGTTGAGAGAATGGAAGTGATAATGTGGACGTTAGTACGATAATACGTGGCACTATCAGAGTGCGTTAAATGAGAGGTGGATGTTCTATGCTCAGATTGCGCCCATCTCATACGTCCTCGCCATTAACAAGCCGCCACGTCATCTTTTTCTTTTTGTGTTAAAAAATGTGTTGATGGGCTGTCCGTCCAATTCAACCTCCATTGATGGGCTAAAGTAAAAGCCCAATGGGCCATTTGTAGCCCGGTTAGAAAGGCCCACACTAAAATAGTATAGAATCGGGAAGACAGAAGAAGTGTCCAGAACCTGCCTGCGACTTCTTTCTCCTCCCCCGCTTCTCATGCACCATCTTAGAACCTCCTAGAACCCTTCCTTTCTTTCCCCACGTATAAATACCACCCAGTTCAATTCTATGTGCATTAAGAATTCTTCAGAAGTTCTCTTGCTATAGAAAATATCCATCTCGTAGAAATCTATCGATCTACCATTGACTGTGAATTCTCGATTGATGGCGGAAGTGCAGATGGCAGATGCTGAAACATTCGCGTTCCAGGCTGAGATCAATCAGCTTCTCAGTTTGATTATCAACACATTCTACAGCAACAAGGAGATTTTCCTCCGTGAGTTGATCAGTAATGCCTCTGATGCCTTGGATAAGATTCGATTCGAGAGCCTGACCGATAAGACCAAGCTTGATGCGCAGCCGGAGCTGTTTATTCGCCTCGTTCCGGACAAGGTTAACAAGACGCTCTCCATTATCGACAGCGGTGTTGGAATGACTAAAGCAGGTAATGTGTTTGATTGTCTTTGCCTTTAGTGTTGAGGATCATCATTGCGGTTTGTGTTTTAGTGGAGATACATGTATCGTTGAGATTAAGCTTTTTCCTAGTTTAGTGCTATTTATTGCGATTGATTCAATACGTAATTTGGACACTGCGTAATTCAGATTTAAAACGAAATGTAAGATGCTGGTCGAGCCTCTTTTATTTTTCTATTTCGTTTGTATCGCTTACTGATTTGGAAGATGGCCTTCTGGAAATAAATTGTTGTGTGAACCTCGATTAGAGATCCAATTTGTTATCATGCATCATGGAAATGTGGATGGATGTACTAATTTTTTGAGCGTGGAATTCTGCAGATTTGGTGAACAACCTGGGAACCATTGCAAGATCTGGAACGAAGGAATTCATGGAAGCACTGCAGGCAGGTGCTGATGTCAGTATGATTGGTCAGTTCGGTGTGGGTTTCTACTCTGCATACCTTGTCGCAGAGAAAGTGATAGTCACCACCAAGCACAACGATGATGAGCAGTACATATGGGAGTCACAGGCTGGTGGTTCGTTCACAATCACAAGGGACGTTGATGGGGAGCAACTTGGAAGAGGAACCAAGATCACCCTCTTCCTCAAGGAGGATCAGGTACATAACTTTCTGGCTATTTAAGTAAATAATCATTGTTTGATGAAACCTGAATGCGTACCATTAGTTTGCTTAAATGTTGTAAGGCATCCAAAATTAATCCTCTTCTAGAAGAGGACAGGATAGAAAGCTCTCTGAATGTTCTGATTTTATATTCAGTGGATGAGAAAATTGGTTAATGTGTTATTATGATTTGGTTACATCTAGAATGCGTATGTTAAGTCTCTGGATAGCTTCGTAAGGAAATTATGTGCACGTGATTGCTTTGAAACCGGCAAGCAATCTCAAAATTCATCATGATGGATGTGATACTCACTGTTTATCTCGTGCAATGCGCAGTTGGAATACCTTGAAGAGAGGAGAATTAAAGATCTTGTGAAGAAGCATTCTGAATTCATCAGCTACCCTATTTACCTGTGGACTGAGAAGACAACTGAGAAAGAGATCAGTGACGATGAAGATGATGAACCCAAAAAGGAAGAAGAGGGTGATGTAGAGGAGATCGAAGAGGAAAAGGAGAAAGACAAGGGCAAGAAGAAAAAGATCAAGGAGGTCTCTCATGAGTGGCAGCTCATCAACAAGCAAAAACCCATCTGGCTCCGCAAACCAGAGGAGATCACCAAGGACGAATATGCATCTTTTTACAAGAGCTTGACTAACGACTGGGAAGAGCACCTTGCTGTAAAGCACTTTTCTGTTGAGGGCCAGCTAGAATTCAAGGCTATACTCTTTGTTCCAAAGAGGGCTCCATTTGACCTCTTTGACACACGCAAGAAAATGAACAACATCAAGCTCTATGTTAGGAGAGTATTCATCATGGATAATTGTGAGGAACTGATCCCAGAGTACCTTGGATTTGTGAAAGGTGTAGTGGACTCAGATGACCTCCCTCTCAACATCTCCCGTGAGATGTTGCAACAGAACAAGATTCTGAAGGTCATTAGGAAAAACCTCGTCAAGAAGTGCATCGAGATGTTCAATGAGATTGCAGGAGAACAAGGAAGACTACAACAAGTTTTATGATGCATTCTCCAAGAATCTCAAATTGGGCATCCACGAGGACAGCCAAAACAGGGCTAAGTTAGCTGACTTGCTCAGGTATCACTCAACCAAGAGCGGTGATGAGATGACGAGCCTCAAAGACTATGTCACCCGTATGAAGGAGGGACAGAAGGAGATCTACTACATCACCGGTGAGAGCAAGAAAGCAGTGGAGAATTCACCTTTCCTTGAACGCCTCAAGAAAAAGGGGTATGAGGTGCTCTACATGGTTGATGCCATCGATGAATATGCAGTCGGGCAGTTGAAGGAGTACGATGGCAAGAAGCTAGTCTCTGCCACCAAGGAGGGGTTGAAGCTCGATGATGAAACCGAGGAAGATAAAAAGAAAAGGGAGGAGAAAAAGAAGTCGTTTGAGAACCTGTGCAAGGTGATGAAGGACATTCTGGGAGACAAAGTTGAGAAGGTGGTTATTTCCGACAGGATCGTGGACTCGCCATGCTGTCTGGTGACTGGGGAGTATGGATGGACAGCAAACATGGAAAGGATAATGAAGGCTCAGGCCCTGAAGGACAACAGCATGAGCTCGTATATGTCGAGCAAGAAGACAATGGAAATCAATCCGGACAATGGGATCATGGAAGAGCTGAGGAAGAGGGCCGAGGCTGACAAGAACGACAAGTCGGTTAAGGATTTGGTTCTGCTGCTGTTTGAGACAGCATTGTTGACATCTGGTTTCAGTTTGGATGATCCCAACATGTTTGCGGGGAGGATACACAGAATGCTGAAGCTGGGTTTGAGCATTGATGAAGATGAAGGCGTCGAAGAGGATGGTGAGATGCCTGCGCTTCAGGAAGTGGGCGATGGAGAAAGCAAAATGGAGGAGGTCGACTAAATAAATGATTTCATTTGTAGATTTTCAAAGAGATTCGGTCAAGTATTGGATAGGATTCTAGTTTGGAGAACCGAGTGTTGTCTGTCTGATTGCTTCTCTATTGAAACGGAACTTAGTTGTGTGTCTTGTTGTATAAATAAATTGCTTGTGGCATTCAGCATATTTGCTCTTTTTTTCATTTTCCAAGTTTTTCTGCTAAATTTCAAGGCTGCATTTTAGTTTTAAGTATCGTTGAAAACTGAGAGAATTTTATGCATTACAAATTGGGAAGGGGCACAAGTGCAGCTATGCTTGACAATGGTGCGGGGAATGGAATCTTCATGGGATTTGTCCCTCACCCTGGATAAGGATTATTTGTAATCTAACTCCATCTAAACACATTCACTCGGTTTGAAAATCGTCGAACTAGGTCGGTTCGAATCGGCGATCAACGGTTCGGTGAATTGTTGACCCGGTTTCGGTTCCGAATCATAATTGGAAACTGGATAAATCCGGTTAGGTTACGGTTCGCGATTTTCCGAACCGTGAAACTGGCAGTTTAACTTGTGGTTCGAACTGTCGGTTTTTACTTTTTTTTAAAAAAAACAATCTACCACATGGACGGCTCTCGTTGAATCTGATATAGTCGTTGGAGATCGATGGCTAGGGGGAAGTAGCTGTTGGAAATCGGCCCGAACCGAACCAGTTCTGAACATAGTGATTGTTGGGATTCTTGCATAAATTTGTTAGAAATGTTCAATGTTTTTTAACAAGTAATAAAGGACATTAGTGGACGTTATTATCCTACTTCTCTTATAACATTTAGATCAATGTGTTAAAGTTGCTTTAATTTTTCATGCTTTTGTTGATTATGATTCTTTGAGCCATGTACTTATTTTGATGAGATCAAAACGGTTAAAATATTTTCATGAAATACCCCCCTATTTTTGTGTGCTAAATTATTAGAGACCCTAAGATTAGAGAAGATGGGCTAAAAGAATTATTAATTATGAATTATAATGTCTTGTTTCCAAATGGACTTCTAAATGATTATGATGAAGTAGAATATGTGTCTAATCCTAGGAAAGTAGTTGCTAAAGCTAAAGGATATTTGGTTGATTTATTTAGAGAATACAAAACAATACATAGTAGTGATTCTAATGAAAATGTAAGTGCTAGTGAAAATGTAGGATCTAGTAGTTCTTCATCTTCTTCATCTCACTTTGGACCGGCCTTAGTCAATTATATAATTTTTACGACATTAGAACACAAAAAAGAGCTAGAAGTAACTCTCACAAGAATTAGATAATTATTTAAGTGCCACTTTTGAATCAATTGCTTTTGACGACCTAATAGATTTATTGAAGTGGTGGTCACGAAGGACCACCATGTATTCTATTTTAACCATTATTGCTAAGGAAATTTTTTGCAAGTCTCGCTTCGACGGTCTCGGTTGAACATGCATTTAGTATTGCGGGCCACACATTGGCTCCGAGACGTGCAAACTTGGCCATTGAGAATGTGCAAAACCTTATGCTCCTTGAAGATTGATGCAAAGCCAAAAGACGTTCACAACATCTACATAACGAAGCAACATTGGAAGATGGTGGTCCCGATTTGTTTGGCTACGACTCGAACACATCATCCTCCGACGGAGGCACACCAACCAACTTCGAAGATTATAATTATTGGACCGGCGGGTAAGTTGAGGTAAGAGAACTACGTGAACTTTGATTCCTTAATTTATAAAATTAAGGATATGTAGGCAATTTTATTATAAATTTGGAAATGAATTTCAATTCTAAAATTATAATAAAACTCAAGCTCTTTCAAAAAAAAATTTCCCCTTCCCAATCTTTTACTTACAAATTTGTAGATAGAATTGAAAACTTGTAATAGATAGAATTTTTTTATGTAAATTTGTAATAGATAGAATCTTATAAATCAAATAAATTTTTTTTATGTATACTCAAGTTGTAATTTTTCAATTTTTTATCAAAAGTTTGTTCACTTAATTATTATTTGTTAGATTTCATATTTTGTATTCTAAAATATCAATTTAGTTGAAAACAAGTATTAAAAATCAAAATTGGTGATTAAAAAAAAAAAAACCGGCCAAAACCGGCGGTTCTAGTTAAACCGCCGGTTTCGGAAACCGGAACCGGGTAACCGGATGAACATGATTAACTCCATCCCATTACCTTTAGGAATTTATATAATTGTAAATAATATATTGTTTTAAATAATTTATTTAAATATTAATGTAAAAGAAAAAAAATTACAGAGGAATAAAGAAAATGCAATTGAATATTTAATCTTTATATTCTAATAGGGAAAAAGTACAAATAAGAGACTAATGTTTACCCTAGGTTCAAATATGGGGAAAATTCAATTTTAGTCCACTTAGCAAGGCTACTGCCCATTTTTAGTCCACTTAAAAAGCTAAATTCAATTTTAGTCCACTTGGGTCAAAATTCGTCACTATTTGGTCCAATTTCCGCTGGAAAACGGGTTTCGCCGGCGATTGTAGTTCAACCGCCGCCGGATTTTTTTAAACGCCTATGTGGCACTTTCGAAGCCCACATGGACCAATAATTATTATCTGAGTCAACTTTTTATATATATAAATTTTTTTTGCTGAAAAATTAAGAAAAAATAAAAAAAATTAAAAAAAAAAGCCAAAATGTCTTCTTCCCCAAGCCCCCCCCGCCTCCACCTCCCCCCTGCAACTCCACCGTCTCCCTCCCTGCAACTCCACCATTCCCCCCAACCAAAATCAATACTATTTGCATACAAACATGGATACGAACTTTATATATTTCGAAATGTGCAATAAACAAGCGAATAATTTCTCTGTAATTTAGTAATTATAGCCACATAATGTTACAGATATAGAATGGAGAAAGGCGGTGGTGGATACATATATATACATGTATATATAGAGAGAGAAGAAGAGAGAAGGAGAACGGGAGAGATGGAGAGGGACAACAGAGAGAGATAAATAGGGAGGCGGCGCCGACCGGTGGACGACGGCCGACCACAAAAATAACAGAATTAGGGAACAATAAATCAAACAAGATGTTTTACCCCTTTTTCCCACTCTGTGTTACCAATACTCCTCCTCCTCAAATCCTTCCTACTCTGGGTTCGGCGACGTCGCGTCGGGCGGCACCGTGTCGGGTGTGCGTGACCCTCATGTGCTGTGTGCTTTGCTGCTGTTGGGAGTTGGGTGGAACGGGAAGGCGCCGCCGCGTCAGGTGGTGCCGTGTCGGGTGCGGGGGAAGGGTGTGAGTGGTCGCCGGCGACGAGCTCGTAGCCGGCAGTGTCGCGGCAGCCAAGGAGAAGGGGGAAGCGATGGGACAGGGGGAGAAAGGGGGCTTTTTTTTTTAATTTTCTAATTATTTTTTATTTTTGATTAATTTATATATATATATGGTTGACTAGGATAATTCTGATTGGTCGAGGATTATCCACGTGGGATCCGGCGTGCCACATAGGCGGTCTAAAAAATCCGGCGGCAGTTGAACTACAATCACCGCCGAAACCCGTTTTCTGGCGGAAATTGGATCAAATAGTGACGAATTTTGACCCAAGTGGACTAAAATTGAATTTAGCTTTTTAAGTGGACTAAAAATGGACAGTAGCCTTTTAAGTGGACTAAAATTGAATTTTCCCCGTTCAAATATCCACTGAATTATTTTTAGGTACAAAAATGCCACTAATATTTGTTTTTAAGTACATATGACCCCACTTAACATTTATTTATAATATAATATACCAATAATGTTTTAAATTTAAAATAACTTAAACACTTTAATTTATTTTCTTTTTTGACATCATTTAACATCTCTTAGAATAAAACAACTATTTCATGATAACATAAATATAATTAGATTATTATATATACATATGAATACATATTATTAATAATAATAATTATTATTATTATTTACACTACTAAATTATTAAACAACTAAATATATTAGATAATAATTTCACTATGATATTATGAATATGATTTTTTAATATAAATACAACTTAAATCTTTATATTTAAATAAAACTAAACTATTAAATAACTAAATTCATTAGATAAAAATTTCACTATAATATTAGGGATATTATTTTTAAATTTAAATACAACTTAAATCTCTATATTTAAATATAACATAAATATTAATTATTATTAATAACATGTATTCACACACACAATAAGCTATTATATTTTACATTTTCATGAAATAAACTTTTTACATATCTTAGAATAAAAAAATAATTTCATGAAAACGTAAATATAATAGTCTATTATGTGTGTGTTAGAAAAAATAATTGTTCAAATATACATGTTATTATTAATAATAATTAATATTTATGTTGTATTTAAATGTAGAGATTTAAGTTGTATTTAAATTAAAAAATAATATCCCTAATATCATAGTGAATTTGTTATCTAATAAATTTAGTTGTTTAATAGTTTAGTCTTTAAATATAGAGATTTAAGTTGTATTTAAATCAAAAAATATCATCTCTTATTATCAAATAAATTAGTTGTTTAATAGTTTAGTCTTCAAAAGTGAAAAAGTGTAAATGATAATTATTAATAATAATAATATGTATTCACACGTATATATAATAATCTATTATATTTATGTTTCATGAAATAGTTATTTAATTCTAAGATATGTTAAACTAGGAGGTCAAAAAAGAAAATAAATTAAAGTGGTTAGGTTATATTAAATTTAAAATATTATTGGTATATTATATTATAAATAAATGTTAAGTGGAGGGTCATATGTACTTAAAAAGCAAACATTAGTGACATTTTTGTACTTCAGTGGAATATTTGAACATAAGGTAAACATTAGTATCTTATTTGAACATTTTCCCTATTCTAATAAGAACCTAAGGTAAACATTGGTATCTTATTTGGACAGTTTCCCTATTCTATTAAAATCGGCTTGTTTAGTTATAGGGATAGTGATTAAATCATTCAATAAAATTATAGTCATTTTAAATCATAGTTAGAACAACTTATTTAGTCATATGTATTGTACATTCACCATTTACTCGGATTATAAACCATTTTTCTTATACATTCATTATAAGATGTCATACCGTTTAAATGTAATTACATGTAATCCTTCCAAGTATTTAAATCAAAAACTAAGCATGGTACACTGCATGAGGGTCTTGTATACTTGAATCTACAATCAAAGGAAATGGAAAGCAGAATGCTTGGAATTTGTCAAGAGAATTTAGCCACAAATGATTGGAAAAGAGAGAATAACGAGTCCGAGTAAAAACTTAAGAAGAGCATAACATATATCAAATCCAAAAAAACATATAGAAGGCATCATAGGGCATTACGGTATTCTCTCATTGAAAATATAATTTTAATTCAAACATCCGAAATCCTAACAAAAACTATGAACTGGAGAACTGTGAAGTTAACTTGGAGGTGCTCCGCCAAAACCACCAGCACCTCGGCCAAAACCAGGGCGTGCAGAGCCACCACCCTGCATATCAAGTCAAATTGTTGTTTAATCAGACAAAAATATACTAACCGAAAATAATAACCTAGCCTGAGATTTTACTATTCAACTAATAATTGATGAAAATATAGGTGTAGCAGCATATGAGCTGAAAGCAAACTCCGTGAACAGGACCAAGAGATGTTATGATGATTTTGGTTTAAAGCAAGAATCTAAGTGCATAGCCATTTCACTCTAAGAAAGTATCAAGTAATGTAGATTTCTTACATACTACATCCAATTTGTCACGACTTAATCAGGCAAGATCAGAGATAAAATTCACAGAAAATAGAACGCAGATTCATTTTAGCCCTCCAAAAGGGTTATGATTTTTTCCATTCCTACCCTGATGGGAAAACACAAAAATGGAAATTCCTTCCACATTTCTTCACACGACATAGGCAAAAATATGGATACATGGAAGTAAAATTACCCTGAATGAAGGTTGATAATCAGCCGGTGCACCACCCTTCTCTCCACCGAATTCACCTGGTGGCCCTCTTGGCCCAGCACGGTATCCATCACGATCAAATCGTGGTCTGTCACCATCTCTTGGAGGTCCACTATAAGATCATAAAAATAAAAACAATAATGACACATGAGAAATAAAACACGAAACAAGAAACACAATCAAATGTACTAAGTATGCTTAACACCACGAAACTAGAACTTAAAATGAACAATTGGCTAATAGTTTTTAAAATCATCAAGAAAGAGACATGGACGAAAATGTTATCATTCAAGAGTTAATAATTTTCATCAAACTGTGATATAATAGTTACCATATATTACATAAGATAAATTCAATAATAAATCAAACAGCATATATAAATAATAAAATACACATTTGAACAATGATCATGATAAATCATCCCAATGAATATTCAGGCATACAATGCAGACAAGATATATGATATAAAAAGTCCAACAACCAATTACGCATACATATCTAACACTAAGATAAACCATAAGTTGGTAGAATTAGTAAACACAAAGAATAATAATGATCAACTGAGATATAAAAATTACCGTGGGCGATCGCCTGGGGGGCCACCCAATGGTCGACCTAGAGGCTTGGCGGACTTCTTAAGCGTAGCAGGGACAATCTCCGATGGGAGGTTAAGGTATGTGCGGAGGAACTCAATTCCATCATTGGTAAGATACCAATAATAATGCATCCAAGCAAAAGTCTCACGCACGTACTCCTTTGATTTGAAGCTCTGCATAAGCTTAATCACCTGCAGATTTGGGACATCAATAGTCAGGGTGCTTCGCTAGGTTGAAATCCTTCTTCGCGTAGCATACACCCTCTGTAAACAAACAAAATAATAAGGAATCAGAAATAAAGTAAATATAGAACAGAAGATGTCAATTTCATTAGAAATTCATAATTACATATTGAATAGCTGTATATACATCCATATGCATGCTAAGCAAGGTTTGAATGAGAAAAATCAGACCTTGGAAGAGGTATTTGGAGATCTCTCTCCTGTTCTTCTCTGGAATGATCTGAAACAAAAACCAACGAATTAGCAAAATCTCAGAGACGCGAGGGAGGGAGAAATGAGTGTGTGCAAATTGGGGGCAAGAGAAGAGGAGATGCACCATGGCCGCAGAGGAAGTTCTGTGGAAGAAGAGGGATATGACAACACAAGAAGATGCAGCTTATGAATGAATGAAACCCTAGATAGGATTGGAAGGCTTTTATACAGGCTTCTGGAAATTGATGGGCTTCGCCATCTACATGGGCTCCATTTTCATGATAGAGATCCATTGTGACGAAATGGGCTCAATATCAACACTCTAAGGCCCATACACTTTTCTTTTGTAAATAGTAGTACTAGAAGTTCATGTACCAATTTTTGTATAGTTACTGATAATACATGTGGTTTAACCTTCTAATTTTTATTTTATTTTTTGAATTCATCTCAGTTTCTTTCATTAATTTGTAATTTTTTATATTTATATTGTTTATTTGGTTTTATGATATTAATATAATTTGGTATTTTTATTTTATTTTACTAATTTTATCATTTCAGAGTCATTACTCATTAGCTTTCCTTTCATCTTTTCTTCCCTCTTTGTTTCTTGCTTATTTCATTCACTTCTCTTTTTCTTTCTGTGCTATAAATGATTTGTTTTTTCATTTTATTATTTCTTTTTCTTCACTTTTTTTTTTTTTTTTAAATGAACTACACATTTATATCTAATCAAAAGATAAAATGAAGGGCAAATTCCACCCAACATATAAATGTGATGGTTTAGTGATGCCATTTATTTTGGTAAAATCCCAATTCCCAGCATTCCCACAACTGCTTCTCCTCAGCCATGGCGACGACCAAACAAGACCAGGTCATCCCCTCCGCACCACCAATCTTCATCTCCACCGCCGCAATCCACTCCCTCATCACCCACGAATCCCTCATCCGCCATCTCCAATCCACCCTCCCACCGCTCTCCCCCGCCGTCGAATCCCCCCTCCGCCACGCCCACCAAATTAACCCCAATTCATCTCTCCTCCTAATGCCTTGTTGGTCCACCTCCCCGCTCCTCCCTTACATCGGCACCAAGCTCGTCACTCACAATCCCAACAACTCCACTCTGAACCTACCCGGGGTGCACGCAATTTTTGTCCTCTTTAGCTCCCTCACCGGCCAACCCTTGGCTTCCATGGACGCCACCGCGCTCACCCTCTACCGCACCGCCTGCGTCTCGGCTTTAGCCTCGTCCTATCTATCGAGGGAAAACGCAGAGACGATGGTGATGATCGGAGCTGGTGCGTTGGCTCCGCACTTGATCAAGGCTCATCTGACTGTCAGACCATCCATCAAAAGGGTTATAGTGTGGAATAGAAGAATCGAGAAGGCCAGAAAATTGGTTGATGAATTGAGGGAGGAGATTGCGGTGAAAGGGGTATCGTTGGAGAGTGATGAATGTTTGGAGAAGATAGTGAGGGTGGGCGATGTGATTAGCTGCGCGACCAATTCGGAGATAGCACTGGTAAAGGGGGTGGATCTGAAGGCGGGGGCACACTTGGATTTGGTGGGGTCATTTGCGCCGTCGATGAGGGAGTGCGACGAGGCGGCGGTGAGGAGGGGGAGAGTGTTCATTGATAATGAGGCGGCGTCGGTGGAGGCCGGAGAATTGGTGGGCCTGAGAAAGGATGAGATTGTGGGGGAGTTGGTGGAATTGATCAAAGGGGAGAAAAATGGGAGAGGTAAGTGTGGAAGAGATCACCGTGTTCAAGTCCGTTGGCTCTGGGATCGTAGATTTGTTGACTGCACATATGCTTTATCAATCTTATATCCATCTTTCTTCTTCTTCCAGCTAAGCTCTCTCTCTCTCTCTCTCTCTCTCTCTCTCTCTCTCTCTCTCTCCATTTACTTGCTGTTTCAGTGTGTGTATATGCAATAATGTGAAATCGCTTGTGATTCTGTCAAAATAAATGGATGCTCTCACTATGCAATTACTTATTTGGGTACCATGTCAAGTAAATATTTCGGAGAATTAATGCAAACAGAAGTGCATCAAAGCCAGCTGCATTCTTCACGAATTTCAGTGATCAATACTTGATTTTGCAGCAAAGTAATTGAGGTTGAAGAAATAAGAGAAGATGATTGATACAGCCACTAACACGTTTTCAACCTCCTTTCCAAACTTAGTAATAAATATACACATCCAATAACTCACTAAACACACAATTTCTGAAGTGTGTTTACTATATCTGGTCTGTGTAGTCTATAGAACCAACCAAATATGTATCAATTGAAAGCTCATTGAATGTAACAATAACAATTTGGCATTTTAATACATCACTAAGTCTTTCATTACTTTGTCTAATGAATCTTAGTCTTTGATATAGATTAATATACAATCTACCATACATATGTTGATAGACAATGAAGTTCGCTTTCATATTAGCTGTCTGTGAGACTCTATCATATGTAGATTAACCACTTAAAATTAATTGTGGATAAACTCATGCATTATTGTTAGCAAATATGAAATTTTTCAGAATATATAATTCATTTCTAATGAATTAATGAACAATTTATTAAATTATATCCACATTCATTTGGTTTGAATTAGATATACTTGCTATATAAAGTTCAGGCTCCACTCCATAATAAATAAACCAAACCATCAAAAAAACCTAACTCTAACTTGGTATATGATCACACCCCGATTTAAAAGTGCTTATTTAAACCTTTTACAATTGTACTCTTTCTTACATAATAAATTAATTATTTCACAAATATAAGTAAATGAGACAGAGTTCTACTATATACAACTCAAACAATATTCTTTTATTGGATTTTCAATTCAATTGTCTCATATAATACGAACTAGCAAAAGTTTGATTATTTTTTGGGACAAACTATACACACCCCACTCAATACTAAACACACCCCAACTAAATAACATAAAATTAAAATATTTACCCAATTACCAATTTACTATTACTAACCCTATTATTAAAATAACTAGTATATACCCGTGCGATGCACGATTTGTAATATACGATTGATTAGTTTTAAAAATTTTAATACTATAATTTAATAATATTATCTTAACTTAAATTATATATTAATAAGAATTTAATTATTTATCTTTAATGTGTCACATCTTAAAAAATATTATAATTTAATGCAACAATATATATAAATGTGCATATATATATATATATATGTTTAACAATGAATTTTAAATTCTATATTTGAAATATGAAATTGTTAAATAAACACCAATTTTGTACACATACGGTGACATACCCATTATATTGTAAATTAAATCAAATTTAGTACTGAGAAATATTTATTGTAAACGATAATTGATATTTAAAAAATATGTTACTTCATAAGGATATATATGTTGTGCATGTTACAGATTAATACTACTCCGTCCCAAAATAAATGACGTTTTAGTATTTGTCCCAAAATAATTGTCGTTTTCGTATTCAAAGCATTATGCAATATACCAAATAGGCCCTATTACGCATCTTAAATTTCATGTGAAAGAGATCAAAGCTCCTCATTAATTAGACATAAATAGGGGTAGTTGGACTTTTATCAAAAATTTAATATATGTGCAAAAGGCTAAACTCATTTATTTTAGGACGAGGGAACAATTTAATTAAATATTTCTGGAGTAAATAAGCATCTCACCAATTAAAAATGAACCAAGGCAAACAAATTCCAAGTGAAGACAAACCATCAAATAACTAAAAGATATGAATTTATTTAAACAACGTAGCTAGTTCAATATTCAACCCACTTGTATTAGCAAATATATCAAACAATTATACCAAAATATTTTTAATTGTTATTAATTTCTCAAAAAATCTAAAACTTTTTATTTTAAAAATTATTTTTTTAATTTCTAATCTATAGATTAATTTAGTCATTTATCTTTGTATTTGTAATCTTGTTAAATACAATTTTGCACCAAAATGTAAATATAAAATTTATATTTTTCATAAACTAAAACAAAATTTAAAATAAAAATAATTAATTTTAAGATTATAATTTATATAAAATAGAGAAAAAAGATAAAATATACTTCATAATCTACCTACCTATAGGTATAGCATATGCCCTAACTTAATGGACCCACAACCCTTAAAAATATAAATCTTGTTATTTTTTATTTATTTAATTTCTTGTAACTACTTTCTTTCTATTAATAGTATGTTAATTTGGGAGGGAAAATTAGTTATTATTATTTTTATTGAAGGTCTTCTTTATATATATATATATATATTATATATATATATATATAGATTCAAAACCTAAATAATATATTATTACACATACTCACATCCTACAACAACTAAACACACCCCATTCCATACAACTATACACACTACATATATATCTATCACCTTCATCCCTCCACACCACACTTTCAACTCACTACTCTTCCAAAAAAACCAAGAAAAAATTATACATTATTTGAAACCATCTTGAAAGGAAGAAGGAGATCAAGATATGGACAATGTAAGTGTTTAAATTTCTTACTATGGATTGATGTTTTCGTAAAAGTAGCAAAAAAAAAAAAAAAAAGGTTCACGACAATTGTTCAGCTAACACAGGCCAAACACCTTGAAGAGTGTTCGGAAACACGCTGAACATAGTGCATTAGGTTCGGCCGTCCGCCGAACAAGATGAAGTACGTTCGGCGTGGCCAAACAAGTTAAAGCATGTTTGGCTTGTTTTGGCCGAACGTAGTGCATGTTGTTCGATTTTTCTTGGCCGAACAACTTCTATTTTTCATGTGAAACTTAAATCGACCATCTTAATTGTTATCTTACTGTGAATATATTTACTTATGCATCTTATATATTGATAGGGAAAAAAAATTAATGGAGTTCAGCTTAATATATTTACTTATGCATATCTTGATGTGAATTACTTATGCATCTCATATTTTGATAGGAAAACAATTCTAATGGAGCTCAACTTAGTATCTTTAATGAACCCGATGATAGCAATAATGTCAATCCAATGTATGAGGCGATCGATTTCTTGGAGGAGTTTGTGACTAATGAAATTTTTTATAGTCGAGAAACAATGATTGGTTGGGCAACTAAAGTTGGAATTCGTCTACACATGGTAATATTGGATAGACGCTCTGATAGTTGATCGAGTGGTAGACGAGCTAGAGTGTTTTTGGGTTGTGAGCGTGGTGGCACGTACCGTGCACCGAAAAAGAGACTTACACATAAAGTTGGGGAACAAAAACTTGTAAAGGAACGACTTACTGGCACCAAGAAATGTGATTGTCCTTTCATGTTAAAAGGGGTGCAGTTGAATAAGATGGGACATTGGTGCTTACAAGTAGTCTATGGCGTGCACAATCACCCCATGGGGTTAAATTTGGTCGGACACTCATTTGCGGGTCGACTATCGACCTCTGAGGATCAAGTCGTGTGTGACTTGTCCTTATACAATGTAAAACCCAAAGATATCTTGAGCACCTTGAAGTAATCCTTTCCGGAGAATGCGTCCACATTGAAGACAATTTACAATGCTCATCAAAATCATAGAATTGTTGAGCATGAAGGTCGAACGCAAATGCAGTATTTGTTGGGAAAGGCACACAACATGTCAACAAAGGTTGAATGAGCATATAATAGATATGTGACCCTACACTACAACAAAAATGCTTAAAGACAACAATTCTAAAGTGTTGTTGTTTTGGGTATAAGATTGTAGTCTATGTCACTGTTGTCGAAGAAGGGCGCCCAAAGACGACACTTCAAAAGTGTTGTTGATTACTACAACACTTTAAATGTGTTGTCGAAGATCTGTGACCCTAGCTATCAGTTCCCTCACATCTCCTACTCAAGTAGTAATAGTCCTCAGACTTCAATTTACCCATCAAATACTGCATTTGCGTTCGGCCTACATGCTCAACAATTCTATGCTTTTGACGAGCATTGTAAATTGTCTTCAATGTGGACACATTCTTCGGAAAGGATTGCTTCAAGGTGCTCAAGATATCTTTGGGTTTTACATTGTTTAAGGACAAGTCACACACAACTTGATCCTCAGAGGCCGATAGTTGGCCCGTAAATGAGTGTCCGACCAAATTTAACCCCATGGGGTGATTGTGCGCGCCACAGACTACTTGTAAGCACTAATGTCCCATCTCATTCAACTGCACTCCTTTTAACATGAAAGGGCAGTCACATTTCTTGGTGCCAGTAAGTCGTTCCTTTACAGGCTTTTGTTCCCCAATTTTATGTGTAAGTCTCTTTTTGGGTGCACGGTACGTGCCACCACGCTCACAACCCAAAAATACTTTAGCTCGTCTACCACTCGATCCACTATCAGAGCGTTTAACCAATATTACCATGTGTAGACGGATTCCAACTTTAGTTGCCTAACCAATCATTGCTTCTCGACTATCAAAAATTTCATTAGTCACAAACTCCTCTGAGAAATCGATCATCTTATACATTGGATTGATATCATTGCTATCATCGGGTTCATTAAAGATACTAAGTTGAGCTCCATTAGAATTGTTTTCCTATCAATATATAAGACGCATGAGTATATATATCACATCAAGATATGCATAAGTGAATATACTAAGTTGAACTCCATTAAATTTTTTTTCCTATCAATATATAAGATGCATAAGTAAATATATTCACATTAAGATAACAATTAAGATGGTCTATTTAAATTTCACATGAAAAATAGAAGTTGTTCGGCCAAGAAAAACCGAAGAACATGCAAGCGTTCGGTGGCCAAAACAAGCCGAACATGCTTCAACTTGTTCGGCCACCGCCGAACACCGTGCACTATGTTCGGCGTGTTGCCGAACACTCTTCAAGTTTTTCGGCCTATGCTAGTCGAATAATTGTCGCGAACCCTTTTTTTTTTTTTTGGCTACTTTTACGAAAAAGTCAATTCATGGTAAGAAATTTAAACACTTACATTACATATATCTTGATCTCTTTCTTCCTTTCAAGATGGTTTCAACTAATGTATAATTTTTTCTTGGATTTTTTTTTTTTTTGGAAGAGAGTGATTTGAAAGTGTGGTGTGGAGGGATGAAGGTGATAGATATATATGTAGTGTGTATAGTTGTATGGAATGAGGTGTGTTTAGTTGTTGTAGTAATGTATTATTTAGGTTTTGAATTATTTTAATAATAGGGCTAGTAAGGGTAAATTGATAGTTGTGTAAATATTATAATTTTATATTATTTAATTGAGGTGTATTTTGTATTGAATGGGGTGTTTATAGTTTGTGCCTTATTTTTTTTATGGAAAAACACATTTTCTTGTTTTAGAAGTATAGTTCCAGTTCCAGATATGAGAGCTAAAAGAGTTGGGCTTTACACAAGAGTTAATAAGCCCAATAGAATATTGAGCCCATTTCGAGTCCAATTTCTCGTTGTCGGAGATAATTGTTGTATTAACATCATCTGCAACGATTCTTCTCTGAGTTCACTCACCAAACGAAAGTGAAGAAAAAAGCATACAAAAATGTTTCTCCGGCGGGTGGCGCGGCCGCTGATGATGATGGCGAAAGTGAAAGAGACGACGGGGATCGTAGGCCTTGACGTCGTACCGAACGCGCGACAAGTGCTGATCGGCCTCTACAACAAAACCCTAGAGGAGATCAAGGCGGTGCCGGAGGACGAAGGCTACCGGAAAGCCGTCGAGAGCTTCACGCGCCACCGTCTGAGTGTATGTCAGGAGGAGGAGGACTGGGAGTCTATCGAGAAAAAACTCGGATGTGGGCAGGTCGAGGAGTTGATTGAGGAAGCTGAAGATGAGCTCAAGCTCATTGGTCACATGATTGGTGAGCGCATCAAACTTTTATTTATTTGATCAATTAATTTTGAAGCAATTCCTTCTCTGCATCTTCATATGCTGTGTCGTTGACAATGCAATTTATTATGTTCTTTTGGGTGGTTTGTTTTATATTTTAATTGTTAAGATCTGGTGAAAAATTGATTAGTAGACTATGCAATCTTATTACCCTGGATGGAAATGTTGCTTGGGAAATTGAAAGGAATAACAAATAGTTAACCAAATTTCATCAAGTTGTTGTTTGGAAAAAACTTTGCTTCAAATCTAAAATCTTTCCCAGTGTAGTCTCATATCAAGGAGATTAGCAATCATAATCTTTTACATTTCAGTTTCGTGTTGTTTTACAGCCTGAAAAATGTCAGTCAAACATACCCTAGTGTTTTCTTTATTGAATTCATGTTGCAAATGTAGTTTTAGTGAGGAAAGTCTGATACTTGAGGCAAATTGCATATGTCGACTGATCCACCTACAGTTTATAGGCATGTAGTTGCTTCTTGGTGTAAGTTTAGGGCTCTATGATGGTGATTTGGAGAGGTGATGTTAATCTGAACTTAAAATGATTTAGGTTTTCGTTTAGCCGATTTTCAAAATCTAAAGTTCTGTGTACAAAAAGAAGATGGTAAGGCTTTTAACACTGAAGTTTTTGTTGCAACCAAGCATACCAAATCATCCTTTGGGGTTTTCCGGTCCCTCCTTTGGTAGGTCCTTTCCTCCTGAAAGATGTACCTCTGATGCACATTTTCAACACCACTTTCTCTTCAAAATCATCAATTACCACGTCTTAAGGCAAGTAACTAACAAGAAATGGAAATGTTAGTAAAATTAAATAAAGTCTATTTTTTCATGAATGGTATATATGCTAAAACATACAAATGCTTGGAAATTGACAAATTATACATTCTAGTATAAGTTTATTATACAGTAATAGTAGAGAAAGTTTGCCAATATATTTTATAAGCAGAAGCCAATTGTATGTTGTTTTTATTCTTGGAAGGGGGTTTACGTGTGTGAAACATTTTTTAATATGTTAATGCTCCACCTTCTATTTGGCTGTGTTTGAACTGTGAACTGCTGTGAAATCAATAAACTTGACGAGAGCTGATTAAGCCTTTGCTAGAATTGGTTGCAGTGTTCTCTAAAACTTTACGCTAACCTCCTTTAGTTGCTTTTGTACTGGGATCTTGGTATTCACTCTACTATTTGTTTTATTTTTTAAATTATCTATTTTCTGTCAAGCATTACTTTTGACCTTACTAAATGATTTTTTTTTTTTTTTTTCACACCATGGTTCTCAACTCATTGAACATTACAGTTTGGTAGTTATTTGTATCTTCCATTTCTGCTGTTTTATTACAAGGTGTGATAGTGACCTGCCTAATTTTTTGCATTGGGTACAGAGTGGAATCCATGGGATGTACCTGAAGATTACGAATGTGAAATTATTGAGAATGATGCTCCAGTGCCTAAGCATGTCCCATTGCATCGACCCGGTCCTCTTCCTGAGGAGTTCTATAAGACGTTGGAGGCTGTTGACACTGGCACCTTGAAGGATGCTATTCCAAGCTCAGGAAAGGAAGATCCTGCAGTTGCATCGGGTGAAGCACCTGCAAAATAAGCTTCCTTATCACCCCATTGGTTTTTTGCAAAGGGAGTTTCAATACAATCTGCTCAGATTTATTGCTTCTTGTTTATGATCTTTAAAATTTCGTTTTCCCTTGTTGGACATGGTACGATCATCTTGATAATAATTTTCAAGCTGTTCTCTAGGACTTGTTTGTCTTATCTTTCTTTCGCCATAGCTTCTTGATGCAAATAAGCATCTGATATCTCTCTTTTCTTCATTTGCAAATAAGCAACTGATAGTGGGAATACTACTGTGCTTATTTATGGAAGCTTGTATGTCACTTGTCAGTGTCAGTCTTTTGACTAGTATAAAAATTGGCAAAGTTATTCAATATAGATCTAATTGGCAGAGAATGCGTACAACAAAGCAACATTCTCTTCAATTTATCATCTAAGATCTTCTTAATTTTTCTCTACCTTTTACCATATCTTCAATTATATGCCTAATGTAGTATCAACTATTTATGAGTGGTAGATGGTGTTTTCTATGCACTTTAATAGGTGTAACATTTACGAGATTTGATCTAAACCTTTTAGATGAAATGTAATTGACATCTTTAAAATCATTTCACCAGTTTCTCCTCACCAATACACTCATGAGCTAATATTAACCAATGGCTGACCAAAACCGGAGAGAAGTCCTGGTCAAGCTTTGTTGTAGTAAAACAGACATACCAAAAATTCAGAATTCATTACATAAAAATTGGCTAAACCTTTGAGGAAGATAGCAGATTCTTTCTTGCAAGACTCCGCATATTATCCCCCAGATCGTATCTCCCGGCTTCATCATATATTGTTGCAAGAAGATCATAGAATTCTAAATCGGAAGGGTCAATCTCAAGGCCTTGTCTCACCATTTCTTCCGCAAGAAGCACATTCTGATGCAATTTGCAGGCATGCAACAATCTCTTATAAATCGACGCATTAGGGCTGAAGGGCGATGACTTCAGCATAGTCACTGCCTCTTCCAGCCTTCCAGCTTTCCCAAGAAGATCAACCAACAGGTTGTAGTGACTTAATTGTGTCTTTATGTTATATAATTGTGTAAGAGAATGAAAATACTCAACACCCATGTCTACCAAGCCATCTTGACTGCAGGCAAATAGCACTGTTAATAGTGTGAAAGAATTAGGGTGGACTCCTGCTAATCTCATGTCTTCCAGTGCTGACAGGGCGGACGTTGTAAGCCTGTTGAGAGCGAAACTATGCATCAAACAGTTCCATGAAATGATATCTGGCACACATATTTCACTAAAAGCTTTCTGGGCATCTTCGATAGACCAACATTTTCCATAGACGTCAATTAAGCCATTTGAAACTGATATCCATTTGACAAAGCCGGAGATAATGGAATAGCAATGGAGCTGTTCTCCAGTTTTTTTGGCGCCTGAATTTGCAGATGCTGATAAGAATGTGGATATCATGAAGCCATCTATCGATATACCATCATCGCGCATATGATTGATGGTTTCTAAAGCCAGCTTATGGTGTCCTATCTGATTCAGTTTCGAGGCAAGTGTAGTGTATGCAACTATACTTCTGTTACTCATCCCTTTCGCTAAAATCAGGGCACAATCCACCATGGACAACCCTGCATAAGCATCAACAAGAGCATTCCCAACGATCATATCATTATCTGCATTAGTTTTGATAACAAATCCATGAATCTTCCTCATCAGATTTGGAGATTCTGTTGTTCCACAGGCTTGGAGAATTTTAAACAGGGTAAAAGAATTTGGTTTCTGACCAACACATCGCATATCAAGAAATGCTCTAAAGCACTCATCTGTAAGACCGTGTGCAGCCAAACCAGCAATCAAGGTGGTCCAAGAGACAACATTAGGCAGAGTTATACCCTTAAAGACTTGTTTAACATTCTCAACAGCAGCAGAACACTTCGCATAGAAATCTAAAAGAGAATTCCCCACAGAAGTATCATTCTCTAATTCAGCCATGATAACCTGTGTGTGTATCTGTTTTCCCAAACGCAAAGCTTGAATTGAAGAGCAAGCATTCAAGATTGCAGCATAGCAATAACTGTTTGGAACAATATTACTGCCCACGATATGTCTAAATGCACTAATAGCATTCTTGAAGTTCAAGTTTTGATTAAAGCCACTGATCACAGTAGTCCACAACTGTACATCTTGTTCAGATGTTTGATCTAAGATCTTCAAAGCATCCTCCATCTTCTGGCACTTCAAATACGTATCAACAAGAGCCGTTTTCAGAACTAGATTCAGCTGAACACCCCAAACTATCAGTTGTGTGTGGATAAGCTTAGCATGGTTGATTCCTAGGAAACTACAAGCGGCTAAAAGTTTTACAAATGTGTACTCATTTGGAGACACAGCTTTCTCTATCATGCGGATGAAGAACCGTATTGCCTGAGCATAGTTCCCACCCTGCAAAAATGAAGAAATCATTGCAGTCCAAGATAGAGTATCCCCATTCTCCATGCCGTTGAACACTTCAACTGCATCGTCTAACTGATCCCATTTCGAATACAATTCAATCAAACTAGTGCACAAGACCGGATTTGACTCAAAACCATACTTTACCAAACAGGCCTGGACTTTAGCACCATAAACAAGATTACCAGATGCAGAGCATGATCTTAGCGTATTTGAAAACGTAAACTCATTGGGTTTTTCACCAGAAAACTTCATCAAGTCAAAGAATCTGAGGGCTTCTTCATGGTTCCCATCTCTTACATAAGCAGACAAAACCCCGGTCCAAGACACAACATCTCGATGCGGCATTTCATCGAACAGTTGGCGTGCATGATCAACTCCATGGCACTTAGCGTACAAAGAAATCAAATTGTTGGTGAGCAGCAAATTATCTTGAATTCCCAATTTGAGTATAGGGCTGTGAACGCAAAGGCCATCTTTCAAGAACTGCTTGTTGCAAAAATAAATAATTCTTGAACAAGTTTCTTCAAATATGCTTCTTCTTAACATTTACTATCAACAGCTAAAAGAACTCAACTTTTACTGTAGTTGAGTTATATATGGTAGTAAATAAAAACATAGTAGTTTATTACCAAACACAATCAATCTCTGTAAAATTTCTAATGAGAGGAAAAGACATTTGGAAGTCAGGAGATTCAAATAGGTAGTATACAGCAGTATTCTAAAATATGCTAGGGGTTAGTCGGGCGTTTAACTAGCGTCTGGGCGACCTAGTCGGAGTTTAGGAGGGAACAAGCGTCGTATCTAAATTAAAAAGATTTTTTATTATTTTAAATATTTTTTTTCAGTTTATATCTTCAAATAATTTTTTTTTAAAATAATGTGTTTAGTTTGTGTTTGACACAATAAAGTCTCAAAATGTTATTTGAATTATATTTAAATACGACTTATTCAATGATTATTAAATTATTTTTAATTTATATTTCTCAATTTGTTAATTTCTATCTATATTTAATTAAATAATAATAATTTGATAGAAGTTTGTGATACATAAATAATACTGTCATATACTAAAGAGAAAAAAAATGAAAAAAATAAAATTGGTGTCTAGGGCCAATTTTTTCTGCCTAGCGCACAAAGAGACTGAATTGGCCAAAATCAATTCAGTTAGGGACCTCCTAGCGCCTAAGCCGAATTTCAGAACACTGGTGTACATACAATAAAAATAAAATAAGTTGTTAGATAAAACATAACATGTGCCTTACAAAAAGAGTTGAATGAAAAATTAGGTAAAAAATTATAAAAAATTCCGTTTCACGAATATTATTAGTGAGGACAAAGTTCGATCATTCATAATTCAAATCAATTTTCAAGTGAATTCTGGATTGATGTGTTTGGTAAAATTAGCTCTATAACATGAGGTGTTATGAAAATCCTACCTGAAAAGTTATAGTGATTGAATGGAACTTTTATGGAGTTGAGTAGGTAAGTCAACGAGTCATTTTATTTTATGTGGGCTTTATTACAAAAAAAGTTTGCTCAAATTTGTAATGAAATTGGGCCCCAAATTTCATTTGTTCCCTATTTATGGTTCACCCTTATTAACGTAATGAATCGCAAGCCTACCCATATATTTGAGCCCTGATATCAGAGCACAACACCGATTGTTGCTTTCAGATTATGGCAGGTTTGATACCTTTATGTAGAATAAAA
Source organism: Scutellaria baicalensis (assembly GCA_005771605.1). Classification (NCBI taxonomy): domain Eukaryota; kingdom Viridiplantae; phylum Streptophyta; class Magnoliopsida; order Lamiales; family Lamiaceae; genus Scutellaria; species Scutellaria baicalensis. The sequence continues at coordinate 8,346,755 of CM016722.1, read as the reverse complement.
TCTGTAAACTAATTTTGAGTTTTAATTTATCTATTTTATCCATAAACTAAATCTTTTGAATAGATTCCTAATTTTATGTTAATAAAGAGTACATAATTTCATGAGACAATTTCTTATAAATTTTCAGCAGTGGTTAATAATGGCTATATCAATATTGCAAGTAAAATGAAGTTTTCAATAATATATAAGAGAATTAAACTTTTATATAAGAATTTTATATGACTTTGGAAAAGAAATTCATATTTCCTGAAATATATATATATATAAAACTTTGTCATTTATCTAGAATCTTCTTATTTCATTCCTAGCCCTTTCCAAGTTGCAACTAGCTCTTTTTTAAAATAAAATAGAAAAAAATTAAAAAACAGATCTTGTACTTTATTATATATATATATATACGAGTAACAATTATTAATCATAATACATATACATCCAGTTTTGTTCTATCTTAAGCTCATAGCCCATCTCGTTCTCTGGTTTTCAATTCAGCATCTTCAGAATTCTTATCTGGCATTCGGAAGAACACACGATTTCATCTAGAATTTGCAGGTGTTGAATCGAGCAGAGCATCAATGGCGTCTTTGGATCTGGAAACAAAGGCCAAAGAAGCCTTCATAGATGACCACTTCGAATTGGCCGTTGACCTCTACTCTCAAGCCATTGCTTTGAGCCCTAACAACGCCGACCTCTTCGTTGACCGCGCTCAGACCAATATTAAACTCGGAAACTTCACTGGTAATGAAAGCGCAGTCATTATTTTTTATGATGATCGTTTTCTGATTGATGCTGTTTTGTAGAGTTTTGCTAGTTAGTTCGAAAAGCTTTTCAGTTCTGGGCAATTTTGCTAGTGTTTACTTTTATGACTTTGTCGCGTGCTTTGATTTGTCTTTTATTCTTAAACTAGAATCGGAGATGCTTGCAGTTTTGCACAATCACTTATGTCAGAGGAATCTAGTATATTGTTTAATCAATGATTTGAATTTTATGGTATTGGGATTAGGATTGATAGAGAACAAGTTTTGGTAAACTTTATCCAGTTCGATGTCTGAGGCTTGAGAAGCTTGACCCAAATGCTCAAGACTGATCCCATTTTGGAATTTGCTAACTAACCACCTCATCTAAATGCTTAGGCTATTTGAAAGGATATCATTTATATATACATCTACAATATCTTCAACATAGATCACTGACAGGTGTTGAATTAATATTATGGTTTTTAGGTGTCTCACAAATTTTCATTTGCTTGTATATTTCCTTTTGTGTTTTGATTTGTGATTCTTTGTAAATTTTTGTGAGCAGAGGCTGTTTCTGATGCAAATAAAGCAATTGAATTGGACCCTTCAATGGCAAAAGCATACCTGCGTAAAGGGTGAGTTCTTTCAGGGTTGAGGTTGAAGGATCTTATAAAGGTCTTGAGATTTTTAGTTATTGATGGCCATGAAAGAAATAAATTTTTGCTTTCATTTGCAACCAAGTTTGAATTTTTTGTTTGGGTTCTAAAGCAGTTATAATAAAACTTCAACGAAGAGTTCATGCCTTTTGGCTCTTCTGCATGGGATCATGAGTTGGTTTAGGTTGATGGATCCACGGTCCTAGTATAACTTTGTTTTGAATCATTAAGTCTGACCTCATAATGACAAAAACTAAACTTAATTTAGTTTAAATACATAATTTCCTTTTCTTACCCCCTCCACACCCCACCCCCCCCCCCCCCCAAAAAAAAAAAAAAGAAGGTTAAATAAAATAATAAAAAACATATGTATATATAATAATAATAATTCCCTTTACATTTCTTCCACTTGATTATGTTTAGGTCTGTAGACAACATTTATGTATCAAGTTTGAAGTGCAAGTACACAAGTTTTAAGTATTCATCACTACTTTTCTGCCACTTGATGTTGTTCATGTTCTGCAAACAGTGTGGCATGTAACAAGCTTGAGGAGTACCAGACTGCCAAGACGGCCTTGGAAATTGGTGCATCTTTGGCACCTGGAGATTCCAGGTTTACTAACTTGATAAAAGAATGTGATCGGCTCATAGCAGGTAATTTGATGGCCTACTTGTGCTCCGGATACATCTCTTCAGTATGATCTTTGAAGTCTTCTATTATGGTGATCCTTTGTTCTTTTTACTTACCATCTCAACCTTGATGATGAACTTTTACGTTTGCTGGTGATAACCTTCAGCTTGAAATTGTTATATCTAGCCTTTTATTGTTAAAAAACTACACTTTTATTCAAATTCGTATAGTATACTGTGTAACTTTATTTTTTTGGATTCGTAAACTCATTTGTTATTGTTTTATGCTAATTTTAATTTTTGTTTTAAAATAAAATGCCACATGGTTGCATTCCTTTTTTTTTTTTATCCTGCGTTGCATGTGATATGTCGACGAATGGGATGTTGAGTCCTGGCTCATCACCCAAAGATTTCTTCTTATGGACTCACTCCTAATGAATACTGGTCTTTTTTTGTTTTTTATTTATTTTTTGTTTTTTATTTTTGTTTTTTTGTCCTTTTTTACTTATATGATTGGATATTCTAGTTTTCAAAATATGTTCCGAGACATTTGCCATAGTTATTCAATAAGCCAGGCGTTACAGAATATGGTGAATGCAACATGCTTCGATTAGTTTTAGCTTTTTGAATATGCCTATGAGATGTGAACGAAATTAATATGGGTAGACAGTAATGTACCTGTAGAATGAGCTATTATTGATGGAAATATGCTATTTTTTCCGCGCTTCTACATTCTTTCTTCCCTTTGTGAATTTAGTTTTTTGTGTTGATCTCAGAGGAAGCTGAAGAGCTGCCTAAGCAACTGATTGATAAAGCTCGGGTTACTCAAAATGATTTGCCAAAAGTAGGCTTGTCCAGTGAAGGAACAACAGTGTCATCCACTAAACCAAAATACAGGTTAATTTTAATGTAGATTTGTAACTAGCTAATTTGACAATCATAATATCTTTTGAAGATAATATAATCACCAGTAACTGAATAAACAAAATTCTGTTTAATAGGTTGGTTGCTCACTGTTATCAATTTTATCTTGATTCTCCAATAACGTTTGTAACTGTCTATTTGACATGTTTTTTTTTCCTACTACAAAAGTAAGTAAGTGAACTTTACTACACTCAATTTGTCCGACCTCCACTGTTCAAGTCATTAAGAGCTCAATGAATAATGTTAACAGTAATTCAGCAAGGTTAGTGATCATGTTGTAGGTCACATTGATCATGAATCTGATGATGCTAAGGAGAGTGAAACCATGTGTTTTATGCTGTAAATTACTCTTATTATACTTGGTAGGCTAATAATCCTTCATAATCAGTTTTGGGAATTGAGTGATAGCTGTGACTTCCATTTCTTCTTTTAAATTCCTTGGGCATCAAAACATGCAGGAAGTGTTCTTATTCTTTCAGTGTGTAAAGTTTTGGTGGAGCTTGTATAATTCTAATCACATGATGTGCTGGACCCATTCTTTGAGCTCTTCTAAGTTCAGTGTTTTCTTACTTCCAGGCATGAGTTTTATCAGAAACCAGAGGAAGTGGTGGTGACAATATTTGCGAAGGGCATTCCAGCAAACAATGTTGTGGTTGACTTTGGCGAACAAATAGTAAGCAGTGCCAGCTCTATTATTTATACTCTTTTGTTCTCTGTAAATGGTTTAATTTTCACTGACGTCTCAACACCTGTCGTCCTTGGTTGATTCAGCTTAGTGTTACCATTGAGGTGCCTGGTGATGAAGAAGCATATCATTTTCAACCTCGGTTATTTGGAAAGGTGATGTATAAATTTGATGCTCATTATTCTGGCTTCTGGGCCTTCATTTGTTGGGAGTAATATGTTGCTTGCACACTTTCTCCCAATCAGAAATAAAGGGACGTGCTGTTTTTTTTTTTTTTTTTGCATCAGTAAGGTGTTTGTGAGGGCTGAGTCTTACTAAGAAAATACCCTCCATTAATGGCATTATTTTCGTAGTTAAAAAAATACTTCCAAATCAGAGCAGTGCATAGTTGGTATTCCCTTTCTCTATCTCAATATTACTGCCACCGAGGTGTTGCAAATGTGTTAGTCTTTAATATCCTATCCTGGAATGATATGCTTATGACATTAAATTATTAATCTCTTGAACAGATAGTTCCTTTGAAATGTCGATATGATGTCATGTCTACAAAAATTGAAATACGACTTGCCAAGGCAGACGCTGTACACTGGACATCCCTTGAGTTTCAGGGTAATGTCCCTGTTCTACAGAAAGCGACTGTATCATCAGGTATTTTTTTGAAGTGCCAAGTTCCATGTCAAGCTCATTTCTTCATGTGGTTTTATTATATGTAGTACAGAACTTCCGTTTTTTTAGCTTTGCTGTCTTCTTCTTGTTCAACAGTTAATCATAAACCCACTTATCCTTCCTCCAAGCCCAAAAGAGTAGATTGGGATAAACTCGAAGCTCAAGTAAAATTGGAGGTGGGTACTTTAATATCTGTGTTCCTTCATTTTAGTCATGAGATATGTTGAGACTTGGAACTATAATAGCTCAACCTTGATCACAAAGCTGACTCCTTTCCATTACTCCATACCAGGAAAAAGAAGAAAAACTTGATGGTGATGCAGCTTTGAACAAGTTTTTTAGAGACATATACAAAGATGCTGATGAGGACACAAAAAGAGCCATGAGCAAATCTTTCGTAAGGACTAAAACCTTTCTCTACTCTCTTTTCCTTACAGCTATGTGGCATGTAAAAGCTACTACTGACAATTACTCTCTGTGGTGCTAATCAACAGATTGAGTCAAACGGGACGGTGCTATCGACAAATTGGAAAGAAGTGGGTACAAAGAAGGTGGAAGGAAGCCCTCCTGATGGCATGGAATTGAAGAAATGGGAGTATTGAAACTGTCCTGCTCTTTGAATTATTTTTGACCAAACCTTATTTGCTCTGAGTTATTACTTTGGTGTCCCGAAGTTGTCCATATTTTCTTTAGCTCATTCATAAAAGACTATTTACCTAGTTCTAAGTTATTTTCCTTGAATTTTTAAGAATGTCAATCATTAATGTGTGTTGTGTTGGTTTTTTTTCCTTGAGTTTTTTATCTGAATAGTGATTGCTATTGATGTCTTCTTATTGTTGGCTTAATACAGTTGAGTTCCTGTCTTTTTGCAAACTCAAGTTGATTTAATCTGGATCTATGTACCATTACTTTTGCAAACTCAAACTCGAGTTTTACTTATGTTCTTCATTCTATTTATTGATTTGATTCATCATTAAAAAAATTTATAACTAAGCAGAAATTAGTTGTAAAATGGATTATGAAACAAGCGAAATGTTACCTAACAGTAAAAAACCTTAGTTTGTTGAGATTAATTTTAATATTTTAAGATTGTGATTCTTGAAATTTTAAGTATTTAAAATGAGTTTTTTTTCAAGTGTACTTAAAATTGAATTTCAAATAGCAAATTACTTAAAAACTAGTGAAAAAAACGGAACTGATGGATCTCTACAAACCCTCCATCCAAATTACAAAAATAAGTCAATTTCCACACACACTAAAGAAAGAAGAAACAAATGAGTTTGCTATTATATTTTATTTTTTTAAGAAAATGGAATTTTAAATTTAGTAAATAAAAAAGGAAAAATATAATTAATTGGACTAGACTCAGAAAAAAGTAAATAAAAAATAAATAGAAGTCTCAAAGAAAGAATTCACAGTTGAAAATTGGCTTAAAAAAGAGGGGTTGAAAATAGATCATTTGATGACTGATGAGTTTTTCCATAGGCAAAAAATTGTAGTTCTATTTGGGTTAAACTATTATAGATGAATAAAACCCCGTGAAAGAATTTCGCTGATCTCCAAATTCTGCGCGCTGATCTGGGAGTTCCGATCGAGCTTCAAGCAAAATGCAATTCTTCAGTGGCGCAGAAATCAGTCCATCGCCACCAGTGCCCACCGCATCCGGGAACAATGCCCACATGCTTTACATATTCAACAGAAACGGAGTCTGTTTGCTTTACAGGGAATGGAATCGCCCACTCAAAACTCTTAGTTCACAGCAAGATCACAAGCTCATGTTTGGTCTCCTCTTTTCTCTCAAATCATTGACTGCAAAGATGGATCCTACCAGGTGTTCGATATAATTCCCCTTCGAAATTGTCCTTTTCTTTTCTTAATGAAAATTCAATTCTTTTGATTGTTTCATGATGGGGTTGCGGTTGTTTCATTTATTGGCATGTGGTTTTATTTTTTTAATTTAAATTTATACGGCCGTTTTGAGGCTCTTAGTTTGTTGGCAGTGTTGAGAAAGGAAATCTTGGGGTACCACAGCTACCTGGGCAAGGTTGTTCCTTTCACAGTTTCAGAACCAATACGTATAAATTGAGCTTCATGGAGAGTCCATCTGGGATCAAGGTACTTGCAATATTTTTTTAATTTTGCTTTGTTCAGTTTTGCTGTTCCTTTCTGTAAATTTTATCAAAACTCGTTCTTGAACTGTGGAGTGCTTGATGTGTAGAACTGTTAAAATGCGAGATTCATTTGATATGATGAAAGATTGGTAATGTATGGTGTGTAACTTTTCTAAACTGCTTCTGATTTTGAGGCTTCTGAAATTGCATTACAAAAGGTGATTTCAAGAATGATTAATTGTTTGAAGCTCCTCTGAAGCTTTGTAGAGTAATCCTACTTCAAGCTCTCTTGGGGGTCTCGGCTGTAGGATAGCAGAAAATGGACTTTGGTAATTAGAAGGATAAACATTCTAAGATTGCATATAAACTAGTATTTGGTTATTAATAATCACCCTAAAGAGACATGTTTAGATGTTCAGTGTTAAGCGATCATTCCATGGGGTGTGGGAGTTAGTGATGTTAAGGAATTTTTTACTATACTTTCCATTCCTTATAAGAACTTGTCGAATAACAATAAATACCAAATATTCTTGATGATTATCTGTTAGCCAAGTATGTCGTTGGATCACAAGGTCTTCAATATGACCTGGGTTCAAATAAAGAGCTATCTAAATTCTAATATAAAATTTTGTGGGAATCTCTGTCAGTCTCATCTAATTAATCCAAACAAATATAGGTTTCATTTTATCTATCAGGATGGGTAGTGCTACTGGAATAAGAGATTGTGAGTGGTGCAATGCTTGTCTAGGATAATATGGTTCTTTGAAATGGGAGCATGCTAGCACAGCTCTAAAAAATTTGTTCTACCTTCTTCTGCTCTCTAAGCATAAGCATCACTGTTTCACCATTTATTCTCAACTTCTCTTGACTTTTGCTGTCCACTACTGCAAAATATTTTGAGGATGTTTTTAGTTAAAATGATCTGGTTTCTTGCAGATAATTCTTGTCACACACCCAAGAACAGGTGATCTGAGAGACTCATTGAAGTACATATATAACTTGCATGTTGAGTATGTTGTCAAGAATCCGCTATATACTCCAGGAAGTCCCATTAGGTGAGTGATGATCTTTTTCAATCAATCAATCTTTAGAATGAGATGTTTGATGAAACTAATTGATGAACACATTATTCTAATGTTACCTCTTTACTGTGGATTTCAAGGGGAAGTGTTAACATGGTTTGATGGTTACTGTTTTAAATTTACCTTGGTAATTACTCTAAAATGCAAGAGTTTGTAGACATGATATAGTCAACATTGAAGCAGTACTTATTCTCCATTCTAAAATTCTTATAATCAAATTTCTAATCAGGAAAACACGATGGCTACATTTTTCTCTTGTTTGTTGGTAATATAATTCATTTAAAATGTTATGATAGATTCTGCTAATTGCTATCTTACATAAGAGCAGTAGTTTGGCCTCATCTTTATCATGCTTTGATCTCATATTTAATGCCTCAACTGGTAAGAATTCATTTCTTGTTGAGAACTGTGATAAGGCGAAAAATATGAGCTACGAATCAAGTAGCTATTCTCAGAAGTCAAAACTTTTTTGAATGATATATGAACCCTGAATACATTCTTTTTTCTAAGGGTTGCTGAACCTTTGAGTATGAATATGTTTAATATGAAAATCCATTTGCACCATGTATTTATTATGTTTGGGGACCCTTGAAACGAGTGATATAAGGATTTTTATGAATAGACTTCATTTTATGGTTATTCCTCAGGGTAGAAGCAAGGAATGTTGAAATCATTAATGAAAATACTTGTTTTTTTTATTTACACTTCATTTATTTATAACAGTCACAAGAAAGATGCATATGAATTATCCCTTTACAAGTTGTTGCCTTTGAATTATCCCTTTACAAGTTGTTGCCTTTAGAAAGCCCATAGAAATTATTCTCTCTTTCCCCTTAAATAGTTGTGTTTAAATTAACAAATAAAATAATAAAAATATATACACAAAGTTTGATGTATATTACAAATTTAGAAATAAGGGAAAAAAGGCATAATGCATGTATGTTTCTGAACATAAATCCTATTTTACACCCTTAATAGTTTTATGTTTGTGTTATACTTGGGTATCTTAAAAATCACAATTTTCATCCTGAACTTAACCAAGCATGATAGTTACTAAACATTAAATTATGTGTAATGAATAAAAAGTCCAATTTACAGAATAACGTGAGTAAATGCTGTATGCTCTAGAAAAGGTGGCATTTGCTTGAGTTGATTAATGGGGGAGAGTCGCACACAAAAAGTTCAGCTGCAAGATCGATTGAACCTGTGTGATAAGTAGTGTATTTCAATCAGCAGATATTGTTCGGTAATTGCGTGTCGTAAGGTTGTGGATGGCTATGGATAAGAGAAATGACATCTCACCTTTGCTTAAAATAGTCTGGCTCTATGTTCTGGAAAAACCTAATGATCTTGCTCAGTTTTTGTGCATAAGGGTACTTTTGGTTGAGTGATAAGGTTTTTGTTTGTTTGAAAAATTCTCATATATTTTGGCTTCTCAGGATGCACTTTTTATTATCCGGAAAAAAGGTCCAGAAAGTTCCCTAGTTTATGGATTACTATTATGTCTCCTCTATTTTTGAGTTCTCTTATGATGAGCCATGAGGAATCTTAAACCATCTCTTTAATATCATTTGTTCAGGAAAATGTCATGTACATTATTTATAGGCATCTAAGAGAATGTCATACCGTTAAACTTGTTGAGCAGAAATAATCTGCTCTTCTCAACAGTTCCAGCTTTACCTTTTTTAGAGATCTGTCGTCAAGCATAAGGTGAATTCCAACATGAAACATGGAACTTTAAGGAATAGCTTAAGGTTATTGAGTTTGTAAAATTAGATTAGAGCTTTGCCAGTGCTTTTAATTCAAATATAACGTGATCATCATCACTATTAACATGGTTATATGAAACTAACATCATGTTGTATATCTAGTTATCATGAGCTTGTGAAATACTAGTGTACAATCTTATTATACAAGTATTGCATTGAAATCTGTTACCACCATACATACTTATTGGAATTTTTTGTTTAAAAACTATTGTGATAAGTTGATTGGTTTTTACCTTGTGAATGCAGATGTGAGCTATTTAACAAAACATTGGATCAGTATGTGAGAGGCCTTGGTTAACAATATAATCTTGGGGCTGCTGCTCCTGCTTTTGAATTTGTGATCTGATTCTGTATTTACAGATTCAAATTTAGTTTTTTGTAATAGAATCTAGTGAATCTGAACAGCTTCTTCATGATTTTGTGTTGTTTGGCAGACGATTATTGCAGCGTGCTCGATACTATATTTCTAAATCTGGGCTTGATTAAACTTGATTGAGCTTACTTTACTGGAGAGAGAAACTTCATAGATTTGAGCTCAACTTGATTATTTATGTCAATGGCTTAAGATTATATATGGTTTGATGTGGCTTAGGAGTGGAAAAAGTCGGATTAGGTTGAGTTTTCTTATGATTGGTCTAAATATAATTTGTAAATATGAGGTCAAGACCAAGCCTATTAGGGAAAATATCAATTTTCGTCCTGTAAGTAAGGCCCTTTCCAATTTCAGTCCTCTAAGTATCGTGTTTCCAATTTTAGTGCCGTAACTACACTTTTTTTCCCATTTCAGTCCGATTTTCGCCGGAAGCTGACGTGGCACCCGGAATCTGCCTACGTGGACCCCGGAACCCTAATCCCACCAAAAAAATTGCCACGTGTTCAGCCACGTCATCCGAAAAAAAAAAATGAAAAAACAAAAATTGGAAAAAAAAAAGAAATCCCTAAATCATATCACGAACCCCTAATTTGGAATCAAATCGAGATCCCTAAATCACAGAAACAAAGCCCTAACCCCTAACTCGAACCCTAATTCCAAATCACACACCCTAATCCCGTAATCCCTAATTGAAGAAGACCGAGCAAGGATTTCGAAGAGGATATGAAGCAAAGAGCCCTAGATAAATGACATTTACCCCCTCCAAAATATAGTAAGTTGGTGTTACTTTTGAAGCTTTATTTATGGTGTCCTTTTGTCGGTTATAGGTTGGTAGGGTCGACATTGAGTGAAATGGTCCCCAAAATGTGTATAAATATATGAAGGGTGTTGGCTTTTTTATGTGGTCAAGATTCCCTCTGTTTTTTTATGGTTTTTGTGTCGGTTTTCCATTCTTTTTAGCGTTTTTGTCGGTTTTCTATATATATATATGTGTTGCACTGTTTTTAAGGCCATTGTGTGAATTTCATTTCACAGATCCAAAGAAGAAGCAAGTTACATTGAGACTATATGTTGGTGGAAAGATTCGGCTGGGTGAGGATCCTACATACATTGGAGGTAACCTCTGTGTGTTTGACTACTATGATGTGAAGTGTGCATCTATTAGTAGTTTTAGGGCTATTGCTGAAAAGAATGGTGCAAATGGACATTTAGCAGTCTATAGTTGTGATTTTCAAAGAGTTGAAGATGATGTTGAGCTAGCTAGGATCTGTGATGAGTTTTTGTGTATTAGTGAAATTAGATTTTATGTGGGGAATATTGAATTTGAATCTGAAAACCCTGAGCCTGTTATTGAACTTGATTCTGAGGGTAAGCCAGGGGACAGTGATTACTCATTTGATTTAAGTGAGGGGTTTGTTAAGGCAATAGATGATATATCATCTGGTGAGGGTGTAGATAAAAAAGAAGTGAAAAAGAGTGAGGTTTCAGGGGATGTGAATCAGGGTGTAAATGAGGATGAGAGAGCTAATGAAGAGAACTCTGATTCAGGTGAAAAAGACATTTTAGAGAGTGAAGATGACTTAGATAGTAATGTTGATTCTGAAAATGAGGGAAGACACAGAAACCCTGTCTTTAATCCGAATGAGGGGTTCAATCCACATTTCCAAGTTGGCAAAATTTTTAGCACAAAGAGGGAGTTGAGAGAAGCAATTCATTCACATGCAATTAAAAGTAGGAAAAACATCAAGATTACAAAAAATGATAGGGAGAGGGTACATGCTAAGTGTGATGAAACTAGTTGCCCTTGGAAATTACATGCTTTGAGGGTTGATAGTGAAGAGACTTTTCAAATTAGATTGTACAAGATGGAGCATACTTGTGGTAGGCAGTACAATGTGAAAAATGTGAAGTCTAGTTGGTTAGCCAAGAGGTACATGCATGAGTTTGTGAGTGATCCAAGTAGAAAAGTTAAGGGCTTCAGAACATCTGTGATCAGGGATTTAGGGTGCAGCATATCAAAACAGCAGGCCTATAGGTGTAAGAAAAAAGTTCTGGATCAGTTGGAGGGGACTTCTGATGAACAATACTCATGGTTGTGGAATTATGCAGGGGAGTTGAAGAGATCAAACCCTGGAAGTACTGTGATAGTTGGAGTTACTGATTCTGAGGGTGAAAACAGATTTGATAGGTTTTATTTGTGTTTGCATGCTCTGAAGACTGGTTTCTTAGCTGGTTGTAGGCCTGTAGTGGGAGTTGATGGGTGCCACTTGAAGGGGCCTCATGGGGGGGTTCTGCTATGTGCTGTTGGCATAGATGCTAATAACAACATCTATCCAATTGCATATGCAGTAGTAAGTAAGGAAAATGGGGAAACATGGAAGTGGTTTCTTACCCTGTTGAGGTCAGATTTGAGTATTAAAAAACAGACTGAGTGGACTTTTATATCTGATAAGCAAAAGGGCCTTATCCAAGCTTTCATGGAGGTGCTCCCAAGAGCTGAACATAGGTTCTGTGTGAAGCACCTTCACAACAATTTCAAGAATGCTGGTTTTAGGGGTCAAGCATTTAAGAATGCTCTATGGAGATGTGCTAGAGCAACAACTGAGAATGAATTTAAGAGAGGAATGGAAGAAATGACAACATTAAGTGAGAATGCAGCTTCCTGGTTTGATGACAAGCCACCTCAACAGTGGAGCAGGGCCTATTTTAGAGATTCCCCTAAGTGTGATATCCTATTGAATAATGCTTGTGAGTCATTTAACAGCATGATTCTAGAGGCTAGGGAGAAGCCTATAGTGAGTATGCTTGAATCAATCATGGAGATGCTGATGACCAGACTGCAAGAGAAGAGGGATTGGGGTGAAAAAAAGAGTCAGTCATACATGTGCCCTAGAATCAAGAAAGTGATTGACAGGAACTTTGAGAAGGCAAGTGACTGCATTCCCATTAAAGCAGATGACTACCATTATCAAATCAGCTGCTCAGATGGCTATCAGTTCAGTGTGGATCTGAAGAAGAGAACTTGTGGCTGCAGGAAGTGGGATTTGTCTGGGATTCCATGCAACCATGCTGTTGTGGCTATTATGCATCAAGGCTTGGAGGTTGACCTGTACACTCATGAGTGTTATAGGATGGACACATACAAGAAGATCTATGCTCCCTCAATTCTGCCAATCAATGGCAGGAATGAGTGGAAGGAGACAGACCATCCTCCAATTGTTCCTCCAATCTACAGTAGACAAGCTGGAAGACCAAAAACATCAAGAAAGAGGGAATCTGATGAGCCTGCAGCAGGAAAACAGAAGTCTAAGAAAAAGGACCATCCTGATAGGTTGAAAAGGAATCAAACCACCCTCAAGTGTAGCAAATGTGGTGTTGAAGGTCATAACAAAAGGACCTGTAATTATGTGGCTGCAGATAATGTTCCTCAACAAACTCAGGAGGACTTTTTCATGGATGCTGAAGATTATGTTGAAGTGCCCACCCAAACTCAGGAGCCAGAAGAGGTTATTACTCAAGAGCCAATAATGGTGGAAATCATTGCCTCTAACCAAAAAGAGGTGGTTAACTTGCTTATTACATAACTCTTATTTGAATGTAATTCCAACCCTTTCAGAATGCTTTAACTAATTCTTTATGATCACAGAAAAAAGAAGGGAAAACTACCAGAGCATTTAGACCATCATGGTGTATGACTACTACATCTGTGAGCATACTTCCTCTGTCTTGTTTGTTTTTTTAATTTGCTTGTGATCATACTTCCTAATGTGAATCTATTATGTATAGGCTGCAACAGCTATTTCAAGAGCTGAAAATGTTGTGCCTGCCAAGAGCATGTATGAACAACTCAAGCAATGTCAATCAAGTGCCCTAAAGCATGGTGGGAAAAAAACTCAGAATGTGAGAGGGAAAGGGAAAGAGAAGCAAAAAGAATAGTTGCAGTTAATGTAGTTAATGTTTGGTTATTTTGGATACTGCTGCTTATTTTGTATGGATTAGATGGACAACCCCCCCTAACTTTTCCTAACTTTTGTGTACCTAGTGGGAGTTACATTGGAACAAAGTTTAATCAAGTTTGCATTTGGCAGCCCTTTCATTTAATGTTGTGTGTTGTTCAAAAAGAAATGTGTTGTTTACTTGAAATGTTGATAAAGTAATGCAGTGTATCAATAATCAAAAAGAAGTGGAATAACACATTCAAATGGCAAAAAACAATCCCCCCATAGTCACATACAATCTGAATACACATTTCAACCATTACACAATCTCAATACATATTCCAACCATTACAAAATCTGAATACACATTTCAACCTTTGATTTCAAAGAGCCATTTCAACATATTTCAAATACAATCTGAATAAATAAATCAAATTGGGCAAAAAAATCCTCTCATTCATATGAAAATTAACCATTACAGCTGCAGAGCAATCATAAAATCCTCTATTAACCATTACAAAATTCACCATTACAGCTGCACAGCAATTCAGGATTCAAAACCTAACAACTACAAACCCTAACAATATGCTTAAGAAAACAAGTACAATGTAAAAAACAAAAGCCATGACACCATTAACAGCCATTTCAACCTCTGATTCTTCCCTTGTACCTCTTTCATCTCAGCTGCCAACTTCACATTTTTGCTTGTTAATTTTGTTATAAGATGGACTGTGTTTGGACTCACCGGTGGATCAATCCATCGAAAATAATTACAGCCCATTGTTGGATCCTACAACCCACAACAAACGTGAAGAAGAAATAACTCATACATAAACGTGAAGAAGAAATAACTCAAAATAACTCATAAACGTGAAGAAGAAACAAGAATTACCTGCCAATCCTCACAACCGTAAAACCTTCTACCTGGGTTCTCCGGCGTTTTGGATATCCAGAGTTCGGCTTCCTTGCCACAATTACAGTAACGGGTCTGTTGAGGAGAACCATACGAATACGATGTCGACATCTCACCGCCGTCTGTTCTCCGGAGGCTGAAATCCTGTACTCTTGATTTCTAGGGTTCTACTCTCTCAATTTGGGGATTTTGGAAATCCCGTTTCTATTTGGGGATGTAAATGAAAAGATTGTTTTTTTTATTAATCCTTTCTTATTTAAGTTAGTGGACATTTGTTGTTTAAAAAAAATAAATGTTATTATTTTTTTTTTCCAATTTTTGTTTTTTCATTTTTTTTTTCGGATGACGTGGCTGAATACGTGGCAATTTTTTTGGTGGGATTAGGGTTCCGGGGTCCACGTAGGCAGATTCCGGGTGCCACGTCAGCTTCCGGCGAAAATCGGACTGAAATGGGAAAAAAAGTGTAGTTACGGCACTAAAATTGGAAACACGATACTTAGAGGACTGAAATTGGAAAGGGCCTTACTTACAGGACGAAAATTGAGGTTTTCCCAGCCTATTATATATAATATGTTTGTTTTCGACCCGAGTCTGACCTTTTTTTTTTTTTGGATGAGCCCGTCTAAATTTTATAAAAAGCCTATAATGAATGTATTTAAAATATCATCAGCAAATATGAAAACTAAATAATTTACTTTGTAATATAGTGTTAAATTCTTTAATACATTGGATCATGAGTTTACAAAATTAATGTTTATAGTATTTAAACATGAAATTTATTAACATATATTATATATTTTAGGGTCCTTCTGTAGTATATTGGGTGTATTAATACACCAGACTCTTCATCATTTTCAGTCATTAGATCTGAGACTATAGTTGACTTTGACCTTAATGATCTCAGATCTGATGGCTGAAAATGAATGGAGAGTCTGGTGTATTAATACACCTGATGTATTATAGAATTACCCTATATTTTAATAATGTGTATTGTTCTTGTGAACCAGTTACATGGATCTAGATCCAGATCCATGTAATTGGGCGCTTGCAGGTCAGATCGGCCTGATGCGGCCTGGATCTGTGCCTATATTTTTATTTTATTTATGGGGTAACATTTATGTTATATGAGTATAACATTTCTATACAAATATCATAATATTTAAGTTAATATGCTTAAACTTGTTCAATATAAAATGTAATATAATATAAATTAAAACTTTTACGTTATAATAATTAACTTTTATGTTATATTGATATAATATTTATGTACAGTACAACTATCATAACCTTTGAAAAATTATAAATGTTATATTATTATAATATAAAAATTAAATTATAATATCGTAAATGTTATATTATTATAACATAAAAGTCTAAAATGTAATATAAATTTATAATACTCTATAAAATGTTAAACTATCATGATATAAAGGTTATGCGAACTTTACTAAAAAGTTACGTGAACTTGACTAAAATGTTAAGTGAACATATAACTAAAAGGTTAAACAAAATAACTAAAATGTGGATGCTGAATTAAGGTTTGAGTCCGGATTTTGGGACACGTGAATGCACATTTTGAGCTGTGAAGACTATCTTTCGATTTATATGACCTGAATTGTATGAATCATAACGCATGCACTCGATGTATAAAAATAATTGTATTCTATGAAAGTATAGTCTATTAGGCCTTGTAATATTTTTTTAGATACGGTGTCTTGCCTACCCTCGAAAAAACGCTTGAAGATATTGACGTGGCTTATTTACTAAATAATTCGAGTGGTGTCAGTTAAAGCAATACTAGATTGAGTATTGAGCCTGAATAATTTGAGATATTCTGAAACGTAGTTGTGAGGCGACTAGTCAATGAAACATATATGGCTCCAAAAAACGCGTGAGATTTGTCACACTCCACTCGTTTCCACTCCATTACTGCTACCACTTCACTCCAAACCTGCTTCATAATCCTATCCTCTTTCACTTCACAGTTGCAAATCCAACCATTGGAAGAGAAGCACAGAGTATATATATGGCCACCTCCTCGCCAACGGCCGACGTGGGAGCAGCCGCCGTGCAGTCGAAGAAGCTCCGCCGCAGGAAACTCGTGGCGATCGCGCTTGTCGTCCTCATACTCCATGTGATTCTAATCACCGTCCTCGATCGAACATTGCTGAAGATCAGAAGGCCTAATTACAGATTGACCAAAATCAACCTCGGAAACGTGATCGTCAACAACTCTACCAACTCACCTTCATTCCTGATGGATCTGAACGCAGAGATTACTTTCGAGAACAGGAATTTTGGGGCGTACGAGTTCGAATTTGGTTACCTGACGTTCTTGTACATGGGAGCGCGCGTGGGCGAAGCAGTTGTTGAGCGTTCGAGTGTGAAGATGTATTCCAGCAAAAGTGTGAATTTGAAGGTGAATGTAACCTCTGAAGATGTGAAGGAGAAATCGAAACTGCGAGGGGACATAGTAGGAGATCGGAGATTGATGCTGAAAGTGGAGTCAGAATTGAGGGGGCAGGTGAAGCTGATGAATATAATTGGAAAGGATAGAGCTGTGGTTTTGGATTGTAGTTTCGCGCTGGATTTGGCCAACATATCAGTGCAGGAGTTGAGCTGTAATTGATCCACTTTTTTACCTTCCTTTTCTTTTCCTTTTTCTTCATTTGCTTGTGAAAATGAATAATGCTATATTTTCAGGATAATTTGTCAGCAGTTGGTGCTTGTTCATATTAACACATACTTATAAGGCATTAATAATAAAAAATGTGATGCTAATTTATGTCAATACAAATTATAAATATATTATAGATATAATGTATATATGAGCGAAAAACTTATATTATATTTTTAATGTTTTAGGAAACTGTATTATATGCACATATTTATGTATTACGAGTATCAGCACATGCGTTGCATGCAGATTATGAATTTTTTTTAATTAAAAATATTATATTACTATTAATAGACTTAAATAATTTTTTTTATAAGGATATACAATCTATATTAAATTAAAAAAATCTAATAAATTAAAGTCCTTATATAATAGAGCCCTACTTATAATAGAATTCTATATGATTTTAATTTAGAATTCTAATGTAAAATTATTTAAATATAAAAATCACAAATTACAATTATAATCTTAAATAAAATCTTTTATAAGGATATATTAGGAAATTCATATTTTGTAAGATATATCTATACTTTTATATAGGTAATAGATATTAAAATAATATTTAGATGTATATTTACACACAAATTAGCACACATAAATAGTTTGTATTATGAAAGTAATATATGTACTCCCTCCGTGCTGACTAACTTTGTCTAGGTTGACCGGCACGGATCTTAAGAAAAAACTGTTGACTTTGATGTGATGTATTATTTTAATATTTTTGAGTGACAATTTTGTAATTAATGTGTGCTTTTTGAGTACAAAATAAGTAAAATGAAAGAAATGGAGGGGTAAGAGAGTAAATTTTTCTTTACCATTTTTGGGCTGGTAAAATAAGATGGGATAAAAAAAAATGAAAAGTAGACAAAGTTAGCAGGGACGGAGGGAGTAATATGTATGTATGTAGGTGATAAGTAAAAAATAAAATAAAAAATATATGCATATTTCATTTATCATTAAACACAAATAAGAAAATAAATGATGGAAATCCAAATGGAAAAATATCGAATCTACATTAGATAGGAGTAGATTTTATACTTACTTAACAATTCATGTTTCGATAAATTTAATAAAAAATCTCCAAACTGACCACTTAATTCAACAAAATGAGTAAGAAGAAGAAACAAACATCTATAATCATTGCCCTCATCTTTCCTCTATATAATTAATATATGCCCCACCCACCCCCACACTACACTAAACCTTGTTTTTTTTTAAATAACATAACATAGATCCGTACTCGCTTTTTAGTGCCCCTATTTCTATGCAATGATCCTAAAAATCCTAACCTCATCATCGCTACCCCTGGATTTTGGCGCCATCCCCTCTTTTCTTTCTTTCTTTTTATTTACTTTTCAGATGGTG
The DNA here is from genome assembly GCA_005771605.1 of Scutellaria baicalensis. Taxonomy (NCBI): domain Eukaryota; kingdom Viridiplantae; phylum Streptophyta; class Magnoliopsida; order Lamiales; family Lamiaceae; genus Scutellaria; species Scutellaria baicalensis. Next base: position 8,328,232 of record CM016722.1, on the reverse strand, counting down.
CATCTCTTTGCCTCTCCACAAGAGCTTCTCCCATCGTCCCAAGTATCAATCGAAGATTCAAATAATTCTGAAATCAGTAAATGAAATGAAAAGATTAATTAGCTGAATCTGTTGTTGGATTTAAACTATTTTGACTAGTTATGAAGAAGAAGAAGAGGAGCAAATTTTAAACAGTGGTTAGAGGTATAAATAACCTTTTGATGAGGAGTTGTAGGATTTCTTGCAATAAAGAACGGCGCTCTGGATTCCATCGTTCCGTTCCAATAGCGAATCGTCTCTCCGGCTGCCCCGCGGTGGCGTCACACCGACGGCCGCTGACGCCGATCGGCTTTTCCCCAAACGTCGCGCCACGATCTTAAAGCTTCCAATTCTGCCACTCTTGGAGAATTTCTTCGGTGGTAAATTCACTGGCGCAGTCACCGGAGATTCTGACGGCGTGAAGGAATCCGTGAGCTTCGTCTTCTCATTCTGCCTCTTCCAAACCATCAGATGCAGAGGCTTAATCAGCTTTAGATGCCTGAAAACCGAACCTCTAGCCGATTTCTCCGGCCAATTTTCGTAATCGGAGGTTTCCTTCCCCAATTGGCTTCTCAAACTGTTGTCTCTCGCCAAACTAGACGCGCCGGCCACTTTTTCCTCTCTGCATGTCACGGAGAAGCGATTGCTCTCTTCGATCTTCGAAGATTTCGCCAACTGATTCACCGGACTCCCCTTCATCTCTCCGTTAGACTCGAACTTCGTCGATTTCCTAAAACCTAACATGAAGACATTGAACTTGGGAGTCGACCGGAGAATAGTCACCGGATACTTTTGTTTGGAATTCGATAAATCGTTTTTTCTCATAAAAGCATGATCTCCAGGGGATTCGACGAACTGAAAATTCGCTTTTGATTTGCCATCAGGCGATTTCAGAACCAACTCAAAAAACGAGTCCTCGATAACAATTTCACCGTCGTCGTCCGGTCTAATCGCCGGATTCCGAAAATCGCCGGCGTGGGATGCTCCGGTAGCAGAATTCCACCAGAATTTGAGTACGCCAAAGGCTTCCATTACGGAATCAGAAAGAGTGGAGTAGAAGGACGAAGCTTATACACTGAGGGTGAGATTGAAGGGTGCAAGGTGGTGTAGTGGTAGGTGGGTTATATAATGGGCAAGAAGAGCAAGAGTAATACTACTAATAGGTAAAGTCATGTATGGCGCGGGGAGAAAGAGAGGGATCATGTGAATGTGAGGCAAAGGATAAAAGTAAGAAATTATTCCATACACTATATTTTAGGTAGAAATTATTCCATACACTATATTTTAGGTTCCAACACTTTTTTCCTATTCCTTTTGGATAGGACTAAAAATCAAACCAGAAGACTTAGATTTGGTTTTTAAATCATGTATTAGAAATTTATTTGAACGATAAATATATCAAATCAGTGTGAACATATTTTAATGTTGCATGATAAATTCTAATTTTGCTTCTTGTATTTTGATCTCCTTCAAAAGAAGAGTGATAATTTAATCATTTACTGTTAAAAAAAAAAAAAAAGACTACCCGAACTCGATTTGTATTCGTTGGGAACAAAACAACTCTTAAATATGGGTGACTAAGTCAAACTAATATCAATCCGTTTGTCTTTTCATAAATAAAACTCAAATAATGTTATTAGGTAATTAATAGGGGTGAAAGACTTCATTGGTGTCTTCAAAAAAGTCTAAGGATTTGATGGTACACTTCATTTCAATGTCCAAACTATTTCTTGATACATATTACAAATGAAGTTTATGTTTTAAGTTAAAGTTCTCTATACATATTTAAAAAAAGTTGAGAGTAATTTGTAATGTAGAAAAGTTGATGATGGCAAAAAGGAAAAGTGGAGGAGAAGAGTAGGATAGAGAGGAGAAAGTTCCAAAAAGAAAGTGAATAAATTAAAAGGAAGGCAAAAAGAGTAGGAAGGGGTCAGACATTGAGATGTGGGCACACATATGGGTCTGAGTCAACGCTCCATTAAGTTTAAGCTTTGACTTGCTAGCCTACAATTTAGAGAGAGAGGGAGAGCAGCTGAAACGAGTGATTATAAAGTATTTGGAAAATATAATAATAAGCACAAATGATGCTGTGCATCAGGTGCACAGATCAGGATTGATGCAATTGGGGTGATCTGATCTGAATCCGCGCATATGGATTTTTTTTTTCGCTTCAGACTGTTACCTTTATATTGTAAGGATGTGACCTTTACGTTATATAAGTGTGACATTTAGATATAAATGTTATGACCTTTATGTTCAGTAACTTAGGAAAAAATAAAGATTTTCAGGTTTTTTCACTTCAGATTAAGACCTTTATGTTGTATTGTTGTAATCTTTATGTACAATTTTTGTGACATTTATGTACAAATATTATGATCTTTATAATCCATAACTTTGAAAAAAAATGGAAATTTTCAAAATTCAGTGTATTTTAAGGATGGATATATGTACAGCAAATATTACATAAATGTAAATATGTACAAAGTTTGCTAAAATTCTTCATTTTTTCTAAGTTAGAGTATATAAAGGTCATTACATTTATACATAAAGATCACACTTATATAACATAAAGGTCACATGCACATACATAAGGTAATAACCTGAAGCGAAAAAATAAAATTCAAAAAAAATAAAATAAATAAAAATGTGCGGATCCGGATCTACCCGAACCCGACCTGAATTGTATGTGCACCAGTTGCACAGGAGACTAACTCAATAATAAATATTCTTTTGAAATGTGGACACATTTAGTGACTCCAAGAATTAGTTAAGCCAAGTCAAGATATTTGATTGTTAAAAAAAGAAGAAGAAAGTGAGTGAGTTTATAAAGAGGATGTTTGGCTGAATGAAAGCAAATTTACCGAACTCTTTCCATTTTTTGAACGAGGAAAATGGAAGGGAAAAAGTGCTTTAGCTAACATAAAGTTGAGAAACAACGTGGGCTAATATGTAAGACAGACATAAAGTTAAACCAAAGAAAATAAAAAAGGAATGCAAAGCAGGTGAATTTATAAAATTAATTGGTGCTTTATGTTGAGTTTAATTTCTTTTATTTGATTGAAATAAAATGTTCTTCTGAATGGTTCAGAATTTAATTAATAGTATTTATATAGGATATTGAAATTAGTAGCTTTAACTTTTGAAGTTGTTCGTGATTTCTTTTACACTAAAATTCAAGGTTTTTAGGGTTATAATTCGAGTTATTAAATACATTATAACTTTACTTAAGTACTGGGTAGCTAGAAAAGCCCTTGAAAGCTTGTACGAGATGTTTTGAACCCTCGTTTCAAATCTTGGAGTTTATAGTTATGGTATTTCTGCAGGTAATTGAAAAAATAAATAAATTTATTTGTTATGAGATATTGAATTGATCATATGTTTTTATGGTAGCTGTTAATCGTGTCTGGAAAGTCAGTGATATTGTATTATATATCACATATTAGATTTAATTATCTATTTAAACATGCTTATAATGGTGGAGTTGATTTTTAAGATTTAAAATCATGTTGTTTGAAAAGTTGGTGATATACCATATTACTTTACTTTATTTTATGGGGTGGGCCAAATATGGTTGCAGTGGTGGATTTTGGATCCATCATAAATATTACTTGGTACTCGCTAGTTTCATCATTTATGTTAAAATTAAAATGATGAAATTTTGGTTAGTCACATGTATATGAATATTCCTTGAATTGGATGGCTCATGCAAGTTGAAGAAAGGTGAATTGTGATCTTCAGAGTTGAGAATCAGATTCGGTGATAGAAAAAAATACATCTGCATTAATCCACCAAGAACACTTAATCTACTCTCACAAAAAAAAAAAACCCTAACTTGTATCTTAGCTCAAGATCAACACAAACCCAATCAAATCACGGCAACACATAATCAATTACGTGGTTCGGCAAATGCCTACATCCACGGGAACATATGGGGGGATCTTTCTCATTCAAGCAATCAAATCTGAAAGTTTACAAAACTAGAATAAAGAACTCTCGAGCTATTTCTCTCTCTACAATCGAAAACTCTCAGTCTAATCTATCTCTCTTGAAAGAGCTAAAACTCAATTATATACAGGAAAAAGAATTAGAGAAAATGACTAAGTAACGAGCGAGATATTCACGATTGAATCTGCTCTCTTGGATCCAAAACGAGGCCCTGCTTCTGTTAGCTCAGCTCGTGATCCGAGATAACGGTCTTCAACTGTCGCCACATGTCCTCCTCTGATTTGCTGAGCCAGTCGCGCCCTTAACCACCATTCAAAAACCAAGAATGCGACTCTATAAGTGAGAGAGCGCTTTCTCTCGGACAATCATAACTCAAGCTGCTACTTTGTTTATTACGTTTCTATAAGTAATATAGCGCTTATAGTTCAACTTTGAAAACCCATTTTATTCTCTCGCAAACAACACTTAAACCACAATGCTTTTAGAACCGTTGTAAAAGACCCGTTGCTTGTCTTTTACATTTATGCATGACTTGTTCCAGCCTATTTTTTCCACAAATCTCCACCTTAGGCTGACCAAGTTGCATTCTCCCAGTAAGAACCTTCAAGTAATGTTTGTGGAGGGCTTTCCCCCCAGTCCAATTAAGTCCATACACAGCTGAAACTTTGAAGGTGAAACACCCTTAGTGAATGCATCTGCAAGATTCAACTCAGTGAGAATTTTCTTCACTCTAAGAACTTGTTTCTCCACCAAGTCCCTGATGAAATAAAGTCTAACATCTATATGCTTGGTCTTCTCATGCAGCCCTGGATGTTTGGCTAAGTGTATGGCACTAGAGTTGTCACAATTCACTGTCACACTTTCTTGAAATAGCCCAAATTCTTCCAATATTCCTTTCAACCATACTGTCTCTTTAGCTGCATCTGTGAGTGCTATAAACTCTGACTCAGTTGAAGGTAAGACAACTATAGATTGTTGAGCAGACCTCCAACTCACTGCAGTACCAAACAAGGTGAATACATAACCTATAGTAGACTTTCTAGTGTTCTGGTGTGATGCATAATCAGCATCAACATAACCAATCACAGCATCATCTATACATCTTCTATTACTGAAGCTCAATCATTTTCTCAAAGAACCATTTATGTATCTGAGCATAAACTTCACTGCATTCCAATACACCATTCCTGGAGTTGTCATGTACCTGCTTACCAAGCTCATTGCATGAGCTAAATCAGGCCTACAACACACCATGGCATATATGGTGCTGCCAATTGCATTTGCATAAGGTATTCTGCTCATCTCATCTTCTTCCTACTTACTCTGAGGGCTTTGAGCTTTGCTAAGTTTGATCTGAGGTTGAATTGGAATTGAAGTAGTCTTAGACTGATTCATCTGGTACCTTATAAGCACTTTCTTAAGGTATTATGTCTGACTGAGAACAATAGAACCTTGATCACCTTCTCTAATGATCTCCATTCCCAGCATCTTCCTTGCCAGCCCAAGGTCTTTCATTTCAAACTCTGATTTCAGTTGCTCCTTGATTTCATTTATACCTATCATCTCAGTGCTTGCTATTAGCATATCATCAACATAAAGCAACATATAAGTATGAAATTTTTTAGAATGCTTAAAGTAAACGCAGTTATCAAACTTGCTTCTTTGAAATTTGATCTTGTGCATAAAGTGATCAACCCTTAAGTACCACTGTCTTGGACTTTGTTTTAATCCATACAGTGACTTCTTGAGCATACAAGCTTTATTCTCCTTATCTTCCACCTGTAAGCCTTCTGTTACCTTCATGTATATAGTCTCTTTTAATTCTCCATGTAGAAAGCAGTAGTGACATCCATTTGGTGTAGAAACATTCTGAACTGAGCAGCCATGGCAAGAAGGATCCTGATTAAGCTATGTTTCACCACTGGTGAGAATATCTCATTGTAATCCACCCCTTCTTTCTGAGTGAATCTCTTAGCCACAAGCCTGGCTTTGTATCTTATCTCTCCTCCTGGTATAGCTTTTTGTTTCTTCCTCAAGATCCACTTGCACCCTACAAGTTTCTTGTTGTTAGGTCTATCAACAACACACCAAGTTGAATTCTTAGGAAAAAAGTTCAATTCTTCTTGGATTGCTCCTAGCCACTTCCTTTTATCCTTGCAGGAGACAACCTCTCTATAATCCTTAGGCTCTTCAGTGTCCACTTCTTCAGCTGCAAGAAGTGCAAAGAAAACATTATCTACATAACCAAATCTTGTAAGAGGTCTTATATTCCTCCTAGCCCTGTCCCTGACCAACTGATATGTTTTCATGCCATTACCATCAAGATGTTCCTCCTCTGAATCAAAATCAGATGAAGCTTGATTTTGATTTTCATCTTGAGCTTCCTGAGCTTAATTCCTTTCCAGAAGAGTCTCCATCTCAAGCCTGGAACCCTCCTGATCTAAACCTGGCTTTGCAGTGGACTCCTCTTGTTTCAGTGGCATTCTTGTTTCATCAAAGGTCATATCCCTATTGATTATGCACTTTTGGTAATCCTTCTCATAACACCACAATTTGTAGTCTTTTATTCCCTTAGGATAGCCTAGAAATACACATCTTAAGGCTCTAGACTCTAGTTTGTCTTGCCTTATGTGAACATAGGCTTGGCTTCCAAATATCCTGAGTTCAGTGTAGTTAGCTGGTTTATCACTACATACCTCTTCTGGGGTTTTAAGTTGTAATGCTGCTGAGGGACATCTATTCACAAGATAAGCTGAAGTGGTGACTGCTTCTCCCCAGAAGCACTAGGATAGGCCTAAACTTAACAGCATGCACCTCACTTTGTTCAAGAGAGTTTGGTTCATCCTCTCAGCTGATCCATTTTGCTGAGGTGTACTTGGCACTGTCTTGTGTCTTAGAATCCATTTCTCTTTGCAGAAAGAATTGAATTGTTCTGAGGTGTACTCCAGCCCATTGTCAGCTTTAAGACGCTTTAGTTTTTCCCTGTTGAGTTCTCCACTTCAGTTAGCCAGTCTTTGAAGCTTTGGAATGCTTGATCCTAGATTTCAATATTACCACCCATACTTTCCTTGAGTAATCATCAATAAGAGACATGAAATATCTTCATCCATTCTTTGTTTGAGTTGTAGCTGGTCCCCATAAGTCTGAATGGACATATTCCAGGATACCTTTGGTGGTATGACTTCCAGTCTTGAAGTTCAACCTCTTAGCCTTGCCAAGTATGCAGTACTCACAAGTATCAAGGCTAGTGATCCTGTCAGTTCCAAACACTTTCTGCTTCTAAAGCTCTATCAAACCCCTCTCACTGATATGACTAAGTTTATTATGCCATAGTTGTGTCTTGTCCATTTCTTTGATTGAATGTGTTTCATCAACAGCTGTGAATCAATCAAAGTAATACAACTCATTTTTCTTGCTTCCTCTCATGACAACCAGAGAACCTCTTGTGATTTTCATCTGACCATTTTAAGACTTGAAAGTATAACCTTGAGAATCCAACATTCCCAGAGAAATTAAATTCCTCTTGAGATCAGGTACAAACCTGACTTTTGATAGAACTCTGTTGGTCCCAAAAAACAACTGGTAGTAGGCTTAAAAGGGGGGGTGAATAAGCCTACTAAACCATCACACATTTTTCTTCTACATCTATCGGCTTTTTCTTATGTTAGTAACCTTTTGAGAGGTTACTGATCAGAGTGAATGCGGAAGCCTTTTACTGTTCCTGGTAGAAGATGTGCAACTTATTAGAGAGAGTGTATGCATGGCAATAAGCAGATAAAGACACAAGCATGTATAGAGGTTGGAAGGTGGAGTAATCCTTCTATGTCCTCTCTTCCTCCTCACAGGAGGGAACCTCTGTTAAGCTGGTTGAATTACGTAGACCTATCTATTACAACCCACCTTTAACCGGAAAGTAACAAGCTTTAACATAGATACTTGCCTACTTCCCTGATCCACACAGGATCCTACTCTACCCACCCAGGGTCTTCACTTTCTCCTCGAAAGTGGTAAACTCAGCAGGACATTACTCATCGCACTGAGTACTCCGAGACAACCTTTTAGAGAGGTTTATCTCATTCTTCTTCAACTGGGTGCAACAAGCTTGACCTTCGTATGCAGACTGATTCTGCTGAAGCTTGCTGCTGACTGGTAGACTGGGTGTGCGTCTTCTTGGGGTGTGGAGTGTTCGAGCTCTTCCTCTTTTTTGTTGCTCTTTATGAACACTATCTACTCTTTTTAACTTCCCCTTTTTACTGCGCTTCTCTCTATTTGTGAGCCTTTCTCTCTGATGAGCTCTTCTCTCTTCTCTTACGCTTCTCTCTACGAGCTTGGATATTCTGATGGGCTCGTCTTCTTCTCTCTTGCACACTTGGTACTTCTCTCACACACTCTTCAGTCTTCAGTCCTCTTCTTTATAGGTTGTGAAATCTGCCCGTTGAAGGTAGACAGATTTCTGACATTGATGCGCCACACTCCTGACACACGGCCGCCTTTTGCTTTCCACGTGTCTTCTTCCAATTGGCTCATCTTTTCTTTCTCTCTACCGGTAACTTCTTGTGTCTACCGGTAACTTTGACTTTCTGCCCATGCCTCTTTGTAGCTCTCTCTTTTTGCTTCACTCTGGAGCTTCCTTCTTCTGGCTTGCTCCTTCAGGTGGCTTGAGGCTTCTATAGCATGTTACTCCCTGCAGTATGCTTTCGGCATGGTCTTCTCAGGCAGCTTCCTGTCTCGCTGTTTTCTGCTTTGGCGAGGTCCCTTCCAGTAGCTTCCTGAAGTCAATAATATCCTTATTATTTCCAAATTCTTTTCAACCATACTCCTCAGTATCCTTCCTTTTGACACTTTCTCTTTTTCTTTTAATCTTCTGTAGTAACTCTATTGCAGTAACCTTATCCTAAGATTGGTTATACTATAGAGTTACTTTAAGGATTTGTCTCATCAAAACATTCTACAAATATATCCAACAATTTCCACTTTTTTATGATGACAAAATCTTTACAGAAGATCAAAAGAATATAATCTCTTAAGCGCAGAAAGCATATTTAAAGCATGGCACATAAGGGCATACTACTTTCATACACAAATCACATATTAGTCTAAAAGAAAGTGCATAAGGAATGAGCAATTTTTGAAGAACAGAATACATTTTATTAAGATAAAACGTATACATTACAATGCAGTAAGCAAAGTACAATAAGCATCCTATCTAAATTCATTCTTCTATTCTTCTTGCTCTTTCCTATCTTTTCTTTCCTCTTTAGCTTCTTGTTGTCTACTTTTTCTTCTCATTTCTTCCTCTATCATGCGGGTGCGAGGCTTGCTCCCAATTTATTTTCCTCTTTGATCGTGGAGGAGAATTGAGGAAGGTGATCGCAAAGAGAAAGATGATTCAGTTGGAGATGATCAAGAAGTAGTGGAGATGCTCAGGTGCAGTAGCTTGCTGCAACCTTTCTTCTCACACTTTTTCCTTCCTCTCCTATGACTGATCCTTCATTCTCTTTGGATACAGAAGAGAACTCTTCCAAATGAAGGATTTTGTCTCTTCTGTTCTTCACCTTAGGAAGGTTTTTGATCTTCCTAAATCCTTCACAGTTATTCTCCCTTTTTGACATCATAAAAAATGAGCGTAGCTCTGGGGTCGCTGGAGAGGGATTCCCTAAACTCAACCTCCGGACTTCAAGAGGAGATCTTAGGGGCAATTCCTTAAGCACCCTCAAGATTGAGGTGAGAAGAGGAAGCTAGATGAACAAGTCTTCTGAGAAGGACTTGCTTAGCAAGTATTAAGCATGAGAGGTGAAAAGATGAGATTTGGCTTGTGTTTGGTTGATTATTTGCAGAGAATGTATCTTTTGGAAGAAATGAAGAGTAGGGTTTCCAACAATCTAGTTCCATGATATGCAGGGATAAGAGAAAAAGATGATATCTTTTTATGTTTAATGAAGAATAAGAGTGCATGTATTTATCGGGATAGAAATACTCCATGTTGCAGTTTGGATCTTTAAAGATCTCATTAACTACTCCACCGGTTTCCAAGGCTGATGATGACAGTTTCCACAGCATTAAATCTTATATCTGATTTGACTGCGTCTGTGGTCAGCGGCTGAATCTCCATCATTGGATTTTTCTAATTATACGGCTGGAGTTCTTTTAGGGTTTTAGAAAAGGTAGTCTATTTCTGGAAAAGACGATCTCTTTAAAGTATACGCATGTTACCAAGAAGTATTTTCTCAGTAACTGCTTTAACGTGTAACATCCAAGAGATCTTTTTATCCAGTTTTGATGATAAGTTCTGACTTCAAGTAACCTAGTATCCAGAATATTGAAATATAGCGTCCTGATACACAACGACATGGTGTTCAGCGATCCAGTATCCAGCTACTCGGTATTTAGCATCCTGTTGCCCAACGACCTAGTGTTCAGCGATTTAGTTTCCATCCCCTGGTATCTAACATCCTGATATCTAGCATCCTGCCACCTAGCGACCTAATTTCCAATCAGTCTGGTATCTAGCATCCTGATATCCGGCATCCTACTATCAGCGACATAGTGTTCAATATTCTGGTGTCTAGCGTTTCCTTTAGTCAAAACTTTATCGTTTTCTTTTGTGCCCTTCTACCTTTTCTTATTGACTTAATGACAAGTGTTCTGATTTCTAGTAACTTAGCATCCAGTTAGCTTGGTATCTAGTGTTTGGGTGTACAGCGTCCTGTTATCCCATGACCTAGTATCCAGTAGCCGGATGTTCAGCATCCTATAGTCAGAGTTTGTCATCTTGTCAATGGTCCTCTCTAAATTTACTAGTTCTTTGTCAGATGTGCCTGCAAAACGATAATCATGTATAGGTACTCATACAAGTATGAGTCCTTCTTGTTTTCTTTCAGAGCTTAGACTATCTTTATAGCCCATACTGTAAAGAGAGTTTTGGCTTCTTCAAGACTTTTGAAGATCAAGGAGTGATAGAGCGTGCAGGTGTATATAAGCAAATCAAGATAGACAAAGACATAGTAAGCAAAATTATTATTTATTATATTTTTTTTTCTGGAGTTGTTATTCTGTTTGATTCCTTATGGAATGTCAGTTTGTTGCAGACTTTCTATAGCAAACCCACACTTGGGTTACTCCAAGAATTTTAACATTTTTGCCTTAAAAGCTTCCTAGATTTGTACTGGAAGTTCCCCCTTACTTTGTGGTCTTCTCTTTTAAGATGTGGGATCACTTATCAGTACTATTCCAGGTTACTTTGAGGTTTTAGCATGAGAAGGTAAAACATTATGATGTGAAACTAAAACATGCAAGGCTTCATTCTCATTATTAGAACTAAGTGACAATGATTTAAAGTTCATTATTATAGAAAATAGTCACTTGAGTTCTTTGACAGAAAAAGATATGATTATGACCAGAAATAAAGAGTATAGAATTGGAACGAGGTACCTGTTCATTTTTGTTCTTTTAAAAGAGTATGTCATCTTTTATCTTGTTTCTGTCTGGAGGTCGATCCGGTTAATGGAGTTAACTTCTTTTTCTTACTCCTTGGCTTGACATCCTCATCGTTTTCCTCCATGATTTGCTGCTTGCTGTGTCCACTTGTTGGTCCACTCATTTCCGCACAGCTTCCTTCTTTGCAGCTTGTTGTTCACCCTCAGAAACAACTTTTCTTCACAACACATCTTGATATTCTATATTTTTTAGCTGTTTGTTGTCTTCACATCAATCATATCCTTTTGGAGAAAAAAGCTTTGATGTGAGGGTGAGAGAGAGAGAGATTGAGAGAGACTTCTTTCACAGATGGGATCTGGACAGATCGATTAGATCTTTTGTTTCATCCATCTGCTCTGATACCAGTTGTTGGTATCAGATTGACCATTGAGCAAGGATGAATAATCCACCTGCTCTGATACCACTTGTTGGTATCATATGACATATGTTGGATGATTTGTCCTCCTGCTCTGATACCACTTGTTGGTCCCAAAAAGCAACTGGTAGTAGGCTTAGAGGGGGGTGAATAAGCCTACTAAACCATCACACATTTTTCTTCTACATCTATCGATTTTTTCTTATGTCAGTAACCTTTTGAGAGGTTACTGATCAGAGTGAATGCGGAAGCCTTTTACTATGACTGGTAGAAGATGTGCAGCTTATTAGAGAGAGTGTATGCATGGCAGTAAGCAGATAAAGACACAAGAATATATAGAGGTTCGAAGGTGGAGTAATCCTTCTACGTCCTCTCTTCCCCCTCACAGGAGGGAACCTCTGTTAAGCTGGTTGAATTACATAGACCTATCTATTACAACTCACCCTTAACCGAAAAGTAGCAAGCTTTCACATAGATACTTGCCTACTTCCCTGATCCACACAGGATCCTACTCTACCCACCCAGGGTCTTCACTTTCTCCTCGAAAGTGGTAAACTCAGCAGGACATTACTCATCGCACTGAGTACTCCGAGACAACCTTTTAGAGAGGTTTATCTCATTCTTCTTCAACTGGGTGCAGCAAGCTTGGCCTTCGTATGCAGACTGATTCTGCTGAAGCTTGCTGCTGACTAGTAGACTGGGTGTGCATCTTCTTAGGGTGTGGAGTTTTCGAGCTCTTCTTCTTTTCTGTTGCTCTTTGTGAACACTATTTACTCTTCTTAACTTCCCCCTTTTACTGCGCTTCTCTCTATTTGTGAGCCTTTCTCTCTGATGAGCTCTTCTCTCTTCTCTTACGCTTCTCTCTACGAGCTTGGATATTTTGATGGGCTCATCTTCTTCTTTCTTGCACACTTGGTGCTTCTCTCACACCCTCTTCAGTCTTCAGTCCTCTTCTTTATAGGTTGTGAAATCTGCCCGTTGAAGGTAGACAGATTTCTGACATTGATGCACCACACTCCTGACACACGGCCGCCTTTTGCTTTCCACGTGTCTTCTTCTAATTGGCTCCTCTTTTCTTTCTCTCTACCCGTAACTTCTTGTGTCTACCGGTAACTTTGACTTTCTGCCCATGCCTCTTTGTAGCTCTCTCTTTTTGCTTCACTCTGGAGCTTCCTTCTTCTGGCTTGCTCCTTCAGGTGGCTCGAGGCTTCTATAGCATGCTGCTCCCTGCAGTATGCTTTCGGCATGGTCTTCTCAGGCAGCTTCCTGTCTCACTGTTTTCTGCTTTGGCGAGGTCCCTTCCAGTAGCTTCCTGAAGTCAATAGTATCCTTATTATTTTCAGATTCTTTTCAACCATACTCTTCAGTATCATCCCTTTTGACACTTTCTCTTTTTCTTTTAATCTTTTGTAGTAAATCTATTGCAGTAACATTATCCTAATATTGGTTATGTTATAGAGTTACTTTAAGGATTTGTCTCATCAAAACATTTTACAAATATATCCAACAAACTCTCACTGCACCATCATGCATCTTTAAAAGGATTGATCCAATTCCAGCAACCCTGCAGGTTTGGTTGTTTCTCAGCATCACAAGTCCTTCATCACTGAGCGTTAGCTGATCAAACCACTTCTTATTGGGGCTCATATGAAATGAGCACCCTGAATCCAGTACCCACTTTTTATCAGTTCCCTTTGTGGTTACTGCAAGCATATCTATAGATTCATAGCCAGAATTAGGGGTAGAGGGTTCAGAAGATTGTGTTACCTGATTTACCTGTTTCTGAGATTGATTTTCTTGGCTTTGTTTCAGCCTTTTGAACTTCAAGCAATCCTTCTTGAAGTGCCCCAGTTTGTGGCAATGGAAACACCTTTGTTGTTCAACATCATCCTTGTGTTCTTGAGACTGGTTTCCATCATTCTTAAGCTGTCCTTTGCTACCTTTCTTGAACTGCTTCTTTGGCTTGTGTTTTATGGTAAGCCCTTCTCTAGTGTTTCCAGATTTTGCATCATTAACCTTGGAAAGTTCTTTTGTTCTCAAGACAGTGATGACATCATCTAGTGTTAGAGCCAACTGTATACCGTACAGCAAGGAATCACAGAAATTTTCAAAGGATTTAGGCAATGAACCAAGAAGCATAAGAGTCTTGTCTTCTTCTACCAAAGAGACTTTCACATCTTCAAGATCATCCAAAATCTTGCAGAACTCCTCAATTTGATCAGCCACTGGTTTGTCTTTAGTCATTTTATAGGAGTAGAGCCTCTTCTTCATATATAACCTTTTGCCAGAGATTTGATTTGATAAAGAGCTGTCAATCTTTCCCAAACAGCCTGAGCAGTAACTTCCTTGGAGACCTCTCTTAGAACCTTGTCTCCTAAGCACAAGATTAAAGTGTTGTGTTGTCTTATCCAAGATCTGAGCCTTATCTTCCTCCTTCATGGATTCTGGGAAAGCATGTGCACCCTGAAGAGCTAGTCCAAGCCCTTGCTGCACAAGAAGGGCTTTTACCATGATGCGCCACAACCCGAAGTCCTATTTTCCATTAAACTTCTCCACATCAAAAACGAGCAGTAGACATCTTGATTGACTGCGCCGATTCCCACAGACGGCGCCACTTGATAGGAAAAAATACACCTGCAATCCACCAAGAACACCTAATCTACTCTCACAAAAGAAAAACCCTAACTTGTATCTTAGCTCAAGATCAACACAAACCCAATCAAATCACGGCAACACACAATCAATTACGTGGTTTGGCAAATGCCTACATCCACGGGAACAAAGGGGGGGGATCTTTCTCATTTAAGCAATCAAATCTGAAAGTTTACAAAACTAGAACAAAGAACTCTCGAGCTATTTCTCTCTCTTATTTCTCTCTCTACAATCGAAAACTCTCAGTCTAATCTATCTCTCTTGAAAGAGCTAAAACTCAGCTATATACAGGAAAAAGAATTAGAGAAAACAACTAAGTAACGAGCGAGATATTCACGATTGAATATGCTCCCTTGGATCCAAAACGAGGTCCTGCTTTTGTTAGCTCAGCTCGTGATCAGAGATAATGGTCTTCAATTGTCGCCACATGTCCTCCTCTGATTTGCTGAGCCAGCCGCGCCCTTAATCACCATTCAAAAACCAAGAATGCGGCTCTATAAGTGAAAGAGCACTTTCTCGGCCAATCATAACTCAAGCTGCTACTTTGCTTATTACGTTTCTATAAGTAATATAATGCTTATAGTTTAACTTTGAAAACCCGTTTTATTCTCTCTCAAACAACACTTAAAACCATAACGCTTTTAGAACTATTGTAAAAGACCCGTTGCTTGTCTTTTACATTTATGCATGACTTGTTCCAGCCTATTTTTTCCACATTCGGTTTGTTCAGAACCAATTATTGTACGTTTTGATTCCTAATGCATGTAGGCCGAACCACATATTTCGTTGGTGTACATGTTGATGATTGATCTGTATTGTCATTCTATTCAAACGTTGTTAGTGTTCATATTCAACGAAAGAATTGAATACAAAATGGAAGAAAAATGTGACAATAATTGCATTGGTGAAGAGCACGTAAAAGCCTTGGATTTCTTTCATTACATGGACTAACCAGTGACCCTACCATGAAAAATCTTGTGACTGCTTTTTTCTCTTTCAAATAATTAATACATTCATTCATTTATTCTTCTACACTAAAAACAAAAATAAAAACAAAAATCATTGTAGTCTCATCTAGGCACTTTGTAATCATGATGTCAAATTATATAAGAAAGTTGGAAGTTCTCTTATGTTCCTTTTTCAATTGTTGCTTTACTAGTGATCAAAGTTTAATTTCACCCTGTTAGCAACCACAATTAATTAAGTTTATGGATGAAATTTCACATTCGTTGCACGTTATTATAATTTTTAGACATAAAATTCACCAAGTCTCACTTCCGATCTTACTTTTTGGAGTAGGTCTCTTGTGAATCAGGTGCATGGATCTAAGATCCATGCATCCGGGTCGGATCCGAATCTGGGGACCGCACCTTTTTTTTTTTTCGCACATGATTTTTGAAAAAAATCACATACCAATAGGTTATGTTAGACATACTTTTAAGCTATGTTAAACATACTTTTAAGCTATGTTAAACATACCAGTTCTGCCCAGATTTCATGCCTTGTCTTTTTTGGCTTGATTTTTGAATTTTGGCACATACCACTACGTTATGTTAGACATACATTTACGTTGTGTTAGAAATACCTTTATATATACTTAGACATACATTTGTATATGTTAGACATACTTTTGCATATAGTTAAACATACATTTATATATGTTAGACATATCTTTGTATATAGTTAGACCTACTTACACATGGTTGGTCTAACTATACACAAATGTTGGTTTAACTATACACAAAGATTGGTCTATTTGAGCGAATTTTGGATGAGCTTCAGCACAAGTGTTCAGCGCGTGGGAGCGCGTGCAGGCTCGTTTTGGGCGCGTGGGAGACGTGTTTTGGGCGCATGAACGGGTCGACCCGGTTGCACGGATCCCAGATCCGTGTAACCTGTGCATAAAAGTTTTTGCCTTATGAAATTGAATTAACATATCCCTTTATTATCTCATCCTCTGTTTTATGTATATGACCAGACTGCCTTCTGGATACTCTGCTTAACATGAAACTTTTGGATACACTTTTTGGTTGGCAAATGAAATATTTCCAGGTTGCATTTGACATCATGTGGATTAATTTTTTTCTCCTCCCAAGTATGTTGTCTTTTATTTGCTTAGGTTGCATTTTGTGTTGTAATTTATGTTGGCAAATTCCATTTGCCAAGGTTAAAAATTTGGCAGTTAAAATCCAACAATTCATAGGCACAAGTACGTTTAGAATATCCAACACAATTACTTGTAAACATTACTTGCAAATATCCAACACAATTACATCCCACAAATATCAAACCTCTATTACAATGTCTTACATATAAAAACTTCATGGAAAATCCAACTACACCAACAAACAACTACAATGGTTCAATGTGCAATCCACCAACAAAAGAATATAACCACTTGAATTAATAGGAACTGCTTTCTCATCCTCTTGCACTTAACCTTCCACATCTTCTTATCCTCTCTCAGAGCCTTGTTCTGTATCAACACACTACAGACTTCTTCTTTTATAACCTTCATATCTGCCTTGAGGTCTTTCAATTCTTCTTGCAAATTGTCATACACATGTCTCAATTTTTGATAATCATCATTCTCATCCCATAGGAAGTAGTCACAACCACCACTTTTCTGCAGTATCCAGTTCACATATCAAAATAATTAATCATTTTATAAGCTGCTTCGAATTGTTCATTCAGATTCAAATTTTGGAATACAAACAAGCAAACACATTCAAAATCTTGTAGGCTTCACACATCAAACACAAGCAACCCTACATTCAGTCAGTTTTAGAAACACCGAGATATTAAATACACTCATACAACACATTCAAACAATTTTAAAAATATAAACTTACGTTATATCTTAAGCAACCCCAAAAATCTTTGATGTGGTCGAACTAACCACATTCGAACTATCCTGAAAACCCGGCTCGAAATAGAAGGTCAATCGACGCGAACAGAATAAAGAAGTAATAGAGAACGTGTGAGCGAACAAGGATGTTCGGCAGGCTGAGTGAACTGATCAGACTCACAGGCAAGAATGTCGAACTATGAGGTTAAATGTCGAGCTAAGTTCAGACGAACTAATTCAAATTTGAGATAACTCCCACGATCGCGAGAATCTCGCCATTTTCCAAGTTTTTAGGAGAAATCCTAACTGCCATATCCCTTTCCTAAGAAATCACGTTTCTTTCAGGGAGTATATATATATCCTTTATCTTTCTGTTTTGCACACACAATCACAATTATTTACATATTAAGCGTTAAGCAAAATCGAGAGCAATATCTTTTCGAGATTACTCACTTGAGCGTCGGAGTCCCTTCACCGGGAAAAACCCCCGGTGTTCTTTGTTTTGTAGGTCTCTTTGATCGGAGAATTCCGTTCGACGCCGAAGAATTCCAATTTGGCATCGGAGAATTTCGAATGACGCCGGAAAAGTAAAGGATTGAAGTTGCGACAAATCAATTGGCGCCGTCTGTGGGAAATCTATTTTCGTAACTTTGAGCATTTAAGACGTAGAGAAATTGCGAAGATGGTGAATACCAGAGGATCCCGAAGGAGGTTAGACGAAAGAGCACCATCCGTACGACAAAACGAAGACCAGAACTCTGCACCAGCTAATCCTCCCGGCACTGTCACGTTGACGCCGGAGGAACTCTCAGCCTTGATAGAGGCAGCTGTTCAAAAAGCTTTGGGCAAGCAGAAGGTTGATTCACAACAGGATAATACTGACATGCCTGTTGGAAGGGAACAAGAGGGCGACAGATCTCGGATGGACGAACAAGAAAGCCAATCTGGTCATCCTCGAGGCCAGAAACGAGGGCATGACGAACTGTCTGAAAAAGTGGATGGTTTACGAAAGGAGCTGCGAGAAGTCCAGCGGACTGTTCGACGGATTCCTCAGAATTCTCGAGGGAATCCTTTTTCTGAGGAGGTGATGGAAGATGAGTTGCCAGCCTCCTTTCGGCCGGTGAATTTTGAGTATGATGGTACTACAAACCCATGGGACCATCTATGTAGATTCGACAATACTGCTCTACTACATCGATATTCAGATGGTATCAAGTGTAGGGTGTTCGCCACTACCCTTACCAAGGCTGCTCAGACATGGTTCAGCCAGCTGAATGATGGGACAATTCATAATTTCGAACAACTGTCGGAGTTGTTTTTGCATCAGTTCGCCAGTTCTAGAAGACAGAAGCGATCTACTCAGACATTGTTCGGCGTAAGACAAAAAGCGGATGAGGCCTTGCGGAATTATGTTAAAAGATTTACAGATGCCACCTTAGAAGCTCCTGAGACTTCGGACGATTTGGTTGTAAGCGCTTTCATCCAAGGGTTGAAAGAGGGGGATCTTCATACTTCGCTGGTTAAGAAGACTCCCAACAATTTTGACGAACTGTTGCAAAGGTCTACCAAGTACATCAACTTGGAGGAAGCAGTTCGAATGAAGAAAGGAGAAAGCTCGAATCGCATGAGCAGGCCGCAACAGGAGTATGAGGCCGCGAGAAAGAGAGATGGGGGAGAACAGCGAACAAGATTTGCTCCACCCCCTTTGAGAGAAAATAGGGCAGGGCGGAGGTACGAACAGTACACGCCCATGACTATGTCCCCTGGCCAGGTATTGATGGAAATATGGAACCTGCCCCAGTTGAAATGGCCGTCGACCTGGAGTCCTAATCCGAACAAACCAGCTACCTTCGGCAACGGTAAATTGTGTCGATTTCATAACGAATATGGGCATGGAACTGACGAATGTTTGCATTTGCGAGATGAACTGGAAAGGCTAATTAAGGAGAACAAATTAGCTCGTTTTGTTCGTCAGAATCGATCGAACCGCGAGCGTCGGAATGATCGAAGAGAGCCAAGACAAGAAAGAAGGCAAGAGCAGCAGGAATTACCTCCACCTCCACCGCCCCCAGCGCGAGCTAGACCTGAACAAGAAGAAAGACCCACTATTCACATGATCATGGGTGGGCCAACAGATGGAGATTCTAATAGAGCTCGCAAGGTGAGACTTAATTCGGTTAGGCAAGAACAGAATACGGTTCACTCTATTTTCGAAGAAGTGGCGATCGAGTTCGGAGTTCGTGACCGTGTTGCTATTCAGAGCCCTCAGTTCGATGCTATGGTAATCGTTGCTGAGATAGGGGGTTTTAATGTTGAACGGGTGTTCGTGGATATTGGAAGTTCGGTGGACATCATGTTCATGGACTGTTTCAGAAAGATGAGATCAACAGTGGAGGTAAAACCTGTAGAAACTTCACTTTATGGTTTTGCAGGAGAGTCTGTGACGGTGTATGGCAAAATTCAGTTGCCTATGGTCTTAAGAGACGGAGAATGGAGGCAGAACAAAACGATGACCTTTCTTATAGTGGATGCGCTCTCTCAATACAATGTGATTTTGGGTCGACCTTCCTTGAGTTCGTACGCTGTTGTTATCTCACCTGCTCATTTGATGATGAAATTTCCAGTTGAGAATGAGGAAGGGCGAGTGGTTGGAGTAGGAGTTGTTCATGGCGATCAACAAACTGCTCGGCGTTGTTATGTCGCTGCGGTTCGACAATCCGAGTCTCGCAAGCGCCATAGCGAACAGAGGGATGATAGTGATCGCGGAAGGGACAAAAGTCTGAAAAAAGATGATGACACAAGTACGGTGGAGTTCGCAGAAGGTGAACTAATGAGTGTGGAATTAATCCCGGAACTGCCTGGACATTCGGTTCGTCTCGGAAGTCAATTGGCGGAACAAACCAGAAAAGAAATTGTGGCTGCTCTTAAAGATAATGTGGATCTGTTCGCTTGGAAGCCGGAAGATATGAAAGGTATAAATCCAGAGGTAATTGTTCACAAATTGAACATCAAACCGGATGTTCGACCGGTCAGGCAGAAGCTAAGACATTTTGGGGAACAACAGAACAGAATTATCAAAGAAGAAATTAAGAAACTGCTCGAGATTGGGCACATCGAGGAGATCCAGTATCCTCGATGGTTGGCCAATGTTGTGTTAGTCCCGAAGCCAGGAAACAAGTGGCGGATGTGTATCGACTTTCGAGATTTGAATAAAGCATGCCCTAAAGATCATTATCCTCTTCCGCGGATTGATAAACTTGTGGATTCCACTGCTGGATGCGAACTGTTGAGCATGATGGATGCCGTCCAAGGATACCACCAAATCACGTTGCATCCAGAAGATAAACCCAATGTAGCCTTTATTACATCATCAGGTACATATTGCTATACGGTTATGCCATTCGGACTAAAAAATGCAGGAGCTACTTACCAGGTACATATTGCTATATGGTTATGCCATTCGGACTAAAAAATGCAGGAGCTACTTACCAGCGAATGGTGGACGAGGTGTTTAAACACCAATTGGGCCGCAATATGGAAGCATATGTCGATGATATGCTAGTAAAAAGCATACAGGCGAACACCCATGCGGACGACCTGAGGGAAACAATGGCAACAATCCGAAAACATGGGATGCGATTGAACCCAGCCAAGTGTTCGTTCGGGGTGAAAGCAGGGAAGTTTTTGGAATATATGGTGACGAACAGAGGAATAGAGGTCAACCCCGGCAAAGTCCGAGCTATACAAGACATGACACCTCCTCGAACTATTAAAGAGGTACAAACGCTAACTGGCCGCAGCGTTGCTTTGAGTAGATTCATATCCAGGTTGGCGGACAGGGGTTTGCCTTTCTTCAAAATTTTGAGAAAGAATGGTCGGTTTAGTTGGGATGCTGATTGTCAAAAGGCGTTTGAAGATTTGAAGGTATTTCTCCTCACACTGCCTTTATTGAAACAGCCTATTAAGGGAAGTGTGATGGTCGTTTACTTGGCAGTCGGAGAAGAATCGGTCAGTTCGGTTCTTGTTCGGGAGGAAGGAAGGGATCAGTTCCCAGTGTACTTCGTTAGTAAAGTTTTGCATGGAGCAGAAATTCGCTACACAGAGGTGGAGAAGGTTGCTTATGCCTTAGTCACCACGGCCAGAAGGCTGAGACCATATTTTTTGGGCTACGAGATCACAGTACGAACTAACCATCCGCTGAGTATAGTATTTGGAAAACCGGACGCCTCAGGAAGACTAGTCAAGTGGGCAGTCGAACTGGGACAGTTCGATTTGAAGTATGAGCCGCGAACAGCTATAAAAGGTCAGGCATTGGCAGATTTTATTCAGGAAACAACCAGGCTACAAGATAAGAAAGAATGGGAAGTATTTGTAGATGGATCCTCGTCTCGCCAGGGCGCAGGAGCAGGGATATTATTGATCAGCCCCGAGAAAGATGAGTTAGAGTTCGCCATAAAATTTCAATTTAAGGCATCTAACAACGAAGCAGAGTATGAAGCTTTTTTGCAGGATTTGAAAATAGCCGAACAGGCTGGAGCGCGGGATCTGATAGTCAAATCAGATTCGCAGTTGGTAACACAACAACTTCAGAATCAATGTGAAGTCAAGGAAGATCGTATGATTTCTTATGTACAGAAAATAAGAGAAATGGAAAAGCGGTTTGAGAAACTTAGAATCGAACAAATACCTCGAAGTGAGAATCAGAAAGCAGATTATCTGGCTAAGATTGGGAGTTCGCTGCAGGACTGTTCGAAGAGGAGTATTACAGTCATGGGAGTAGGAAAGGAAAATGAGGTGATGAATGTTGATTTGGCCGAACAAGACTGGAGAACTCCTTTCTTGAAGTTTTTAGGCGGTCAGAGACGGATTGGCAAAAGACCTCGAGAAATTGGAGAAACAAGCTCGGTTCTACTACATGCTAGATGGGATGTTGTATCGAAAAACTTTCCTACCAACAGATGCCAGATGTTTATCCCAAGAAGAGGGACTTAAGGTCTTAAAGGAAGCGCACGAAGGAGGATGTGCCGAACATGCGGGAGCTCGAGCATTGGCTCGAAAGGTCGCACGAGCTGGTTTCTATTGGCCTACGATGAAGAATGACGCGGAAGAGCTAGTTCGGAAGTGCAGTGCCTGTCAAAAACATGGTTGGAGAATTCATACTCCGGCAACAGATATGCTTACGGTATGTTCGCCCTGCCCTTTTACTAGATGGGGAATTGATATCGTTGGTCCACTCGTCAAAACCAGGGGAAACAAGCAGTTCTTGGTGGTGGCCATGGATTACTTTACTAAGTGGGTGGAAGCCGAACCCTTGGTCAAGATCGCCGAACCCGATATGATCCATTTCATATGGAAGAGTATTTGTTGCAGATTCGGCTTACCCAGGATTTTAGTGTCAGATAATGGAGCCCAATTCAGAGGCAAAAAGATTATAGGATGGTGTAAAGAGATGAAAATTTTACAAGTGTTTACTCCAGTGGCTCATCCTCAAGCAAATGGACAAGTCGAAGTGGTTAACCGAATCATTCTAGATGGGATCAAGAAACGACTTGAATTTGAAAAATCGAACTGGGTGGACGAACTACCATCAGTTCTGTGGGCATATCGAACTTCACCCAGATCGACTACGGGGGAAACTCCTTTCAGTTTGGCGTTTGGCATGGAAGCAGTGGTCCCAGCTGAAATTCAGGGCGAAGCTCTACGAATCACTAATTTCGATCCGCAGCAAAATGAAGAATTAATTCGAACGGATTTGTTATTTCTGGAAGAAATTCGAGATGAAGCCAGAGTTCGCCATGAGTTATACAAGAGACGTATTCAGGCGGCCTTCAACAGAAAAGTTCGAAAAAGAGAGTTTCAAGTCGGAACTTGGTTTTAAGGCAATCGGATGCCCTGTTGGAGATCGGAAAGCTGGATGCCATTTGGGAAGGACCATACACTGTTACAAGAGTCTTACCAGGTGGATCCTACGAGCTTGCCGATGAACATGGAAAGGAACTGCCAAGACCCTGGCACATCAACCACTTGAAGAAATTTTATACTTGAAGTCTCAAATCTCAGTATATTGCTTTTTATTTTTAAAGTTGTTGCTTTCATAAATAATAGATATTTTCCTGCTTCGTGGACGTAGGTCGATTTGACCGAACCACGTTAAATCCTCGAGTCTTTTTATGTTGATTTACTTAACTCTATTACAAAACAAAATCGTATTGTGGAGCGAACTCATAGTTCCCTCGGAACTCGCCGATTAAGCACACTGAAGATGTTCCTTCGGAACTTAATGATTAAGCATGAAGAAGTTCCCTCGGAACTAATCAGTTAAGAAGTTCCCTCGGAACTCAATGATAAGCAAACTAAAGCAGTTCCCTCGGAACTCAACGATGAAGCACGAAGCAGTTCCCTCGGAACTCAATGATTAAGCACGAAAAGTTCCTTCGGAACTTAATGATTAAGCACATTAAGGTTCCCTCGGAACTCATAAATCGAGCATACTGAAGAAGTTCCCTCGGAACTTATTGATTAAACGTGTTATGAAAGTTCCCTTGGAACTCATCGAAAAAAAAAATTCTTTCGAACTCAATGTTTGCCGCAAATTGAAGAAGTTTCATTGAACTTAATGATTAGACGAAGTGATGCGAAGAAGTTTCATTGAACTTAAGTATTTGATTCATTACTTAGTAGATATTCATTTGAATGTTAGTAACTGAATAAAGTAAGAAAACATTGAGATTAGCGAACTATATTCGATTACAAAAGATGATTCACTACAAAACGATTACAAAAATTTTTGAAGAAAAAAATACAAGTATGGAAAAATTAAGTGCGATCGGGAGAGGGTTCGGGAGTAAGTCGGAGCGCGGCTGGCTGAAGAGGCTCGAACATATCCTCCGGCAGATCCGGAGTTGGGCTCCGAGAAGGTTCGGCAGGAGCGCGAAGAGATGAACTTGGACACGGATTATCGAGCTGGTTGTCCGGAAGAACTTCCTTTATTGCCTCTTCCAGACAGCCCGACCACCACTTGGCGTTGATGTCGTCATTCGGATCTCCACGCCAACCAGGCGGAATGGAATGAGTCCGCATCACCTCTTGGCCTAGTTCGTTCACGTCGAACCGAACTGCCTCTCCTGCTCGCTCCTGGCAGAGCCGAACTCCCTCTTTGAAGTAAGTTACGGCCATGGGAGCCGCCTTGGACAGGAAAAGAAGGGAGTCCCAAAGACGGGAAACGACCCTTTCCCGGAACTCTTCCGATATCAGCTCCATTTCGGGGCTCCGGGCGAATTGGTAAAAGCCATTTTGATACATGACTTCTTCGAATTCGGCTCGGGACCTCTCTGCCTCTGCGAGCCTTCTCTCTGCCTCTTCGAGCTTCTCCTGCAAGCTTCGATTCTCAGCTCGCGCGTTAGAGAGAGCAGTTTGCTGCTCCACGGCGAACTGCTCCTTAGCTAATAAAAGCTCTTCCTTTTTAGCCACCTCGGAGCGAGCAACTGCTAGCTCCAGCTCCCTTTCTTCCAGCTGAGCGGATAGGCTTTCAGCTTTGCTGGCATGTTCGCCCAGATCGCTCTCCAAGGTTTGCTTCTCTTGGAGAGTGCTCTTCAACCTATCCCGACGACGAAAGGCCCTTTCGCCCATGGCCTCGAAGTACTTGACCGCGCTCGACATCTTAGAGATGTTCGCCTTGAACTCTTTTAGTTCGCGGTCTTCCTCCTTGGTCGCCGCCCCTTTGCTTGGAACAATTGCCCCCGCCTGTTCGGGCTCGGCCTCAGCTCGCCGACCCTCGGATGAGGTGCCTTCCTCCGTTCGCTGTTTCTTGGAGGGTGCCTTTTTCTGTGAGCTGGAGCTGGAGGGCGCCTTTTTCTTTCGCCGAAAAGGAATCTCCTCGGTCGTTCCAGCACGAGCTGCTGATGGCAAACTGGAGGGGCGAGCACCGGCATCCTCGGCCACATCAAGGTTGACCTGTGGCACCAGCTCGCTCAAGCGCCTTTCTTCCTTCTCACGGAAGGCCGCCGCTTACCGGCTGTTCACCGCATCGTCCGCGGGCGAAAAGGCAGGTCTCTTGGACTCCGAAATGCCGGCATTGAGGATGAAGAAGTTGTTCATTTCTCTATCTGCAACATAAAACATGAACAGTTAGTATGTGCCCAGTTCGATACGTTTAACAAAATAAAAAAATACAGGAAGAAAAAAGGAAATTTTTAAGCAACCTAAATCGAACTGGCGGGAAACAGGCGTATTCGGGTAAAACCCCCAAAAAGCCAACAATGGTTCGCATGAACTCATGCGAACTATGTCGAACATCCCATTCCGAAATAGCCTGGCCAAAGAAGCAAGTTCGAAGTCCCTTGCAGGAGCGGGCTCATTGTGGTTCGAACTCTCAACCCAAGGGCGAGAGCGGAAGGTATTATTGTTAGGAGCACGAACAAAAAAATAGTATTTTTCCCAGGAGCTGATTTTTTCATCTCCTGGGGATAAAAATAGAGCCCGTTTTTGTCCGCTTCTAGGGCTCAGATAGAAGCGGAAAGGGTTGGTGCATTTAAGAACGAAGCACGAACGAAACTGTTCGGTGGTCGGTTCGACCCCCATCCACTTGCACACCATATAGAAAGCTACGATGTAGCTTATAGAGTTCGGGTGCAATTGGTTGGGGCACACCCCAAAGGCCGAACCGACCTCAAGAAGAAAGGGGTGGATAGGAGGAATTAAACCTACGCTCACGTGTCTCAAGAACCACGTGTAGCACCCGGGGGGAGCCCGATGAGGTCGATCATCGGGGCCGGGAATAACTATGGAATAGCCCACCGCTGTTATAAGCGAGCTTAGAAGCATGGTATGTGTGGGGGTGGCTTTGGTGGCAGAGAAAACATTTTGGACAGTTTTCTTGCGAGATCGAATAGGAGGAGAAGAAAGTGTTTGACGGCCAGAGGAAGAAGCCTTGGGAACGGGCGAATCAGAAGCAGTTCGTAGAGGAAATTCCTCAAAACCCTCTTCGGATTCGCTCTCGTCCCTTAGGGTATGTAGAGAAGAAGAAGCCATGAATTTGAAACAAGAAAGAAAGAGAGTACCTGGGTTTTGTTTTGGTGAAACTTTAAAAATTTCGAAGAAGGAGGATTCTTGCTTTAAGGGAAGATGAATGAGTTGTTGCAGAAGAAGCTTTGTGAAAATGAAGAGGGGGTATATATAGGGAAAAAATTTTGGTTTTGGGGGGAAACCGAAAGGTTGCGAGATCTCAGCCATCGGATGCAGTTCGATCCGATGGTGAGAGCGATAACTTGTGAATCTAGCCGTTGGATGCAGCTCGATCCAACGGCGAATACGAAAAGACACATCCAAACAGCGGAGACAGTCTCAGCCGTTGGATGCAGTTCGAATCTAACGGCGAAGACGAAAAGGTGCCTCGAGATTGGTGAAAACTGATAGGTTAAGTCCCAGCCGTTGGATGCAGTTCGATCTAACGGTGAAGACGAAAAGGGGCCTCGGGACTGGTAAAAACTGACAGGTTAAATCTGGGCCGTCCGATGCAGTTCGATCCGACGGAGGAGACGAAGAGACGCCTCGAGGTGACGGAAAACGTCACACGCAGATGATTGATGGGATGCAATGCTTCTCGAAGAAGTGTGGTAATGGACAACAGTGCGAACTGCGTTAGTGCGTGAACACACGCACTCCTAAAGGGGGGGAGTACTGATGTGGTCGAACTAACCACATTCAAACTATCCCGAAAACCCGGCTCGAAATAGAAGGTCAATCGGCGCGAACAGAATAAAGAAGTAATAGAGAACGTGTGAGCGAACAAGGATGTTCGGCAGGCTGAGCGAACTGATCAGACTCACAGGCAAGAATGTCGAACTGTGAGGTTAAATGTCGAGCTAAGATCAGACGAACTAATTCAAATTTGAGATAACTCCCACGATCGCGAGAATCTCGCCATTTTCCAAGTTTTTAGGAGAAATCCTAACTGCCATATCCCTTTCCTAAGAAATCACGTTTCTTTCAGGGAGTATATATATATCCTTTATCTTTCTGTTTTGCACACACAATCACAATTATTTACATATTAAGCGTTAAGCAAAATCGAGAGCAATATCTTTTCGAGATTACTGACTTGAGCGTCGGAGTCCCTTCACCGGGAAAAACCCCCGGTGTTCTTTGTTTTGTAGGTCTCTTTGATCGGAGAATTCCGTTCGACGCCGGAGAATTCTAATTTGGCATCGGAGAATTTCGAATGACGCCGGAAAAGTAAAGGATTGAAGTTGCGACAAATCAATCTTCTCCCTCGATTTGCTGCAGTTTTGGAGGTTCGGAGAACTGCTTGTCTTCCACATCCACACTCAAGCGCCGTTAATGATTGGGAGATATTAGACATTGATTCCATCGCTTCCTTCTTCTCACACTAGGGTTCTTCAATTGCTAGGGTTTTGGACGATTTGGGGATAAACTGTCGAGCCCGTTTTCTTGTGAAATAAATTATGTTTTCTATTTTAAAATCCTTGCTACATATTTGATTTTTTTTTTCGGTTTTTCATTTACTAATTTAAATCTATATCTATGTGGAAATTAAATGATATTATATGCATATGCCACATCTGCAGAAATATGTCACATCACTGGAGCACAACCGATTCGAAAAAATGAGGGGCGATTGTATCTCACACGTCGGAAATTCCACCGGAATTATGATTTTCGCCGCCAAAGGACACAAATTGAGAGAAATTGAAATTAAATGGACCAAATTCGAAACCCTAAAATTAGGTGGACCAAAAACGGACAGTAGCTTTTTAAGTGGACCAAAAATGAATTTTTCCCACCTACCTACACATGGTTGGTCTAACTATACACAAACGTTGGTTTAACTATACACGAAGGTTGGTTTATTGGAGCGAATTTTGGATGAGCTTCAGCACAAGTGTTCAGCACGTGGGAGGCGCGTTTTGGGCACGTGAACGGGTATACCCGGTTGCATGGATCCCAGATCCGTGCAACCGGTGCATAAAAGTTTTTGCCTACTTTTTTATTCGGTACATGACACCTCAATTTTTAATTTCCCAATACTTAAATATTTTGAGTAATGATAATTTTATGGGAAAGAATGAGCATATTATATTGGATGTAAAACAAGTGTTTTT
This sequence comes from Scutellaria baicalensis, assembly GCA_005771605.1. Lineage (NCBI taxonomy): Eukaryota > Viridiplantae > Streptophyta > Magnoliopsida > Lamiales > Lamiaceae > Scutellaria > Scutellaria baicalensis. The sequence goes on along the minus strand of CM016722.1, from coordinate 8,299,797 downwards.
TACACATAATATGGAGTCATCCAATTTGCACAAGTTTGGGCTGAATGAATAGGATATAAAGACCCTCAATCAGTATATTCTTTGTAATATACTCTTACCACTTGGCAAAAATGAGGGGCTTAGTGGAAAGATAGTATAAATATTGAAACAGCAAGAAAATGGTTAAAGCTAATAATGGTATCCAATTCAACAATATCAAGAGTGCTGCCTGTTGGCCAAGTCTCTCTCTCTCTCTCTCTCTCCCAAAATCCCCATTAATTCTAAGGTAACTTCACCCATCTCATCTATATATATATATATATATATATATATATATATATATTCTGCTTATGTACGATATTAATCTTGGTTTCTCTCTATCTAGTGTTCTATATTATGAGTTGAATCTGCCATATTATACATAGTTTGGAGTTGGCATAAGATAGAAGGGGGGGGGGGGGGGGGGGGGGGGGAGGGAGAGAGAGAGTGGTTCGGTTCGATTTAATTATTTTGGGACCATGTCCTTAGATTAGAGATGAACTCTTTTAGATACACAATTAGCAATTTCTCATAGTTTTATTAATATTATTAGTAAACTGGGTTTATTGGCGCGCGTGCACACACACATATATATATATGTATACATGGGAGTCCAGCCCAAGAGTTTTTCAAATGATGGCCCAAACTGGGAAGTAAACTTAGCCCAACACTAATTATATGGGCTCATGCTACATTTGGGGCTGGGAAATGGAATGAAATGAATATTATATGATGAAATAAAAAAAAACTAGGGTTAATTACATAAAAAAGCATGAACTTAGGGTCCACTTTCAATTACAACATGAACTTTTGATTGTAACACAAAAAACACTCAATTTAATGTTTTTTTCAATTTAAGACATGTTTGATTTTTTTAGGGCTCCAATTACTGATATTTAGTTCAAATTGTATGAATTAATTATTAACATATATATTTACATGTGGATGATGACTGATTTGCGACATGTTTGAGTGTTTCGGGCTCCAATTATTGACGTGGAGTTCAAATTGTTTAAGTTAATTATTGACGTAAAAATATACATTTGGATAATGGCTATACTTAAATATACATGTTGACAATTAACATATATAATTTGGGCTTCATATTAGCAATTGGAGTCCGAAAAAACCCGAACATGTCCCAAATTGAAAGAAGTGTTAAGTTGAGTGTTTTAGTGTTACAATTAAAAGTTCATGTTGTAATTGAAACTGGACCCTAAGTTTATGTTTTTATATGTAATTAACCCTAAAAACTAATAGTAGGGGATGATTGAT